>CM067363.1:4271429-4315844 GCA_034401795.1 Chaetoderma sp. LZ-2023a
TGTTTGCGCTCTGATTGGACTACTCACCGCATCTTACACTAACATCCTCATCATAGTGGTGCCGGTGTTTACACTCTGACTGGATTACTCACCGCATGTTACACTAACATCCTCATAGTGGTGCCGGTGTTTACACTATGACTGAACTACTCACCACATCTTACACTAACATCCTCATAGTGGTGCCGGTGTTTACACTCTGACTGGACTACTCACCCCATCTTACACTAACATCCTCATAGTGGTGTCGATGTTTACACTCTGACAGGATTACTCACCGCATCTTACACTAACATCCTCATAGTGGTGCCGGTGTTTACACTCGGACAAGATTACTCACCGCATCTTACACTAACATCCTCATAGTGGTGCCGGTGTTTACACTATGACTGGACTACTCACCTCACCTTACATTAACATCCTCAGAGTGGTGCCGGTGTTTACACTCTGACATGATTACTCACCACATCTTACACTAACATCCTCATAGTGGTGCCGGTGTTTACACTGTGACAGGATTACTCACCGCATCTTACACTAACATCCTCATAGTGGTGCCGGTGTTTACACTATGACAGGACTACTCACTGCATCATACACTAACATCCTCATAGTGGTGCCGGTGTTTACACTATGACTTAACTACTCACCGCATCTTACACCAACATCCTCATAGTGGTGCCGGTGTTTACACTATGACTGAACTACTCACCGCATCTTACACCAACATCCTCATAGTGGTGCCAGTGTTTACACTCTGACAGGACTACTCACCGCATCTTACACCAACATCCTCATAGTGGTGCCGGTGTTTGCGCTCTGATTGGACTACTCACCGCATCTTACACTAACATCCTCATCATAGTGGTGCCGGTGTTTACACTCTGACTGGATTACTCACCGCATGTTACACTAACATCCTCATAGTGGTGCCGGTGTTTACACTCTGACTGAACTACTCACCACATCTTACACTAACATCCTCATAGTGGTGCCGGTGTTTACACTCTGACTGGACTACTCACCCCATCTTACACTAACATCCTCATAGTGGTGCCGATGTTTACACTCTGACAGGATTACTCACCGCATCTTACACTAACATCCTCATAGTGGTGCCGGTGTTTACACTCAGACAAGATTACTCACCGCATCTTACACTAACATCCTCATAGTGTTGCCGGTGTTTACACTATGACTGGACTACTCACCCCATCTTACATTAACATCCTCAGAGTGGTGCCGGTGTTTACACTCTGACAGGATTACTCACCACATCTTACACTAACATCCTCATAGTGGTGCCGGTGTTGACACTGTGACAGGATTACTAACCGCATCTTACACTAACATCCTCATAGTGGTGCCGATGTTTACACTCTGACAGGATTACTCACCGCATCTTACACTAACATACTCATAGTGGTGCCGGTGTTTACACTCAGACAGGATTACTCACCGCATCTTACACTAACATCCTCATAGTGGTGCCGGTGTTTACACTATGACTGGACTACTCACCCCATCTTACACTAACATCCTCAGGGTGGTGCCGGTGTTTACACTCTGACAGGACTACTCACCACATCTTACACTAACATCCTCATAGTGGTGTCGGTGTTTACACTCTGACTGAACTACTCACCCCATCTTACACTAACATCCTCATAGTGGTGCCAGTGTTTACACTCTGACTGGACTACTCACGGCATCTTACACTAACATCCTCATAGTGGTGCCGGTGTTTACACTCTGACTGGACTACTCACCGCATCTTACACTAACATCCTCATAGTGGTGCCGGTGTTTACACTCTGACAGGATTACTCACCGCATCTTACACTAACATCTTCATAGTGGTGCCGGTGTTTACACTATGGCAGGATTAGTCACCACATCTTGCACTAACATTCTCATAGTGGTGCCGGTGTTTACACTATGACAGGACTACTCACCGCATCTTACACCAACATCCTCATAGTGCTGCCGGTGTTTACACTATGACTGGACTACTCACTGCATCATACACTAACATCCTCATAGTGGTGCCGGTGTTTACACTATGACAGGACTACTCGCCGCATCTTACACTAACATCCTCATAGTGCTGCCGGTGTTTACACTCTGACTGGACTTCTCACCCCATCTTACACTAACATCCTCATAGTGGTGCCGGTGTTTACACTCTGACTGGACTACTCACCGCATCTTACACTAACATCCTCATAGTGGTGGGGGTGTTTACACTCTGACTGGACTACTCACCGCATCTTGCACTAACATCCACATAGTGGTGCCGGTGTTTACACTCTGACAGGACTACTCACCACATCTTACACCAACATCCTCATAGTGGTGCCGGTGTTTACACTCTGACAGGACTACTCACCGCATCTTACACTAACATCCTCATAGTGGTGCCAGTGTTTACACTATGACAGGACTACTCACCGCATCTTACACTAACATCCTCATAGTGGTGCCGGTGTTTACACTATGACAGGACTACTCACCGCATCTTACACCAACATCCTCATATTGGTACCGGTGGTTACACTCAGAGTGGACTACTCACCGCATCTTACACTAACATCCTCATAGTGGTACCGGTGGTTACACTCTGACAGGACTACTCACCGCATCTTACACTAACATCCTCGTAGTGGTTACAATTGTGTTGTGTATTTATTCGGCAATAATCCAAGTGATTTTCATTTCCAGAACACTCGACGTCATCTAGAAGAATCGGAAGAGTACCTCGTCCAAAATGAGCACCGGGAAAAGATCTAGCGTCTAATGTTCTGTGATTACAACAACAAACAGTTGTTGTTGATGAGCATATTCTGCTACTATAAATTTAGTATACCAATATCTTATGGCATCATCGTCGTCGTCGTCGTTGTCATCGTCGTCGTCGTTCTCGTTGTCGTCTAGTGTACTTCACATCAGACAGAACAGATCCAGCAGAGGATGAGGGGAGATACTCTACTCAACAATGTGCATGTTTTCGTTTGTAAAAGGAAGGTAAAAACTTATTGTTAACAACCCTATTTAGATCGTACTACAGAACGTCTAACTTTCAAGATTTCAAGAATATTTCCGGGAGCCAACCCACACCCACACTCCCACCACCTCCCCACCCCTCGCACCCCTGCTAGGCTTATTCTGTACACTCCTCCCATCACTCCAGGATTAGCCGCTCTCATCTAGTAATCTCCAATTAGCACTGTGTTTGACCAAATATCATATCATACAGTTTTCTTTTTTGGATATCTGACGTATGGTGCTAAGGCCACCAGAAGGCAAGAGTTGGCATATTCTTAATGGTAAAGGAGTGTACTCGAGGAAGAGAATAATCCAAGTATGAATAAAAGTGCACATGCACGAGCCGATACCGCTCACACCTACCACCTCGTAATGGACAGATGGACAGACACACATTTTTATCATTATACTCCCCATGCATTCCACGGCGGGCGGGGGTGCGGGGGGGGAGGAGGGGGGGGGGGGGGGGAGATAACAATTCACCTATCCAGAGTATCCATCTATCATTTGACGCCATAATCAGCTAAGCATCGTGTAAGATGACGCCATAATCATTACGTCATAAATGATTCCATATTTGCCCGTCTTTAGCTCCTAATAGTTCGATACGTTGTACGAATTGCATGTCTCTACTATTTAATAAACACGCTGTTGAATATTTTGAAGCTATTTTGATTGGACGCTGTTGCTACCATAGGCAGCAACAGCACCCAGTTAAATTAGTTCCAAACTATTTAATAGCTTACCTGTATAGTTTGCTGGAAATGGATAGTTCAGAGATCGATCGGTCCCAACACGAGCCAGGTGTGGGTGGAGCTTAGCTAGAGATGGGCGGGGCATAGCTAAAACTGGAAAGGTCCATTACAAACGGTGTGCCAAACATTCAACTTGGAATAATTCGTAACAGTGGTGATATAGTGTGCATTTAATTGGTCGAACCTGTCACGTGACCACATTAAATGCGTGCCTGTGTTATCTTTAATGGACTCACTTTTTAATGCATCAGTCATGTGCTGGGCTGAGCTGTCAATCCTGCATTTTGCACTAGCCGGCTAAAGGCATATGCGAACTAGGCACTGTCTAAGGTTCCAGATTTTATAGGGAGGGGTGCCAAAAAGGGGGACGAGATGTATTTTACTTTACAATGTAGGGAATGCCCTTTCAGAGCAACTGTATTGAAAGATTCTTTGGTGGAAGACCCTCCCCACCCCGACACACCCTTTAGAGGGACGAGGGTAACCTACTCCCTGATCTCGTGCCCATATATAACATTTGCCTAAGGCACCATGACCTCTATCCCAGATAACACAGCCTACTGGGCTGATGCTGGGCCGATACCATGATACTTTCAGTATCAGCCCGGTATCGGCCCGGCATCGGCTCAGTAAGCTGCGTTATCAGGTATAACATGCTGATGCAGCAGATATGCATGAGACTGTGTGAACATAAGTAGATCAAACAATGCGGTGGTGCCATAGCTACCGTATTAGGGCCGATGTTACCTCCTATTAAAAATAGGGGCCTTTCATCTCTCCCACATCCTAGTAAAAAAATTAATTTGTTTCCGGACACATACGAGCCCACTGCCAGCTACTACAAACACCATTGAGGTGCCTCGTTAGAAAAATATTAGTTATCCCAGTGAATGAATGAAAATGAAGCTGATGCCAGTATCATTCTTAATGTTCTGCTCAAACAGGCTCGAGCATAAACAGAGCAAACTTACGGAAATCCGAGCATGCGACATACAACACGAGCAGCTGAATTAAGGAACCCATCATCACACACCACGCCCCATGCTCCACCCACAAGCACCTCAAGACGTCCCTCCTGGGGAGACGTGCCATTCACCAACCGCACCTGAGACACGATTGCACTAGGTTCCTCTCCTGCGGATATTGAAATATTTCATTTGCAGGACAAATCTAGACTTTTTCATGATGGTGGCTCAAAACGATTGGTGGTCTTACGGCCACCACTACGACGACAGCCATACGACAACCCGTTTGACAGGCACCCCTACGACCACCCATATAATAGACACCACTACCAGCACCAATCTTATAGGCACCACCCTCAGCCACAATACGATCACCAATCTTATTGGCATCATCCACGGGAACCCTACGACCACTAATCTTATAGGCACGAACCTCGACCACCCTACGACCACCAAACTTTTAGGCATCCTTCTTGGCCACTCTACGACCACTAATCTCATAGGCCCCACCCTCAGCGACCCTACGACCACCAATCTCATAGGTACCGCCCTCAGCCATCCTACGACCACCAATCTCATAGGCACCACCCTCAGCCATCCTACGACCACCAAACAGTAAACTCACCGCAGACAATGTTAGCATCGGCGTAATGACCGCAGTCAT
This sequence comes from Chaetoderma sp. LZ-2023a, assembly GCA_034401795.1. NCBI lineage: Eukaryota > Metazoa > Mollusca > Caudofoveata > Chaetodermatida > Chaetodermatidae > Chaetoderma > Chaetoderma sp. LZ-2023a. The sequence goes on from CM067363.1 coordinate 4,276,859, forward strand.
GATACCTGACAGGGCTGTGCTCACATTCGTCTAGTGATGATTCGTTACCATGACAGCTGACGTCATCGAGAAGAATGGGTGTTGTACCGCCAGGGAAACGTTGTGTACGGTCAGTGCGCAGAAGAAGCCCGGTGTTATTCCTAACAAGACAACACAACATGACAACAATGGTGGAGTGAAAGAGCACAGGAGACTGATCTGTTGTTGTATTAATTCAATTTTCAAAATCTATCAATGTGAACACGCAAGTGATATTAATGTATACAATAGGCCCACAAGTATACAGATAAGTTACATAGCCACATCCCCCCTCCCCCCCCCCCACCCCTAATGATCCAAGCCAAATGCCATCAAATAAAACAATGGATGGATTTGATCTGTCACTCAAGGAGCTGATATAATCATTAAATACGCCAATTGTTAGCTGAAGTCACCATCAAAACGATATAGGTCCGTTACGAACGTGGTAATGGCCCGTCACGAACGTGTCTGAATTGCATGTCTTTGATGAATTTACAATTTAATACACATAGGCAGTAACAGCCCCAGACAAATTAGTTTCCAAATATTCAACAGCTTACCTGCAGGTATAGTTATCTGGAAATTGAGATTCTGAACGTATAGGCTTCAAAGAGCTAAACGCGATTCAAACTCAGCAGAGCTTAGCGCGGAAACCGGGCTAGAAATGCTTCCAACTATAGTCTTTGCACTGAGCAATAATGGCGCAATTTTGACGCTTACCACACCCAGCAAAGATGACTGAATTCTTACCACACCAACAAGAAAGGATACTGAATTCTTACCACACCAACAAGAAAGGATACTGAATTCTTACCACACCAACAAGAAAGGATACTGAATTCTTACCACACCAACAAGAAAGGATACTGAATTCTTACCACACCAACAAAAAAGGATACTGAATTCTTACCACACCAACAAGAAAGGATACTGAATTCTTACCACACCAACAAGAAAGGATACTGAATTCTTACCACACCAACAAGAAAGGATACTGAATTCTTACCACACCAACAAGAAAGGATACTGGATTCTAACCACACCAACAAGAAAGGATACTGAATTCTTACCACACCAACAAGAAAGGATACTGAATTCTTACCACACCAACAAGAAAGGATACTGAATTCTCACTTCGTTTCCATACAATTTTTTGGTACAACATCTACTGAAGTATATTCCATGTAAGGCAATTAGAAATGCAGAGAATCCTAACATAGTTATTCTCCTATTCTCCTATTGGTAGCCTGGATATCTAGGTCGGGAGGAAGTGTGTGTGTGTGTGTGTGTGTGTGTGTGTGTGTGTATGTGTGTGTGTGTGTGGGTGCGTGCGTGCGTGCGTGCGTGCGTGCGTGAGTGCGTGCGTGCGTGTGTAAGGGGGGGGGGGGGAGGGGGCTGACTGCACCAGTACCAGTTGTACTGTTCTAAGGTCTTATGAATACTCTCAGAATCTAGTCCATTCTGAATTTTTATTGTACCATGGGTTAAATAGCATCCGCAAGACGCGCTATTTTACCACACGTATATACAGAAGTAGAGGAGGAGGAGGAGGAGCTCGACAAAAATAGGAAAGTTCTCAATAGATCTTAACCAATCAGTCTGGGTTGATAATGTAGACAAGTAGGTAAACCTCTAGCGCAATTCATGACGCATTACTATATTACTGTTAATTAGTGATTACTTAACAAGGTCTTTTCTATGGGATGGCCAATCTCGACCAAGAGCAAATTTATTACACCGGACTTCCCTTTCGAACTCCGCTTTTCAGCATTACGATATCGTATTGTCCTAAAATGCGGGAAAACTACCATTCAATTCTACATTAGACCTGCTTATTAGGACTTCACTGGAGACTGCACAGGATGATTGTTCTATTTGTGATAGTGTAGCGTGTTCCTCTTCATTTTCCTCTATGACTGTGGTTTTATTGAGTTTCCCCAGTGCATTCGTCGATACCAGCAAATATAGGGTCAAATACAAATGTGTTTAAATGTAAAATGTCACACATAAATTGCATTGTATTAGATGCCAAATTCCAAGTATTTACATGAGCACTTCACAGTTTCTGAAAAGTATTTGAAATCTCCAAATGCTTTTTAAATGCTTTTCATATTTGTAATTGAACAAATGTTTATAGCATGGCGTAATAATGATGTCTTACTTACAGGTACCCCCAATGATCCGCAGACTACACGAGCCGTATTGTTATCAAACCCGTGGTCACACACTGTCCCCCAGAGACGTTGTGATAGAACCTCTACTCGACCACTGTGATTATTCGTGTTATTAAAGCCAGTCACGAGACGCGCTGCCTCAATCTTTCCAAATGCTAAATTCAACAATTTAAGCAATAAATGTTAGCGACATAAATTATAGAACAATGAATATATGGAACGGTCAATTTCATAGTAATTCTTGATTTGGTTTCAGCGTTAGGGAATTAGAAACCCTCAGCAAATCTAATACGTTCTAATTATATTAATTAAATCTCAAACATGTATGTTGTTTTAAATATTCGATAATTTAATTATGGTTGAATTGGGCAATTCGCCATGTCCAAGCACTGTGACTTTACAAGATGAGCATTGATTGGCATGTCATGGGCCTTTGTCGCCATTAAATGAGCAAGGATCGTGAACGTATTGCACCAAGATGAGTTTAATGGTGATAGGCTACAACTAGTAAGACAAGTAGACAATGTGCAGTCTGCTGACATTGCAGCCTCTATCGGCTCTCAACATGCTATGTTGCTGAAGTCCTGTCATCGTGTCGGTCAAGATGGACTAAATCGGGGCATTCATAACGTCCTGTTTATGACGTCATCATACACGTCACTTAGTTGATTATGTCGTCATATGACTGACTGAGGAAATGGATTCATGAATTATGTTGTGGAACGAATGGAGGGGAAATGAAAATACTCGGACCACTGATGTACATGTCCTTCAATATTACTACACATTGTGTTCGAAGACGCGGTACAATGATAATACAGGTCATGAATTAACCTGGTGGAAGTCAGGAATTTGTCTGAGGATGAGAAACCGTGGTCAAAGTAAAGTAATTGACCTTTCCACTGTAGCAAGCCATCATATGACGTCATAATCAACTACGTGAGGTGTAGAATGACATCACAATCAATGACGTCATGAATGACGTAGATAAGTACGTCACGAACGCGTAATTGAAGACGGACTGTGCGTTGTTGTACGAATGGTGTGTCTTTACTATTTAATAAATATCCTGTTGAATATTTTGAAACTAATTTGACTGGGCGCTGTTGCTGCCATAGGCAGCAACAGCACCCAGTTAAATTAGTTACAAAATATTCAGCAACTTACCTGTATAGTTTTCAGGAACTTGAAAGTCAGGGCAATTCGGGGATCGATCAATCCCAACACTGCGAAGTGTGGATGGAGCCTAGCTAGAGGTAGGCGGGCCATAGCTAAAACTGGAAAGTTCTTAAAACGCCCATAGGGCAGAGTAATCAGTACATTTACAGTATTATAGAATGATTTGCCATTATGCATAACAGATACAAAAAAGAACACACAAAGCTGTTCAATGAACGAGGAGGAATCACCGTCACCTGTAAGAAACAGAGTTCAAAATATATGTTCTTTCAGTTTGTTGGAATTGATGAACAATATGTCTGACCTTCATGCATGTTCCTTACTTAGGGAACATATTCGGTTTTTATACTTGATGCTTTACCGTCTTCCAGATTCGATCCCAAAACCGAAAGGCTGATTGAATGTATAAACAAGCTTACCACACACAATATTAATGTCCTCTCTATGGCTGCAGTCACTTTCTCCAATAGGTCTGTGCTGACATTCATTTAACGACGATTCATTTCCGCGACACACAATATCATCAAGCAGAACAGGAGATGCGCGATCAGCATGACCGAACGGTCTGCTTGCAACATGATGCAATCCAAAGCCACTATTGCTCCTGGTAGTGAATACAAGCAAACCTATCTATAGCAGACATTGTATTGACCAGCAAATGTAGTGGTGTATAATGTGTAGTAGTAGTAGTAGTAGTAGTAGTAGTAGTAGTAGTAGTAGTAGTAGTAGTAGTAGTTTTTATTATTGTCAAGCATTAGTTCTAGGAACCCTGTCATTGATGACGCACTGGCACTAGGATATTGCACAGTCATCATTGGAATGTAATTTTTACATTTTTCAATTTTCGACCTGAGCGAGGTTCGAACCGGCGACTTGTGAGCTTTATTTAAACCAATGTAATTTTCTGTATCAATGTTGAGTGTTCATGTTATTGTACAAGTTTGTTGAATTGCAGGATATATGCTTCCGCACATTCACTACATCAGTTGTTTAAGTATTTTGGTTCTCATGTCATGAATTAGCTGAATATATTGTGTGATTCTATGGATTACGCGGGCAATGCAAGTACATGTTTTGCTGAGGTGGGTTGTAAGGTCTTCATTGCTTCCACTGGTTGTATGCAGTATTTGTCTGTAGTTCTAACATATTGTTGTCTGGAGTAATGTTAAGAATTCTTCTCCAATGTAGTCTATTGCATGTCATTAGAAAATGAACACACGATTCAGGTTCGCTGTTGCATAGCAGACATTGAGGATTGACCGTATGCTGGCTGGTTGAAGATGGCTCTATTGGCTTGTAAGGTATTAACTTAAGGAGTATGGGTAAAGATCTCACATCAACGAAACTTGTGATGGAAGAGATCAGTACAGGATGAGCTTTGCCAATTTTAAAGTCCTCCTGGTGTAGAAATCTCAGTGAAGGATACAATTTTGCCTTAGTGGTCAACTCCTCTGTCCAATAGGATTCTATCGCTCCTTTGATTATTTTCCTCCAGTTGTATCTTGTTGGAGGTGTATCAAGTAGAAAGTGGATATAGGGAAGTCCATACTGCGCTAAGATTTTCCTCGCATTGCTAAACCAGCTCGTGCTATTATGGCCCCTCATGATAGTTTGTCAAGCACAGATATCAAACAGGATAATATCTTCGTTTCAGCATATGTTTCCCAGTAGTGTCAGAACACGGAGGTGTATTCTTGCTTCAAGAGGAAGCGTTCCGAGTAATATGAATGGAGCTGGTTGGGCTAGTCTGTCTGGTAGCGACAGAATCTTGTACAGTTATCATCGGAATGCAATTTTTACATTTTTCAATTTTCAACCTGAGCGAGGTTCGAACCCAGGCAATTCTCCAGTGCCTTTCGCCTAGCGTTTGGGAGCCAAGTTGTCTACCCATTTGCCCACCATCCAGAGGACAAAAATCCTCTTTCACCGGACCAGCTTTCAACTACCCGACTCACAACCACACGAATTGACTGGAACATGTACATTCCAGACTTGCCATATCTCTAGGCATGTGTGTAGTTTTTATTATTGTCAAGCATTAGTTCTAGGAACCCTGTCATTGATGACGCACTGCCACTAGGATATTGCACAGGCATCATTGGAATGTAACTTTTGCATTTTTCAATTTTCAACCTGAGGGCGGTTCGAACCCAGGCAATTCTATCGCCTAGTGTTCGGGAGCGGAGTAGACTATCCACTGGCCCACCATCCAGAGGACAAAAATCCTCTTTCACCGGACCATAGTAGTAGTAGTAGTAGTAGTAGTAGTAGTAGTAGTAGTAGTAGTAGTAGTAGTAGTAGTAGTAGTAGCGGCGGCGGCGGCGGTGGCGGCAGTTGTTGTTGTCGTCGTCGTCGTTGTTGTTGTTGTTGTTGTTGTTGTTGTTGTTGTTGTTCTTGTTGTTGTTGCGATATGTAGTAGTAGTAGTAGTAGTAGTAGTAGTAGTAGTAGTAGTAGTAGTAGTAGTAGTAGTAGTAGTAGTAGTAGTAGTAGTAGTAGTAGTAGTAGTAGTAGTAGTAATAGTAGTAGTAGTAGTAGTAGTAGTAGTAGTAGTAGTAGTAGTGGTGGTGGTGGTGGTGTTGTTGTTGTAGTTGTTGTTGTTGTTGTTGTTGTTGTTGTTGTTGTTGTTGTTGCTGTTGTTGTTGTTGTTGTTGTTGTTGTAAGCAGCATCAGCAGCAATGTGTTTGGCATTGTTCGTGTTGCTTACGGGAATCCGATGGAGTGGCATATTACATTAGCAACATTGTTATTAAAAAAGTCATCACACACAGTTCCCCCACACACCACGTGACAGGACCTCCACTCGCCCCGAGTGTTCACTTGCTCCACCGACTAGACGAACTGCCTCGATGCCTCCTAGTGCTTGAATTAACAATTGACATAAACAAGTTAAAATCGAATATACATCTTGGGGCATTTATGTATGATTACTGTATTCTGCGGCTGTAGTAATAGAAACATCCTACAGCTGTGATCAGTCCTTCTTCATTTTTGCCCACTGTGTCTTATCCTCGACCAAAATCTTTAGATACCTCAGGTCCATTCTTGATTTGACTGTACCAAGTCCTGCTTTCTTGAGGTCTGGTCGTAGTACACTTAACAGATTTATGCAATGACCTCCTCTCCTGGGTTTGTATTTACCGTCTCTCTCTCTCTCTCTCTCTCTCTCTCTCTCTCTCTCTCTCTCTCTCTCTCTTCTCTCTCTCTCTCTCTCTCTCTCTCTCTCACACAGGTGAAAAGCACAGGGAATAGGCCATCTTCCATGTGGGGAGCCAATTGATATCTCAAACTCTGCAGCCTTCACTGGCATGACTTGTACTCTCAGCTTGGTATCTGCAAGCAGTAGTCTCACTAGTCGTAGCTCATCTTCATTGAAACTGGCCTGGCGTTTAATTGTGTCGAAGGCTCGTGACATGTCAATGCCCATTTTGAAGAAATCCCAGTGTTTGGACATGACTACTGACACAAGCATGCGTTGAGCCCATACAATGTCTGCGCAGCTGCGTCCACGTTTAAAGCCATTTTTAAATGATCGTGTGAAGTCATCGATCTTGTCTCGGATTCTGTTGAGGAGCACAATGGACAGCAGATTGGCTAGGTATGGGGGAGGGTTGTGACGGCAGGTGGCTTCTTGGGCTTGGGTAGCGCGATACAGGTGCGACACCGGTGCCTTGGCCTACAGCATCGGTGGGAAGGTGGTGCAAACAAGCTGAATTGTTTACGTGCGTGATCGGTTTTGAGATTATGTCACTTGCATATTTGAATAATTCATTGCTCATGCCATCAGGTCCGAATGGCTTTGAGTTCCTTCTCAATTTCTGCTGTTTTAATTGGTGTTAGTAATGGCCTGGCGTTTCCTGAGAACGGGTGAAAGGGCTCATAATGGTGATCAATGAACTGCTCCTCGAACCATTCTAGAATTGCCTCGGCTTTGCGCTGGTCACTCCCGATAAAGTGCCCATCAGACTTATGTACAGTGAGTGGTGATTAGGCTGGTATCCGACTCCTCATTCCCTCGCTGGCGATTATGTGGCTTAGGATATTGTGACAATCTAAAAATAGAGGCGTGACTTCTATGAGAATACACCTCTAATGTATTGACCGGCCATCTTATTACGTCATCACAACGACTAGACTGTTACACAGACTCCATTTCGGCGACCAGACATATCAGGACCCAGTCCATCTCCGTAGCGGACTTTAAAAGGAACACTCTGGATCGTGTTGATTTTGGTATCATCTTAACTTCTGTATCACTTGCTTAATACACACATTAAAATGGACTTGATCCACCCAGTGGTTCGTGTGATATCAACATGCACGCAACGTCAGCAAATTCTTGACCTCATTGTGTGTGCGACAGACATGCGACAGATTTGAATTTTACGACGAATTCAGAGGGACGATTTTTCTGTTAACTACTTGCTATACAGACTACTATAGGCTTTATAGCATCTCGTTTTACGTGAATTAATATTGTCTGGTATTGATGGAGTAGCGCTCGTGTCCTTTTAAATTTCAATTCTCTCTACCACCATATTCTGGTGGAAATCACTACGCCAATGACTACTCAATACATACGAGATACTTTTCTCGATCTCGAATCGAAGGAGATCCCGCGAGATACGAGATACGTGATTATGAGCTTAAGTGGTGATGTGTAGTCAGTAACTTTCAGGAACTCATTGCGTGGCCGTTCACCGCAACGCTTATATTCGGGTTGTGTCTAAAATTGTGCATAGGCGCGGCCATTTTGCGCAAGGGATTGTGGTCTACAACAGCTAACTAGAACGATAGATAGAGCGCGCCTCTATTTTTATATTGGAACCATAGATTTAGGATATATATTGGCTAGATCGCTCATACACATACGCTCTCTATGGTGGAATGGGATATATGTCTCGACCGCTGGATCTTCACTGACTCTTCACTGACTGACACCTGACACAGACGATCAGCTATATCTATATAGCCTCCAAAAGTCAGTAAATTATTTTTATTTTGCTAATTGGAATATAAATTCTGCTTAAATAGCATGCAAAATACGAAACTACAAAACTACGGTAAAAATAAATAGGGGAAATAGGGTAATACGGAGCGGCGGTGAGAATTACAGAAATGCGTTAAAACCTAACACATACACCGTTGACATGTATTTATATATCAATGATATAATAACTATATGATAACTTCTATTCATTTTGGAAACTGATGTCGTAAACCGTTGCTGCACACAATGTAAACAACTTTCAGCATTATAGTTTACATAATCTACACAAATCTTTCTTGTACTGACCGTGAAACAACTAGGCCTAGCCTTTGAAATCAGCAAGATTATGGTTAGAGGTTTTTTTTATCTCCCGGGTTGCGCGAAACCTGACACCGTTTGGCATAGAAGACATCAAAAATAAATTAACACGTTTTCAAAACAAGGTAGAATTTCTGTTTTTCTGTGCAAATATAGTGACTTATTTACATGTATGAGCTGTACTGTAAAACTGCTGACTCGATGGCATAGAACATCTAAAGAATAAATTAACATGTTTGCAAAACAAGACAGAATTTCTGTTAATGTTTTGTAAGTATATTACCTTATTTATGAGCTGTATAACGTAGCCTAAGCAGTCGAATCACTTGCAATACGCGAGAACATATTTTAGCAAGAGCGGTCAGATCTTGTAGAGCCTTGCCGTTATAATCATTTGGTTCCCCGGTAGGGTGACGTCATAGTCAAAATACGTAATGACCGGCGTAGCACTATGTACAACAGGAACATTGAAAAGTCCTTCAGCTGTACGAATTGAAGAACTTTACTATTTAATAAGAAGCAGCACCCAGTCAAATTAGTTCCAAAATATCCAACAGCTCACCTCCATAGTTACCGTGAAAAGGGGATTCTGGAAAGTCATGGTTCAAAGTATATATATAAATCACGACGACTACGACGGGTGTCCGTGTAGGCCTATCATATCTTTCCGTGGCCGTCCAGCGGTACGCATTCACCTGGTTGTGTCTAGAATGGACCTTCCACATTATCCATCCATCACATGACGTCGTAATCAACTACGTGATGTGTAGAATGACATCATAATCAATGACGTCATGAATGACTTAGACAAGTACGTCACGAACACAGTGCCGTGACTAGGGCCCAGAGCACCCGCAGTTTCGCGGGGGTGGCGTGGGGGTGGGGTGGGAGTGGGGGGGGGGGACACACGGTCCAGAGGGCCGCAAATACTGCCCAGAATGCAGGAAATGGCTTCTCAGAGCATCTCGTATTCAAAATTGTTCCGGGGGAGGGCTGCACATCCACTAATAACGGCACTGCATGAATTATCAATTGCATCCTATAAAAGCTTCACAAGTGTCATAGTCAAAATGCATAGTGAATGACGTCTCTAACTCCATCGTAAATATTAAATAGTCCGTCAAGTGCACAAATTTTATGTTTTTACTTTTTAATCAACAGTTTGTTGAATATTTTGAAATTAGTTTGACTGGGCACTGTTACGGCCATAGGCAGCAAAAGCACCCAGTCAAAAAACACCTTAACTGTATAGTTACCATGAAATTGGGATTCTAGGAAGTCGTGCATCAAAGTATATAAATTGATTCCAGCACGTCGAAAGAATGGACAGATCTTAGCTAGAAATGGATCCCACCTTTGAAATTGTCATGAACAAATTTGCTCATTAAATGGCCAATACCACTTAGTAATGTGTGGTCCACCCAACATGGACCACTTGTAATAAGTGACCACATATTTTAGCAAGAGCATTCAGATAGTTAGCTTTGCCCGGCCAGACGCATGTAGATCCAATCGCAATGCACCGATTCTTTTATGGAAAGAGGGTATAAGTTATCTAACCTGTCACTCAAGTGTTGATGTCATAATCAATTATGTCACATGTAAGCTGACGTTAGTTAAAATACGTAATGAATGACGTAGTTAAGGCTATCAGGAATGTTGAAAAGTCTGTACACTGTGCGAATTGTATGTCTTTACAATATAATAAACATTATGTTGAATATTTTGAAACTGATTTAACTGTGCTGCTGCTATAAGCACCGACAGCATCTAGTCAAATTAGTTTTAAAATATCCAACAGCTCACCTCTATAGTTACCTTGCAAATGGGATTCTGGGAAGTCATGGTTGAAAGTATATAAATCACAATGATGACGGCTATGAATATTGGCCTATCATCATTTCTTATTGTTATTTAACTGCATCATCATGGCATAGCTGGTCAAACTGGCCCATACAGTGATCATGAGCAATGTCAAATTGCAAGCCATGAGGGGACAATTTTTGATAATTTACCACTGGAATGACTCTAGAGACAGTCATTCCAGAGTCCAGTGGCAAATCTGCAAAAAAAGTCTTCTCTTGGCCTGCAAATGGGCATTTAATATCTAAATATTTTAACATACTTCACCAAATTTAGACAGTAAAGGTTTAAAATATTATGACGACAATACAAGGTACTGTGTCTGTTTCATTTTCCCCCTTATGTATTATAGCATAAAACACTAGACTGAACATTCGAGATAGTGTATAAATTTCCATTGTTATGTCTCGCGTCAGGGCAAAGATTTTTATGTCGTGGATGTATTTTACTAGTCACTATATGTGTGGTAAATTTTAACAGTAAAACATGTATGATAATATTGTAGAGCGTGAAAAATTTGACAAAATTCGCTAAAAATAATGTACGTGTGATTTTCATTAGTAATTTATTGTCCTTAATGCTTCACTGGGAAAAGATCCATGCATACAATTATTTAGCACTATGTATAGACAACTGATATTCCGAACTTCCAGTCAAAATGCCTGTCAATAACATTGTATCGGGTGGTTAGATACATAAATCAACAGAAAGGGTATGTATGTGCCAATTTATTAACACCTGCAATGAGATATGTATATGAATATGCTAATGAAGCATTGGGTTAAAAAATGTTTACCATGAGGTAATTTAATTCGTTGTACATGATTTTATACCGAAAAGTGGCTGAAATGTTAACCAATTCACAGTCTTAACTGCCATATTGTCTGTAGGTTATGCTCGGCCCCAGATTTTCACCCACATAAACTTGAGTTTAAAAAGTATAATTTAGCTTAAATTACTTTCAGCTGTAAACAAAATAATATTATATCATTGCTAGCTATATTCATAATTAAAGCAAATTCTACAATGAAATAATTCTGTAGTCCGCAATTCCATACCAAAATTGGCTTAAATTTTGGCCGAGCAGTGATTTTCAGTACTTTACTGTCTGCAATAAGTTCGCCCCATATTCGGTTCGAAATTCATACATATGGTCAGATCGGTATATGAATACGCTAATGAAGTATCAAGCCTAAAAATGTATACCATGAAGTAATTTCGTAGTACACAATTCCATGGCAAAAATGTGTACAAGTTTTGGCAGATCCATGGTTTTCGGTAGTCTACTTTCTGTAATAAGTTTGGCCCCAAAATGTCAGATAGATATATAAACATGCTAATAAAATATCGATTTAAAAATATTCCATTGAAACGCAATTTTATAATAATAGGCCACACGTTGTCAGATGACACTAATGTATGTCCAGATATCTATATACTCTGTTTGTAACAAGTTTTCGGACATCTAGCCATGCAGAACTCAATGTGTATTAGTATGTACTAGTGCTGAACGAAATATTCTACCATCAAATAATATCATCTTCTTTCTTCTTTTCGTTCGCTGATCATACCGCCAGTCCTGTAAGTGACTATCGACATGATCATAAGCATTAAGTGCGTGGATCCATGGTTTATTAGAGTGTGCCGTGCGGCCTGGAACCTCCGTCTCCAGCACTCGAGGTTTCTGTCAGGGTTACCTCACCCTTACCTCCTTTAGTCGCCTCTTACGACACGCAGAGGATACGGAAGGGGTATTCTAAGCCCCACCTACAGGGCAAAATAATATCATAATTACCAAGTATGTCCATGTAGTTACTTATTCGCAATATGTCCCCATTAAAAGATAGTTGGTTCACATTAGCCACGGTTGGATAGATGGCAATATGGCCTGGCATATCGCTTGTAATAGCTTCGGCTCCAGAATTTCACCCATATGTTTATATAGATATAAATGAATGTGCTAATAAAGTATAGAGTTTAAAAACATTCTACTATGGAGTAATTTCGAAATACGCAATTTAGTTTAAACTTACAGTTTCCAAATGCTAATAATTTACCATTTATTCAGTATCAGTAACCAGGCTTTCGAACATAATACCATCTAGAACTGAATAGATATTACACGATTCTATAATCAAATATTTCTTGCAATAATGTGAAAATCTTTCTATATATCCTAAGATTTATCTCCAGATAGAATCTGAATTATCAAACAAAAACCCCAGAATTTACGCATATGGTCAACAAGATAGATGGAAAGATGGACGGACTGCCCAAAAATATAATCTGCTTCTTCCTATAGCCCATAGCTAATCCTATCCAAGGCCGATGACATTACAACCATCTTAAAGATATGACACTACCAAGAAACTATCATTATTAAAATCGCAACCAGCATCAGCACTACATGGGGCAGGAAAGAAACTGTAAATGATAGTAAGAACCTATGTAATATTGAATGTTAATATAACAAGATAAACACATTTCTCTCTGTCCTGCAAATATGTTGTCAATTTATCACATGTCTAATGGCTATATCTTTATAGTACATTGACTTTAACTTGAAGCCCATGTCTTCCTATATTATATAGTGCCTGTGCCAGTTCTACGTACAATTAATTTTTTTGGTTCTATGTAGGAGTCCAAGGTCTAGATAACGTCACTGTCTTTGGTGGGAAACCTGTTGTGCTACTGCAAATTGTATATTATGTAGAAAAATGAGTTTGAAGCTCAACTTGAATTATAATAATCTCCGGCCACGCTATTTGCCATTGATGCCTTGCATCAATATGTGTACTTGTCCGTGTCATTGATGGGGCATTTAATATATCTATACATGATTGAACGCAGTAATTTTTACCACAGTAACCATTGTCATGGCAATGAATCAATGTTGTGGCAACTGTTGTTGCAGTAGCAGTATGGGTCGTTTATTTACAGCTCTATTTTGATGAGACCGATCAGCCTGCTAAGGTGAGTGTAGTTTGATAATGAGACCGATTAACCTGCTAAGATGTGTGTAGTTTGATAATGAGATCGATTAGCCTGCTAAGGTGAGTGTAGTTTGAAAATGAGACCGATCAGCCTGCTCAGATGAGGTGTAGTTTGATAATAAGACAGATCAGCCTGTTAAGATGAGTTTAGTTTGATAATGCGCCTGACCAGCCTGCTAAGATGGGTGCAGTTTGATAGCAGAAACGGCAAGTGATCGCGTGAGCAGTTTTGGCGAAGTATTCTAATGTGACTTGAAACAATTGAAAATTTAGACATTAATTCAATTAAAGCAACTTTTACTGTGGAATGATAAAGACTAAAACAATCAAATACTATCTTGCTATTTATCGATGTCAATCTGTAAGCTTTATATTCTTACTTTGTCGTGGCACGAGACGCTCACCAAGCACCTGCAATAACAAACACAATTAATTACGTATTGAGCAATGGCCTAATTTATTCATTGCTGAGTATGCTCAATGATGCAAAATATTATTCACGAAATTCACCTTTCCAGAGCATCCATCCATCATCTGACCTCGTATGACGTCATAATCAGCTCAGCGCGTGCATGATGACGTCACAATCAATACGTCACAAAGGGTTCCATATCGACCGTCGTCAAATCTAAAAAAGTCCGACACGTTGGGTATGAATTGTATGTCTTTGTAATTCTTAGCTATTTAATAAACATGCTGTTGGATATTTTGAAACCAATTTATCTGGGCGCTGTTGCTGCTTTTAGGCAGCAACAGCACCCAGTCAAATTTGTTTCCAAATATTCAACAGCCTACCTGTGTAGTTTTTTTGGAAATTGATAGTCATGGTGTTCAGAGATCGATTGATCCCAACTCGAGCGAGGTGTGGGTGGAGCTTAGCTAGAGATGGGCGGGGCATAGCTAAAACTGCAACGGTCCATTATCAGCTCCAAACATATTTACATTTGCAATGATTATGGTTTAGTTAGATAAAATAACAATAACAGGACATCAGTGTTACACTGACGGGATATTCGTGAAAGTCTTGACCTTTTGTATTGCCAAATGAAAATCTAGCTTTGTCTCAAGATCACAATGGCCTTGACCTTATGAGTTTGAATATGTGTGCTGCTCCTCCGGGTTAAGGTAAGCATATGACGATGCTTAATTCCAATACTTTGGCCAATTCTGAAAAGCTAGACGAGCTACGCGAACCAAGCTGTTAAAGTCTGTGCATTTTATACACATGTTACAATGGCATTGCCCTCTGTCCTCAATATCATTATACTTCATATAGGTAAACGTGTGGCCAAGTTAAATTCAAGTAGGGTGAACCAATTCTGAGATTCAAGACAATATGTTGAGCTGAACCAAAAATTGAACCGAAAAGAATAGTTTTATATTAAGGTCACAGTTAACTTGACCTTTGACTTCGTGACCTCAATAGGATTGTGCTGCACTTGGTTGATATATGTAATCGTGTGTCTAAATTTAGTCACAATAGGATGAACCAGTCCTTAGATATAAAACGATATGTTAAACAGAACCAAAAACTTAACAGGAAGCAATAGAATATAATATCAAGGTCACGGTGGCCTTAACCTTTAACCTCAATATCATTGTGCTCCATCCGGTTGATATATGTAATCATGTATCCAAGTTTAGTCCCAATAGGGTGAAGTCATGGCGAAATATAAGACGCTATTGCGCTAAAAAATCTTACCCGTTAAAAATAAATTTTATACCAGGGTCTCAGTGACCTTGAACTTTGACCTCAATATCATTGCGCTCCATCCCATTGCTATAAGGAAGCATCTGTCCAAGTTTAGTCCCAGTCGAAGGAGATAAGGAGATATTAGCTCAACCGAGATTGGGTGCCAACAAATAGACAGACAATCAGACAGACAAACAGACAGACGGCATAACGGAACCCATCAATATATTGGCGAAAATTCCAATTTTGAGTCAATAATAATTATAATATAAAGGAATTTACAATCTTCTAAATAGGTCTGCAGAAGTAACAGATGTAGTCTCTCGCCCCACGAGTAAAATGGGACATTTCGAACAGAGATATCTATAGGCCTACGCAGATCAATAAAACAAATAGAGTGAAGATGGCTATTTGAATATGTATAGAAGAAAAAAACTGACGAAGGAAATGCCCAATTGTAGCCTAAATGTCTCTTTTTCTATTCACTATTTATGCCCAGTGACCTGGATTAGCTGTGGCAGATATACGAATATATGGACTTTTCTGTTCAGAAATAGCAGTCAGGAACACACGATTTGCCGAGAAATGTTCCTCTGTAGCAATGCATTATTCAGGGTATCACTAGCAGAATATTTTTGACGAAAAAATGTTCAATGGACCTTTCCAGTTTTGGCGCTATGCCCCGCCCGTCTCTAGCTAAGCTCCACCCACACCTCGCTCGTGTCGGGATCGATCAATCTCTGAACTTCCTGACTATCAATTTCCAGAAAACTATACAGGTAAGCTGTTGAATATTTTGAAATTAATTTGACTGGATGCTGCTGCTGCCTATGGCAGCAACACCGCACAGTCAAATTAGTTTCAAAATATTCAACATGTTTCTTAAATAGTGAAAACATACAATTCGTACAATGTGTCGGACTATTAAGCGTTAAAGACGGGCATAATCGAATCATTCATGACGTCATGATTGTGACTTCAGCATACACGTAGCGCAGTTGATTATGACGTCATATGATTGAGTGAGGAAATGGAGTCATGAATTGTTGTCTAAATGTCTCTGTGTATTCACTATTTCTCAAACATATTCCGCTAGTGATAAAATGAATAAGGCATTGACAAAGAATAACATTTCTTGGCAAAGTGTGTATTCCGGACTACTCTTTCTAATATCTGAATTGAAGTCCCCATATCTGACCCTGCTAATTCAAGTTACTGGGCCAATGTGGCCCAGTACTGACTCAGTAACCTCCAAATTGAAAAGTCCCCATATCTGACCCTGCTAATTCAGCATTGGCCCAGTACTGACTCGGTAACCTGCATTTATCAGGTTAATTTCAATCTATACAGCCTCCGACGAAAGCGAGTGAATAGTGCAGCAAGTATTTCCTAGTCAAGTTATCTTTGGTCATCCACACTTACGTGTCGTTTAAGTGGTCTTCTTCCACTTGCGTGCTCAACCCAATTCACCTTTTCAGAGTATCCATTCATCATCTGACCTCGTATGACGTCATAATCAGCTCAGCGCGTGTATGATGACATCACAATCATTACGTCACAAAGGGTTCCATATAGACCGTCACCAAATCTCAAACAGTCCGACACGTTGTATGAATTGTATGTCTTTGTAATTCGTTGCTATTTAATAAACATGCGGTTGGATATTTTGAAACTAAGTTGACTGGGCGCTGTTGCTGCCTTAGGCAACAACAGCGCCAAGTCAAATTGGTTTCAAAATATTCAACAGCTTAAATGTGTAGTTTTTTAGAAATTGATAGTCAGGGTGTTCAGAGATCGATCGATCCCAACATGAGCGAAGTGTGGGTGGAGCTTAGCTAGAGATGGGCGGGGCATATCTAAAACCGGAAATGTCCATTTCGAATCCACGCCGTTGTCATTGGGCTTTTTTCATTCCTTCGCAATCTCAACTTCCTTTGGGAATCGGGAGTATACAACCAGGTTGTCGTATATAGGCGTTTACTAGCTTTTTATGAATGTTTCATATGAAAATAGCATGTCATTGTCACTAATTCACCAGTCGTCTGCAGAGTATGAGCATCGTAATGGCTGTATTCGACTGGGTGAAAAGTTAGAATAAATTGGCTCCATAGAATATATTTTTTATTCGACTGGTATTTCCCGGGAAAAAATAGAGCAAGCCAGTGCCAAAACGTGTGGTATGTTTTCTGAAGTATGTCACGTGATGCAAAATTGCATGATTGCACGGGGTGTTTACAAATGTCGATCCTTTCTGATTGGCAGGTTTCATTAGGTCAGCACATTCCGGAGCCACGATTGGCAGGTTTCATTAGGTCTGCACATTCCGGAGCCACGATTGGCAGGTTTCATTAGGTCTGCACATTCCGGAGCCACGATTGGCAGGTTTCATTAGGTCTGCACATTCCGGAGCCACGATTGGCAGGTTTCATTAGGTCTGCACATTCCGGAGCCAGGATTGGCAGGTTTCATTAGGTCTGCACATTCCGGAGCCACGATTGGCAGGTTTCATTAGGTCTGCACATTCCGGAGCAACGATTGGCAGGTTTCATTAGGTCTGCACATTCCAGAGCCACGATTGGCAAGTTTCATTATGTCTGCACAGTCCGGAGCCAGGAGCGTGTATATTAAAGCGTAATGGCTCGAGAATATAGAAATGTTATCGTTCATGCATGATACATCAAATTAGCGTAGCATGCATCAATCGAAAATATGTTATTGTGAACAAGCAAGTCTATACGCTGGTGGAAATGAAAAAAGGTACCATCATTCACAAGAACTCTATCTAAACTGTTGGAGATATTGCACTGATAAGACATTATTTTGATACATTGACAAGAAATGATGACGGGCACACAGATGGACAGACAAATAGGCGGATAGATGTACAAATGAGACACGTGTGAATCCTCATGTAGTACTGGTAACACATAGCCACTGCCACAAGAGTTATAACTAAATCGTCAGCGGTTTCGTTGATCAGAAATATATGTAATGATCGTCCATTGACAAGAAATGACAATAGTGATGCTGCTGATGATGATGAACAGGCCGCCTGACTGGCAGATGGACAGACAGACAACAGAAAGGTGAACGCACAACAACAAATGTTTGGAGTGTTTGCCTCTTGGAGATGAGCTGACGATGATCGTAGTAAATTTTATATACGTCTCTCAAAGCGCCACCAGCTTGACGCCATGTGATAGATTTAAATAGCTTACAAGTATCCCCGGATCACATGCTTTCATGCGACCAGGAGTGTCGGCTAAGACACGTATACGTAAGTCTGTAATAACTAATACTACTTACCAGACTCAAACAGAGAAAAGAGACACCAATCTTCAGCATTCTGACCTGTATTCTTTGCAGACAGAATGGCATATTAGTCCCGTGTAACGTGGAGATCAGCTTTTATCAGCGAGAAGTGTCATGTCATCACATGGTGAATTCCCATGGATGTTATCAATAGTCAGCTCTGGGTCGCGCCTAAATGTTACGTATTTCGCCCCAAGATGTTACGTATTTCGCCCCTAGATGGTACGTATTTCGCCCCTAGATGTTACGTATTTCGTGTCCATAGCGCAGTCAGTTCCGGAAGTGACGCGCTGCTCAAGCGACTAAGCGTTCTTGCATTAGCAGCCGAAATAGCAACAGTGCACTCCCGAATATGGGTTTGTATATGAACATAGGTGGTACCACAGGACATCGTGCTACTCACAGGATGTCAAGGTAATATAGCCTGGACTCGATGGGCCAGTTGATGAATGGGTATATGATAGGTTGTCATCACAACAGACTGAGGCCCAGGGATCGCATCTCTGAGCAATTTCAACATTAGATGCTCTGAGAAGCCATCTTCCGCATAACTCAGCACCGTCCCCATAGTCCAGTCATGCTTTCTACCCATTCACAGTAAGCCAAGTCACATACGAGAGTATTGTAGCGGAGGAGGGAGGGAGAGACAGCCAGACAGAGAGAGAGAGAGAGAGAGAGAGAGAGAGAGAGAGAGAGAGAGAGAGAGAGAGAGAGAAAGAGAGGGGGTGGAGGGGAGGGAGGGAGGGAGGGCATAAAGAGCAAGCCAGTGCGTCACAAACCACGTCCCTCGGAGGAGTATTAGAGTTTTTGCCCGTTATATGCTAAATCAAGAGTTCCTGGAATGACTGAAACACCATACATGGACAATCGCTTTGATTCATCGCCTCTCAGTGTATGTGCACTTGTAGTTGCGTAGCAGTAGTGGGCACTCTGGTATAAATGCGACCAAGAAAATAAGTAGCGTGTAAACAGCACTGGAGATACCACCTCCATGTAGAAATCTAATGGATGAATCCAGTTTATCGATCGATCATATGACGTCATCAGGAATTCTCACAATGGTCCTTTTGAGGGTATATACCAAGCCCCCTTCCCCGCCCACAACCCACCCACCCACACACAAATCCAGCCCTCAAAGGGAGTGGCAGTAGTTTTATAGATTTTTGCACGAGAATACCTACACAATTTAGCATTGTAGCCCCATAATTCATAGTTCTGAATTGTACCCTCTAATTTTAGCATGGCTGAGGAATACTGTTTGGGAACACCAGATTTCAGTTGAGGACCCCCAGATTTCAAGGTCTGGGATCCCTGGGACTTCCAAAATGTAGATACCATGAGAAACACTGGACGCCATAATCAACATCACATGGAGGCTGACTCCATAATCAATTATGTCATCAATGCCAAAAGTCCTCACAAACGCTTAATAGTCCGTCAAGTTGTACGAATTATATGTCATTACTATTTAATAAACATTTTGTTGAATATTTTGAAACTAATGTGACTGGGCACTATTGCTGGCATAGGCAGCAACAGCACCCAGTCAAATTAGTTTCAAAAAATTCCACAGCTTACCTGCATAGTTTTCGGGAAATTGAGTTTCAGGGAGTTCAGGGGCGAGTTCGGGAGCGCGAATATTTCGGATATCTATGGCCGAACCTACTACGTGGTCGAATAAAATGTTCGGCGAGCGAAAAATATTCGCCTTTCTACCCCCAGGTTCCGGTTGGTTTGTACCTATAAAAGTCCATCTTATGAACGTCCCATTGTTTGCACATAATCACTGACACACAGATTCAGTGTCTGCGCATTTGTGACCTCGTCTAATGCCGCTTTGGCAAGCTTTGGTGAAATGATGTGTCAAGTTACTTTGGAAGGGATCGCCTTCTAGATGTTGTTGAGGAGCCTGGTAGGACGCAGGTTTGATGAACCCGGCTGGTCTGATATTGGTTTGTGCATGCCATCATGTGTGCGCTTAAGCGGGCTGGTCTGAGATTGGTTTGTGCATGACATCATGTGTGCCCTTAAGCGGGCTGGTCTGAGATTGGTTTGTGCATGCCATCATGTGTGCGCTTAAGCGGGCTGGTCTGAGATTGTTTTTGCATGCCATCATGTGTGCGCTTAAGCGGGCTGGTCTGAGATTGGTTTGTGCATGCCATCATGTGTGCGCTTAAGCGGGCTGGTCTGAGATTGGTTTGTGCATGACATCACGTGTGCGCTTAAGCGGGCTGGTCTGCGATTGGTTTGTGCATGCCATCATGTGTGCGCTTAAGCGGGCTGGTCTGCGATTGGTTTGTGCATGCCATCATGTGTGCGCTTAAGCGGGCTGGTCTGAGATTGGTTTGTGCATGCCATCACGTGTGCGCTTAAGCGGGCTGGTCTGAGATTGGTTTGTGCATGCCATCACGTGTGCGCATAAGCGGGCTGGTCTGAGATTGGTTTGTGCATGCCATCACGTGTGCGCTTAAGCGGGCTGGTCTGAGATTGGTTTGTGCATGCCATCATGTGTGCGCTTAAGCGGGCTGGTCTGAGATTGGTTTGTGCATGTCACCATGTGTATGCTTAAGCGGGCTGGTCTGAGATTGGTTTGTGCATACCATCACGTGTGCGCTTAAGCGGGCTGGTCTGAGATTGGTTTGTGCATGCCATCACGTGTGCGCTTAAGCGGGCTGGTCTGAGATTGGTTTGTGCATGCCATCATGTGTGCGCTTAAGCGGGCTGGTCTGAGATTGGTTTGTGCATGTCACCATGTGTATGCTTAAGCGGGCTGGTCTGAGATTGGTTTGTGTATGCCATCATGGGTGTGCTTAAGCGTGCTGGTCTGAGATTGGTTTGTGCATGTCATCATGTGTGTGCTTAAGCGGGCTGGTCTGAGATGGGTTTGTGCATGCCATCATGTGTGTGCTTAAGCGGGCTGGTCTGAGATTGGTGTGTGCATGTCATCATGTGTGTTTGCTTAAGCGGGCTGGTCTGAGATTGGTTTGTGCATGCCTTCATGTGTGTGCTTAAGCGGGCTGGTCTGAGATTGGTTTGTGCATGCCATCACGTGTGCGCTTAAGCGGGCTGGTCTGAGATTGGTTTGTGCATGCCATCACGTGTGCGCTTAAGCGGGCTGGTCTGAGATTGGTTTGTGCATGCCATCACGTGTGCGCTTAAGCGGGCTGGTCTGAGATTGGTTTGTGCATGCCATCACGTGTGCGCTTAAGCGGGCTGGTCTGAGATTGGTTTGTGCATGCCATCACGTGTGCGCTTAAGCGGGCTGGTCTGAGATTGGTTTGTGCATGCCATCACGTGTGCGCTTAAGCGGGCTGGTCTGAGATTGGTTTGTGCATGCCATCATGTGTGCGCTTAAGCGGGCTGGTCTGAGATTGGTTTGTGTATGCCATCATGGGTGTGCTTAAGCGGGCTGGTCTGAGATTGGTTTGTGCATGTCATCATGTGTGCGCTTAAGCGGGCTGGTCTGAGATTGGTTTGTGCATGCCATCACGTGTGCCCTTAAGCGGGCTGGTCTGAGATTGGTTTGTGCATGCCATCATGTGTGCGCTTAAGCGGGCTGGTCTGAGATGGGTTTGTGCATGCCATCATGTGTGTGCTTACGCGGGCTGGTCTGAGATTGGTGTGTGCATGTCATCAGGTGTGTGTGCTTAAGCGGGCTGGTCTGAGATGGGTTTGTGCATGTCATCATGTGTGCGCTTAAGCGGGCTGGTCTGAGATTGGTGTGTGCATGCCATCATGTGTGCGCTTAGGCGGGCTGGTCTGAGATTGGTTTGTGCATGCCATCATGTGTGCGCTTAAGCGGGCTGGTCTGAGATTGGTTTGTGCATGCCATCACGTGTGCGCTTAAGCGGGCTGGTCTGAGATTGGTTTGTGCATGCCATCACGTGTGCGCTTAAGCGGGCTGGTCTGAGATTGGTTTGTGCATGTCATCACGTGTGCGCTTAAGCGGGCTGGTCTGAGATTGGTTTGTGCATGCCATCACGTGTGCGCTTAAGCGGGCTGGTCTGAGATGGGTTTGTGCATGCCATCATGTGTGTGCTTACGCGGGCTGGTCTGAGATTGGTGTGTGCATGTCATCAGGTGTGTGTGCTTAAGCGGGCTGGTCTGAGATTGGTTTGTGCATGCCTTCATGTGTGTGCTTAAGCGGGCTGGTCTGAGATGGGTTTGTGCATGTCATCATGTGTGCGCTTAAGCGGGCTGGTCTGAGATTGGTGTGTGCATGCCATCATGTGTGCGCTTAGGCGGGCTGGTCTGAGATTGGTTTGTGCATGCCATCATGTGTGCGCTTAAGCGGGCTGGTCTGAGATTGGTTTGTGCATGCCATCACGTGTGCGCTTAAGCGGGCTGGTCTGAGATTGGTTTGTGCATGCCATCACGTGTGCGCTTAAGCGGGCTGGTCTGAGATTGGTTTGTGCATGCCATCATGTGTGCGCTTAAGCGGGCTGGTCTGAGATTGGTTTGTGCATGCCATCACGTGTGCGCTTAAGCGGGCTGGTCTGAGATTGGTTTGTGCATGCCATCATGTGTGCGCTTAAGCGGGCTGGTCTGAGATTGGTTTGTGCTTGTCACCATGTGTATGCTTAAGCGGGCTGGTCTGAGATTGGTTTGTGCATGCCATCATGTGTGCGCTTAAGCGGGCTGGTCTGAGATTGGTTTGTGCATGCCATCATGTGTGCGCTTAAGCGGGCTGGTCTGAGATTGGTTTGTGCATGCCATCACCTGTGCGCTTAAGTGGGCTGGTCTGAGAATGGTTTGTGCATGCCATCACGTGTGCGCCTAAGCGGGCTGGTGTGAGATTGGTTTGTGCATGCCATCACGTGTGCGCTTAAGCGGGCTGGTCTGAGATTGGTTTGTGCATGCCATCACGTGTGCGCTTAAGCGGGCTGGTCTGAGATTGGTTTGTGCATGCCATCACGCGTGCGCTTAAGTGGGCTGGTCTGAGATTGGTTTGTGCATGCCATCACGTGTGCGCCTAAGCGGGCTGGTCTGAGATTGGTTTGTGCATGCCATCACGTGTGCGCTTAAGCGGGCTGGTCTGAGATTGGTTTGTGCATGCCATCACGTGTGCGCTTAAGCGGGCTGGTCTGAGATTGGTTTGTGCATGCCATCACGTGTGCGCTTAAGCGGGCTGGTCTGAGATTGGTTTGTGCATGCCATCATGTGTGCGCTTAAGCGGGCTGGTCTGAGATTGGTTTGTGCATGCCATCATGTGTGCGCTTAAGCGGGCTGGTCTGAGATTGGTTTGTGCATGTCACCATGTGTATGCTTAAGCGGGCTGGTCTGAGATTGGTTTGTGTATGCCATCATGGGTGTGCTTAAGCGGGCTGGTCTGAGATTGGTTTGTGCATGTCATCATGTGTGTGCTTAAGCGGGCTGGTCTGAGATGGGTTTGTGCATGCCATCATGTGTGTGCTTAAGCGGGCTGGTCTGAGATTGGTTTGTGCATGCCTTCATGTGTGTGCTTAAGCGGGCTGGTCTGAGATTGGTTTGTGCATGCCATCACGTGTGCGCTTAAGCGGGATGGTCTGAGATTGGTTTGTGCATGCCATCACGTGTGCGCTTAAGCGGCTGGTCTGAGATTGGTTTGTGCATGCCATCACGTGTGCGCTTAAGCGGGCTGGTCTGAGATTGGTGTGTGCATGCCATCACGTGTGCGCTTAAGCGGGCTGGTCTGAGATTGGTTTGTGCATGCCATCACGTGTGCGCTTAAGCGGGCTGGTCTGAGATTGGTTTGTGCATGCCATCACGTGTGCGCTTAAGCGGGCTGGTCTGAGATTGGTTTGTGCATGCCATCATGTGTGCGCTTAAGCGGGCTGGTCTGAGATTGGTTTGTGCATGTCACCATGTGTATGCTTAAGCGGGCTGGTCTGAGATTGGTTTGTGTATGCCATCATGGGTGTGCTTAAGCGGGCTGGTCTGAGATTGGTTTGTGCATGTCATCATGTGTGCGCTTAAGCGGGCTGGTCTGAGATTGGTTTGTGCATGCCATCACGTGTGCCCTTAAGCGGGCTGGTCTGAGATTGGTTTGTGCATGCCATCATGTGTGCGCTTAAGCGGGCTGGTCTGAGATGGGTTTGTGCATGCCATCATGTGTGTGCTTAAGCGGGCTGGTCTGAGATTGGTGTGTGCATGTCATCAGGTGTGTGTGCTTAAGCGGGCTGGTCTGAGATTGGTTTGTGCATGCCTTCATGTGTGTGCTTAAGCGGGCTGGTCTGAGATGGGTTTGTGCATGTCATCATGTGTGCGCTTAAGCGGGCTGGTCTGAGATTGGTTTGTGCATGCCATCACGTGTGCGCTTAAGCGGGCTGGTCTGAGATTGGTTTGTGCATGCCATCATGTGTGCGCTTAAGCGGGCTGGTCTGAGATTGGTTTGTGTATGCCATCATGGGTGTGCTTAAGCGGGCTGGTCTGAGATTGGTTTGTGCATGCCATCATGTGTGCGCTTAAGCGGGCTGGTCTGAGATTGGTTTGTGCATGTCACCATGTGTGCGCTTAAGCGGGCTGGTCTGAGATTGGTTTGTGTATGCCATCATGGGTGTGCTTAAGCGGGCTGGTCTGAGATTGGTTTGTGCATGTCATCATGTGTGTGCTTAAGCGGGCTGGTCTGAGATGGTTTGTGCATGCCCTCATGTGTGCGTTTAAGCGGGCTGGTCTGAGATTGGTTTGTGCATGCCATCACGTGTGCGCTTAAGTGGGCTGGTCTGAGAATGGTTTGTGCATGCCATCACGTGTGCGCCTAAGCGGGCTGGTCTGAGATTGGTTTGTGCATGCCATCACGTGTGCGCTTAAGCGGGCTGGTCTGAGATTGGTTTGTGCATGCCATCACGTGTGCGCTTAAGCGGGCTGGTCTGAGATTGGTTTGTGCATGCCATCACGCGTGCGCTTAAGTGGGCTGGTCTGAGATTGGTTTGTGCATGCCATCATGTGTGCGCTTAAGCGGGCTGGTCTGAGATTGGTTTGTGCATGCCATCACGTGTGCGCTTAAGCGGGCTGGTCTGAGATTGGTTTGTGCATGCCATCACGTGTGCGCTTAAGCGGGCTGGTCTGAGATTGGTTTGTGCATGCCATCACGTGTGCGCTTAAGCGGGCTGGTCTGAGATTGGTTTGTGCATGCCATCATGTGTGCGCTTAAGCGGGCTGGTCTGAGATTGGTTTGTGCATGCCATCATGTGTGCGCTTAAGCGGGCTGGTCTGAGATTGGTTTGTGCATGTCACCATGTGTATGCTTAAGCGGGCTGGTCTGAGATTGGTTTGTGTATGCCATCATGGGTGTGCTTAAGCGGGCTGGTCTGAGATTGGTTTGTGCATGTCATCATGTGTGTGCTTAAGCGGGCTGGTCTGAGATGGGTTTGTGCATGCCATCATGTGTGTGCTTAAGCGGGCTGGTCTGAGATTGGTGTGTGCATGTCATCATGTGTGTTTGCTTAAGCGGGCTGGTCTGAGATTGGTTTGTGCATGCCTTCATGTGTGTGCTTAAGCGGGCTGGTCTGGGATTGGTTTGTGCATGCCATCACGTGTGCGCTTAAGCGGGCTGGTCTGAGATTGGTTTGTGCATGCCATCACGTGTGCGCTTAAGCGGGCTGGTCTGAGATTGGTTTGTGCATGCCATCATGTGTGCGCTTAAGCGGGCTGGTCTGAGATTGGTTTGTGCATGCCATCATGTGTGCGCTTAAGCGGGCTGGTCTGAGATTGGTTTGTGCATGCCATCATGTGTGCGCTTAAGCGGGCTGGTCTGAGATTGGTTTGTGCATGCCATCACGTGTGCGCTTAAGCGGGCTGGTCTGAGATTGGTTTGTGCATGCCATCATGTGTGCGCTTAAGCGGGCTGGTCTGAGATTGGTTTGTGCATGTCACCATGTGTATGCTTAAGCGGGCTGGTCTGAGATTGGTTTGTGTATGCCATCATGGGTGTGCTTAAGCGGGCTGGTCTGAGATTGGTTTGTGCATGCCATCATGTGTGCCCTTAAGCGGGCTGGTCTGAGATTGGTTTGTGCATGCCATCATGTGTGCGCTTAAGCGGGCTGGTCTGAGATGGGTTTGTGCATGCCATCATGTGTGCGCTTATGCGGGCTGGTCTGAGATTGGTGTGTGCATGTCATCAGGTGTGTGTGCTTAAGCGGGCTGGTCTGAGATTGGTTTGTGCATGCCTTCATGTGTGTGCTTAAGCGGGCTGGTCTGAGATGGGTTTGTGCATGTCATCATGTGTGCGCTTAAGCGGGCTGGTCTGAGATTGGTTTGTGCATGCCATCACGTGTGCGCTTAAGCGGGCTGGTCTGAGATTGGTTTGTGCATGCCATCATGTGTGCGCTTAAGCGGGCTGGTCTGAGATTGGTTTGTGCATGCCATCATGGGTGTGCTTAAGCGGGCTGGTCTGAGATTGGTTTGTGCATGCCATCATGTGTGCGCTTAAGCGGGCTGGTCTGAGATTGGTTTGTGCATGTCACCATGTGTGCGCTTAAGCGGGCTGGTCTGAGATTGGTTTGTGTATGCCATCATGGGTGTGCTTAAGCGGGCTGGTCTGAGATTGGTTTGTGCATGTCATCATGTGTGCGCTTAAGCGGGCTGGTCTGAGATTGGTTTGTGCATGCCATCATGTGTGCGCTTAAGCGGGCTGGTCTGAGATTGGTTTGTGCATGCCATCATGTGTGCGCTTAAGCGGGCTGGTCTGAGATTGGTTTGTGCATGCCATCATGTGTGCGCTTAAGCGGGCTGGTCTGAGATTGGTTTGTGCATGCCATCACGTGTGCGCTTAAGCGGGCTGGTCTGAGATTGGTTTGTGCATGCCATCATGTGTGCGCTTAAGCGGGCTGGTCTGAGATTGGTTTGTGCATGTCACCATGTGTATGGTTAAGCGGGCTGGTCTGAGATTGGTTTGTGTATGCCATCATGGGTGTGCTTAAGCGGGCTGGTCTGAGATTGGTTTGTGCATGTCATCATGTGTGCGCTTAAGCGGGCTGGTCTGAGATTGGTTTGTGCATGCCATCATGTGTGCGCTTAAGCGGGCTGGTCTGAGATTGGTTTGTGCATGCCATCATGTGTGCGCTTAAGCGGGCTGGTCTGAGATTGGTTTGTGCATGTCACCATGTGTATGCTTAAGCGGGCTGGTCTGAGATTGGTTTGTGTATGCCATCATGGGTGTGCTTAAGCGGGCTGGTCTGAGATTGGTTTGTGCATGTCATCATGTGTGTGCTTAAGCGGGCTGGTCTGAGATGGGTTTGTGCATGCCATCATGTGTGTGCTTAAGCGGGCTGGTCTGAGATTGGTGTGTGCATGTCATCAGGTGTGTGTGCTTAAGCGGGCTGGTCTGAGATTGGTTTGTGCATGCCTTCATGTGTGTGCTTAAGCGGGCTGGTCTGAGATGGGTTTGTGCATGTCATCATGTGTGCTTAAGCGGGCTGGTCTGAGATTGGTTTGTGCATGTCATCATGTGTGCGCTTAAGCGGGCTGGTCTGAGATTGGTTTGTGCATGCCATCACGTGTGCGCTTAAGCGGGCTGGTCTGAGATTGGTTTGTGCATGCCATCATGTGTGCGCTTAAGCGGGCTGGTCTGAGATTGGTTTGTGTATGCCATCATGGGTGTGCTTAAGCGGGCTGGTCTGAGATTGGTTTGTGCATGTCATCATGTGTGCGCTTAAGCGGGCTGGTCTGAGATTGGTTTGTGCATGCCATCACGTGTGCGCTTAAGCGGGCTGGTCTGAGATTGGTTTGTGCATGCCATCATGTGTGCGCTTAAGCGGGCTGGTCTGAGATTGGTTTGTGCATGTCACCATGTGTATGCTTAAGCGGGCTGGTCTGAGATTGGTTTGTGTATGCCATCATGGGTGTGCTTAAGCGGGCTGGTCTGAGATTGGTTTGTGCATGTCATCATGTGTGCGCTTAAGCGGGCTGGTCTGAGATTGGTTTGTGCATGCCATCATGTGTGCGCTTAAGCGGGCTGGTCTGAGATTGGTTTGTGCATGCCATCATGTGTGCGCTTAAGCGGGCTGGTCTGAGATTGGTTTGTGCATGCCATCATGTGTGCGCTTAAGCGGGCTGGTCTGAGATTGGTGTGTGCATGTCATCAGGTGTGTGTGCTTAAGCGGGCTGGTCTGAGATTGGTTTGTGCATGCCATCATGTGTGTGCTTAAGCGGGCTGGTCTGAGATTGGTTTGTGCATGCCATCATGTGTGCGCTTAAGCGGGCTGGTCTGAGATTGGTTTGTGCATGCCATCATGTGTGCGCTTAAGCGGGCTGGTCTGAGATTGGTTTGTGCATGCCATCATGTGTGCGCTTAAGCGGGCTGGTCTGAGATTGGTTTGTGCATGCCATCATGGGTGTGCTTAAGCGGGCTGGTCTGAGATTGGTTTGTGCATGTCATCATGTGTGCGCTTAAGCGGGCTGGTCTGAGATTGGTTTGTGCATGCCATCACGTGTGCGCTTAAGCGGGCTGGTCTGAGATTGGTTTGTGCATGCCATCATGTGTGCGCTTAAGCGGGCTGGTCTGAGATTGGTTTGTGCATGCCATCATGGGTGTGCTTAAGCGGGCTGGTCTGAGATTGGTTTGTGCATGTCATCATGTGTGTGCTTAAGCGGGCTGGTCTGAGATTGGTTTGTGCATGCCATCATGTGTGCGCTTAAGCGGGCTGGTCTGAGATTGGTTTGTGCATGCCATCATGTGTGCGCTTAAGCGGGCTGGTCTGAGATTGGTTTGTGCATGCCATCATGTGTGCGCTTAAGCGGGCTGGTCTGAGATTGGTTTGTGCATGCCATCATGTGTGCGCTTAAGCGGGCTGGTCTGAGATTGGTTTGTGCATGCCATCATGTGTGCGCTTAAGCGGGCTGGTCTGAGATTGGTTTGTGCATGCCATCATGTGTGCGCTTAAGCGGGCTGGTCTGAGATTGGTTTGTGCATGCCATCATGGGTGTGCTTAAGCGGGCTGGTCTGAGATTGGTTTGTGCATGTCATCATGTGTGCGCTTAAGCGGGCTGGTCTGAGATTGGTTTGTGCATGCCATCATGTGTGCGCTTAAGCGGGCTGGTCTGAGATTGGTTTGTGCATGCCATCATGTGTGCGCTTAAGCGGGCTGGTCTGAGATTGGTTTGTGCATGTCACCATGTGTATGCTTAAGCGGGCTGGTCTGAGATTGGTTTGTGTATGCCATCATGGGTGTGCTTAAGCGGGCTGGTCTGAGATTGGTTTGTGCATGTCATCATGTGTGTGCTTAAGCGGGCTGGTCTGAGATGGGTTTGTGCATGCCATCATGTGTGTGCTTAAGCGGGCTGGTCTGAGATTGGTGTGTGCATGTCATCAGGTGTGTGTGCTTAAGCGGGCTGGTCTGAGATTGGTTTGTGCATGCCTTCATGTGTGTGCTTAAGCGGGCTGGTCTGAGATGGGTTTGTGCATGTCATCATGTGTGCTTAAGCGGGCTGGTCTGAGATTGGTTTGTGCATGTCATCATGTGTGCGCTTAAGCGGGCTGGTCTGAGATTGGTTTGTGCATGCCATCACGTGTGCGCTTAAGCGGGCTGGTCTGAGATTGGTTTGTGCATGCCATCATGTGTGCGCTTAAGCGGGCTGGTCTGAGATTGGTTTGTGTATGCCATCATGGGTGTGCTTAAGCGGGCTGGTCTGAGATTGGTTTGTGCATGTCATCATGTGTGCGCTTAAGCGGGCTGGTCTGAGATTGGTTTGTGCATGCCATCACGTGTGCGCTTAAGCGGGCTGGTCTGAGATTGGTTTGTGCATGCCATCATGTGTGCGCTTAAGCGGGCTGGTCTGAGATTGGTTTGTGCATGTCACCATGTGTATGCTTAAGCGGGCTGGTCTGAGATTGGTTTGTGCATGCCATCATGTGTGCGCTTAAGCGGGCTGGTCTGAGATTGGTTTGTGCATGCCATCATGTGTGTGCTTAAGCGGGCTGGTCTGAGATTGGTGTGTGCATGTCATCATGTGTGTGTGCTTAAGCGGGCTGGTCTGAGATTGGTTTGTGCATGCCATCATGTGTGTGCTTAAGCGGGCTGGTCTGAGATTGGTTTGTGCATGTCATCATGTGTGCTTAAGCGGGCTGGTCTGAGATTGGTTTGTGCATGCCATCATGTGTGCGCTTAAGCGGGCTGGTCTGAGATTGGTTTGTGCATGCCATCACGTGTGCGCTTAAGCGGGCTGGTCTGAGATTGGTTTGTGCATGCCATCACGTGTGCGCTTAAGCGGGCTGGTCTGAGATTGGTTTGTGCATGCCATCATGTGTGCGCTTAAGCGGGCTGGTCTGAGATTGGTTTGTGCATGTCACCATGTGTATGCTTAAGCGGGCTGGTCTGAGATTGGTTTGTGCATGCCATCATGGGTGTGCTTAAGCGGGCTGGTCTGAGATTGGTTTGTGCATGTCATCATGTGTGTGCTTAAGCGGGCTGGTCTGAGATGGGTTTGTGCATGCCATCATGTGTGTGCTTAAGCGGGCTGGTCTGAGATTGGTGTGTACATGTCATCATGTGTGTTTGCTTAAGCGGGCTGGTCTGAGATTGGTTTGTGCATGCCATCATGTGTGCGCTTAAGCGGGCTGGTCTGAGATTGGTTTGTGCATGCCATCACGTGTGCGCTTAAGCGGGCTGGTCTGAGATTGGTTTGTGCATGCCATCACGTGTGCGCTTAAGCGGGCTGGTCTGAGATTGGTTTGTGCATGCCATCATGTGTGCGCTTAAGCGGGCTGGTCTGAGATTGGTTTGTGCATGCCATCATGTGTGCGCTTAAGCGGGCTGGTCTGAGATTGGTTTGTGCATGCCATCATGTGTGCGCTTAAGCGGGCTGGTCTGAGATTGGTTTGTGCATGCCATCACGTGTGCGCTTAAGCGGGCTGGTCTGAGATTGGTTTGTGCATGCCATCATGTGTGCGCTTAAGCGGGCTGGTCTGAGATTGGTTTGTGCATGTCACCATGTGTATGCTTAAGCGGGCTGGTCTGAGATTGGTTTGTGTATGCCATCATGGGTGTGCTTAAGCGGGCTGGTCTGAGATTGGTTTGTGCATGTCATCATGTGTGCGCTTAAGCGGGCTGGTCTGAGATTGGTTTGTGCATGCCATCATGTGTGCGCTTAAGCGGGCTGGTCTGAGATTGGTTTGTGCATGCCATCATGTGTGCGCTTAAGCGGGCTGGTCTGAGATGGGTTTGTGCATGCCATCATGTGTGTGCTTAAGCGGGCTGGTCTGAGATTGGTGTGTGCATGTCATCAGGTGTGTGTGCTTAAGCGGGCTGGTCTGAGATTGGTTTGTGCATGCCTTCATGTGTGTGCTTAAGCGGGCTGGTCTGAGATTGGTTTGTGCATGCCATCACGTGTGCGCTTAAGCGGGCTGGTCTGAGATTGGTTTGTGCATGCCATCATGTGTGCGCTTAAGCGGGCTGGTCTGAGATTGGTTTGTGCATGCCATCATGTGTGTGCTTAAGCGGGCTGGTCTGAGATTGGTTTGTGCATGCCATCATGTGTGCGCTTAAGCGGGCTGGTCTGAGATTGGTTTGTGCATGCCATCACGTGTGCGCTTAAGCGGGCTGGTCTGAGATTGGTTTGTGCATGCCATCATGTGTGCGCTTAAGCGGGCTGGTCTGAGATTGGTTTGTGCATGCCATCATGTGTGCGCTTAAGCGGGCTGGTCTGAGATTGGTTTGTGCATGTCATCATGTGTGCGCTTAAGCGGGCTGGTCTGAGATTGGTTTGTGCATGCCATCATGTGTGCGCTTAAGCGGGCTGGTCTGAGATTGGTTTGTGCATGCCATCATGTGTGCGCTTAAGCGGGCTGGTCTGAGATTGGTTTGTGCATGCCATCATGTGTGCGCTTAAGCGGGCTGGTCTGAGATTGGTTTGTGCATGCCATCACGTGTGCGCTTAAGCGGGCTGGTCTGAGATTGGTTTGTGCATGCCATCATGTGTGCGCTTAAGCGGGCTGGTCTGAGATTGGTTTGTGCATGTCACCATGTGTATGCTTAAGCGGGCTGGTCTGAGATTGGTTTGTGTATGCCATCATGGGTGTGCTTAAGCGGGCTGGTCTGAGATTGGTTTGTGCATGTCATCATGTGTGCGCTTAAGCGGGCTGGTCTGAGATTGGTTTGTGCATGCCATCATGTGTGCGCTTAAGCGGGCTGGTCTGAGATTGGTTTGTGCATGCCATCATGTGTGCGCTTAAGCGGGCTGGTCTGAGATTGGTTTGTGCATGTCACCATGTGTATGCTTAAGCGGGCTGGTCTGAGATTGGTTTGTGTATGCCATCATGGGTGTGCTTAAGCGGGCTGGTCTGAGATTGGTTTGTGCATGTCATCATGTGTGTGCTTAAGCGGGCTGGTCTGAGATGGGTTTGTGCATGCCATCATGTGTGTGCTTAAGCGGGCTGGTCTGAGATTGGTGTGTGCATGTCATCAGGTGTGTGTGCTTAAGCGGGCTGGTCTGAGATTGGTTTGTGCATGCCTTCATGTGTGTGCTTAAGCGGGCTGGTCTGAGATTGGTTTGTGCATGTCATCATGTGTGCTTAAGCGGGCTGGTCTGAGATTGGTTTGTGCATGCCATCATGTGTGCGCTTAAGCGGGCTGGTCTGAGATTGGTTTGTGCATGCCATCATGTGTGTGCTTAAGCGGGCTGGTCTGAGATTGGTTTGTGCATGCCATCATGTGTGTGCTTAAGCGGGCTGGTCTGAGATTGGTTTGTGCATGCCATCATGTGTGCGCTTAAGCGGGCTGGTCTGAGATTGGTTTGTGCATGCCATCATGTGTGCGCTTAAGCGGGCTGGTCTGAGATTGGTTTGTGTATGCCATCATGGGTGTGCTTAAGCGGGCTGGTCTGAGATTGGTTTGTGCATGCCATCATGTGTGCGCTTAAGCGGGCTGGTCTGAGATTGGTTTGTGCATGCCATCACGTGTGCGCTTAAGCGGGCTGGTCTGAGATTGGTTTGTGCATGCCATCATGTGTGCGCTTAAGCGGGCTGGTCTGAGATTGGTTTGTGCATGTCACCATGTGTATGGCTTAAGCGGGCTGGTCTGAGATTGGTTTGTGTATGCCATCATGGGTGTGCTTAAGCGGGCTGGTCTGAGATTGGTTTGTGCATGTCATCATGTGTGCGCTTAAGCGGGCTGGTCTGAGATTGGTTTGTGCATGCCATCACGTGTGCGCTTAAGCGGGCTGGTCTGAGATTGGTTTGTGCATGCCATCATGTGTGCGCTTAAGCGGGCTGGTCTGAGATTGGTTTGTGCATGTCACCATGTGTATGCTTAAGCGGGCTGGTCTGAGATTGGTTTGTGTATGCCATCATGGGTGTGCTTAAGCGGGCTGGTCTGAGATTGGTTTGTGCATGTCATCATGTGTGTGCTTAAGCGGGCTGGTCTGAGATGGGTTTGTGCATGCCATCATGTGTGTGCTTAAGCGGGCTGGTCTGAGATTGGTGTGTGCATGTCATCATGTGTGTGTGCTTAAGCGGGCTGGTCTGAGATTGGTTTGTGCATGCCATCACGTGTGCGCTTAAGCGGGCTGGTCTGAGATTGGTTTGTGCATGCCATCATGTGTGCGCTTAAGCGGGCTGGTCTGAGATTGGTTTGTGCATGCCATCATGTGTGCGCTTAAGCGGGCTGGTCTGAGATTGGTTTGTGCATGCCATCATGTGTGTGCTTAAGCGGGCTGGTCTGAGATTGGTGTGTGCATGTCATCAGGTGTGTGTGCTTAAGCGGGCTGGTCTGAGATTGGTTTGTGCATGCCTTCATGTGTGTGCTTAAGCGGGCTGGTCTGAGATGGGTTTGTGCATGTCATCATGTGTGCTTAAGCGGGCTGGTCTGAGATTGGTTTGTGCATGCCATCATGTGTGCGCTTAAGCGGGCTGGTCTGAGATTGGTTTGTGCATGCCATCATGTGTGCGCTTAAGCGGGCTGGTCTGAGATTGGTTTGTGCATGCCATCATGTGTGCGCTTAAGCGGGCTGGTCTGAGATTGGTTTGTGCATGCCATCATGTGTGCGCTTAAGCGGGCTGGTCTGAGATTGGTTTGTGCATGCCATCATGTGTGCGCTTAAGCGGGCTGGTCTGAGATTGGTTTGTGCATGCCATCATGTGTGCGCTTAAGCGGGCTGGTCTGAGATTGGTTTGTGCATGCCATCATGTGTGCGCTTAAGCGGGCTGGTCTGAGATTGGTTTGTGCATGCCATCATGTGTGCGCTTAAGCGGGCTGGTCTGAGATTGGTTTGTGCATGCCATCATGTGTGCGCTTAAGCGGGCTGGTCTGAGATTGGTTTGTGCATGCCATCATGTGTGCGCTTAAGCGGGCTGGTCTGAGATTGGTTTGTGCATGCCATCACGTGTGCGCTTAAGCGGGCTGGTCTGAGATTGGTTTGTGCATGCCATCATGTGTGCGCTTAAGCGGGCTGGTCTGAGATTGGTTTGTGCATGCCATCATGTGTGCGCTTAAGCGGGCTGGTCTGAGATTGGTTTGTGCATGCCATCATGTGTGCGCTTAAGCGGGCTGGTCTGAGATTGGTTTGTGCATGTCATCATGTGTGCGCTTAAGCGGGCTGGTCTGAGATTGGTTTGTGCATGCCATCATGTGTGCGCTTAAGCGGGCTGGTCTGAGATTGGTTTGTGCATGCCATCATGTGTGCGCTTAAGCGGGCTGGTCTGAGATTGGTTTGTGCATGCCATCATGTGTGCGCTTAAGCGGGCTGGTCTGAGATTGGTTTGTGCATGCCATCACGTGTGCGCTTAAGCGGGCTGGTCTGAGATTGGTTTGTGCATGCCATCATGTGTGCGCTTAAGCGGGCTGGTCTGAGATTGGTTTGTGCATGTCACCATGTGTATGCGCTTAAGCGGGCTGGTCTGAGATTGGTTTGTGTATGCCATCATGGGTGTGCTTAAGCGGGCTGGTCTGAGATTGGTTTGTGCATGTCATCATGTGTGCGCTTAAGCGGGCTGGTCTGAGATTGGTTTGTGCATGCCATCATGTGTGCGCTTAAGCGGGCTGGTCTGAGATTGGTTTGTGCATGCCATCATGTGTGCGCTTAAGCGGGCTGGTCTGAGATTGGTTTGTGCATGTCACCATGTGTATGCTTAAGCGGGCTGGTCTGAGATTGGTTTGTGTATGCCATCATGGGTGTGCTTAAGCGGGCTGGTCTGAGATTGGTTTGTGCATGTCATCATGTGTGTGCTTAAGCGGGCTGGTCTGAGATGGGTTTGTGCATGCCATCATGTGTGTGCTTAAGCGGGCTGGTCTGAGATTGGTGTGTGCATGTCATCAGGTGTGTGTGCTTAAGCGGGCTGGTCTGAGATTGGTTTGTGCATGCCTTCATGTGTGTGCTTAAGCGGGCTGGTCTGAGATGGGTTTGTGCATGTCATCATGTGTGCTTAAGCGGGCTGGTCTGAGATTGGTTTGTGCATGCCATCATGTGTGCGCTTAAGCGGGCTGGTCTGAGATTGGTTTGTGCATGCCATCACGTGTGCGCTTAAGCGGGCTGGTCTGAGATTGGTTTGTGCATGCCATCATGTGTGCGCTTAAGCGGGCTGGTCTGAGATTGGTTTGTGCATGCCATCATGGGTGTGCTTAAGCGGGCTGGTCTGAGATTGGTTTGTGCATGTCATCATGTGTGCGCTTAAGCGGGCTGGTCTGAGATTGGTTTGTGCATGCCATCACGTGTGCGCTTAAGCGGGCTGGTCTGAGATTGGTTTGTGCATGCCATCATGTGTGCGCTTAAGCGGGCTGGTCTGAGATTGGTTTGTGCATGTCACCATGTGTATGCTTAAGCGGGCTGGTCTGAGATTGGTTTGTGCATGCCATCATGTGTGCGCTTAAGCGGGCTGGTCTGAGATTGGTTTGTGCATGCCATCATGTGTGTGCTTAAGCGGGCTGGTCTGAGATTGGTGTGTGCATGTCATCAGGTGTGTGTGCTTAAGCGGGCTGGTCTGAGATTGGTTTGTGCATGCCATCATGTGTGTGCTTAAGCGGGCTGGTCTGAGATTGGTTTGTGCATGTCATCATGTGTGCTTAAGCGGGCTGGTCTGAGATTGGTTTGTGCATGTCATCATGTGTGCGCTTAAGCGGGCTGGTCTGAGATTGGTTTGTGCATGCCATCACGTGTGCGCTTAAGCGGGCTGGTCTGAGATTGGTTTGTGCATGCCATCATGTGTGCGCTTAAGCGGGCTGGTCTGAGATTGGTTTGTGCATGCCATCATGGGTGTGCTTAAGCGGGCTGGTCTGAGATTGGTTTGTGCATGCCATCATGTGTGCGCTTAAGCGGGCTGGTCTGAGATTGGTTTGTGCATGCCATCACGTGTGCGCTTAAGCGGGCTGGTCTGAGATTGGTTTGTGCATGCCATCATGTGTGCGCTTAAGCGGGCTGGTCTGAGATTGGTTTGTGTATGCCATCATGGGTGTGCTTAAGCGGGCTGGTCTGAGATTGGTTTGTGCATGTCATCATGTGTGTGCTTAAGCGGGCTGGTCTGAGATTGGTTTGTGCATGCCATCATGTGTGCGCTTAAGCGGGCTGGTCTGAGATTGGTTTGTGCATGCCATCATGTGTGCGCTTAAGCGGGCTGGTCTGAGATTGGTTTGTGCATGCCATCATGTGTGCGCTTAAGCGGGCTGGTCTGAGATTGGTTTGTGCATGCCATCATGTGTGCGCTTAAGCGGGCTGGTCTGAGATTGGTTTGTGCATGCCATCATGTGTGCGCTTAAGCGGGCTGGTCTGAGATTGGTTTGTGCATGCCATCATGTGTGCGCTTAAGCGGGCTGGTCTGAGATTGGTTTGTGCATGCCATCATGTGTGCGCTTAAGCGGGCTGGTCTGAGATTGGTTTGTGTATGCCATCATGGGTGTGCTTAAGCGGGCTGGTCTGAGATTGGTTTGTGCATGTCATCATGTGTGCGCTTAAGCGGGCTGGTCTGAGATTGGTTTGTGCATGCCATCATGTGTGCGCTTAAGCGGGCTGGTCTGAGATTGGTTTGTGCATGCCATCATGTGTGCGCTTAAGCGGGCTGGTCTGAGATTGGTTTGTGCATGTCACCATGTGTATGCTTAAGCGGGCTGGTCTGAGATTGGTTTGTGTATGCCATCATGGGTGTGCTTAAGCGGGCTGGTCTGAGATTGGTTTGTGCATGTCATCATGTGTGTGCTTAAGCGGGCTGGTCTGAGATGGGTTTGTGCATGCCATCATGTGTGTGCTTAAGCGGGCTGGTCTGAGATTGGTGTGTGCATGTCATCAGGTGTGTGTGCTTAAGCGGGCTGGTCTGAGATTGGTTTGTGCATGCCTTCATGTGTGTGCTTAAGCGGGCTGGTCTGAGATGGGTTTGTGCATGTCATCATGTGTGCTTAAGCGGGCTGGTCTGAGATTGGTTTGTGCATGCCATCATGTGTGCGCTTAAGCGGGCTGGTCTGAGATTGGTTTGTGCATGCCATCACGTGTGCGCTTAAGCGGGCTGGTCTGAGATTGGTTTGTGCATGCCATCATGTGTGTGCTTAAGCGGGCTGGTCTGAGATTGGTTTGTGTATGCCATCATGTGTGCTTAAGCGGGCTGGTCTGAGATTGGTTTGTGCATGTCATCATGTGTGCGCTTAAGCGGGCTGGTCTGAGATTGGTTTGTGCATGCCATCACGTGTATGCTTAAGCGGGCTGGTCTGAGATTGGTTTGTGTATGCCATCATGGGTGTGCTTAAGCGGGCTGGTCTGAGATTGGTTTGTGCATGTCATCATGTGTGTGCTTAAGCGGGCTGGTCTGAGATGGGTTTGTGCATGCCATCATGTGTGTGCTTAAGCGGGCTGGTCTGAGATTGGTGTGTGCATGTCATCAGGTGTGTGTGCTTAAGCGGGCTGGTCTGAGATTGGTTTGTGCATGCCTTCATGTGTGTGCTTAAGCGGGCTGGTCTGAGATGGGTTTGTGCATGTCATCATGTGTGTGCTTAAGCGGGCTGGTCTGAGATTGGTTTGTGCATGCCATCATGTGTGTGCTTAAGCGGGCTGGTCTGAGATTGGTTTGTGCATGTCATCATGTGTGCTTAAGCGGGCTGGTCTGAGATTGGTTTGTGCATGTCATCATGTGTGCGCTTAAGCGGGCTGGTCTGAGATTGGTTTGTGCATGCCATCACGTGTGCGCTTAAGCGGGCTGGTCTGAGATTGGTTTGTGCATGCCATCATGTGTGCGCTTAAGCGGGCTGGTCTGAGATTGGTTTGTGCATGCCATCATGTGTGCGCTTAAGCGGGCTGGTCTGAGATTGGTTTGTGCATGACATCATGTGTGCGCTTAAGCGGGCTGGTCTGCGATTGGTTTGTGCATGCCATCATGTGTGCGCTTAAGCGGGCTGGTCTGAGATTGGTTTGTGCATGCCATCATGTGTGCGCTTAAGCGGGCTGGTCTGAGATTGGTTTGTGCATGCCATCATGTGTGCGCTTAAGCGGGCTGGTCTGAGATTGGTTTGTGCATGCCATCATGTGTGCGCTTAAGCGGGCAACATCGTCGTGTCG
>CM067363.1:4316344-4333929 GCA_034401795.1 Chaetoderma sp. LZ-2023a
GATGGCATGCACAAACCAATCTCAGACCAGCCCGCTTAAGCGCACACATGATGGCATGCACAAACCAATCTCAGACCAGCCCGCTTAAGCGCACACATGATGGCATGCACAAACCAATCTCAGACCAGCCCGCTTAAGCGCACACATGATGGCATGCACAAACCAATCTCAGACCAGCCCGCTTAAGCGCACACATGATGGCATGCACAAACCAATCTCAGACCAGCCCGCTTAAGCGCACACATGATGGCATGCACAAACCAATCTCAGACCATCCCGCTTAAGCGCACACGTGATGGCATGCACAAACCAATCTCAGACCAGCCCGCTTAAGCGCACACATGATGGCATGCACAAACCAATCTCAGACCAGCCCGCTTAAGCGCACACATGATGGCATGCACAAACCAATCTCAGACCAGCCCGCTTAAGCGCACACATGATGGCATGCACAAACCAATCTCAGACCAGCCCGCTTAAGCGCACACATGATGGCATGCACAAACCAATCTCAGACCAGCCCGCTTAAGCGCACACATGATGGCATGCACAAACCAATCTCAGACCAGCCCGCTTAAGCGCACACATGATGGCATGCACAAACCAATCTCAGACCAGCCCGCTTAAGCGCACACATGATGGCATGCACAAACCAATCTCAGACCAGCCCGCTTAAGCGCACACATGATGGCATGCACAAACCAATCTCAGACCAGCCCGCTTAAGCGCACACATGATGGCATGCACAAACCAATCTCAGACCAGCCCGCTTAAGCGCACACATGATGGCATGCACACACCAATCTCAGACCAGCCCGCTTAAGCGCACACATGATGGCATGCACAAACCAATCTCAGACCAGCCCGCTTAAGCGCACACATGATGGCATGCACAAACCAATCTCAGACCAGCCCGCTTAAGCGCACACATGATGGCATGCACAAACCAATCTCAGACCAGCCCGCTTAAGCGCACACATGATGGCATGCACAAACCAATCTCAGACCAGCCCGCTTAAGCACACACACATGATGACATGCACACACCAATCTCAGACCAGCCCGCTTAAGCACACACATGATGGCATGCACAAACCAATCTCAGACCAGCCCGCTTAAGCACACACATGATGGCATGCACAAACCAATCTCAGACCAGCCCGCTTAAGCGCACACATGATGGCATGCACAAACCAATCTCAGACCAGCCCGCTTAAGCACACACATGATGGCATGCACAAACCAATCTCAGACCAGCCCGCTTAAGCGCACACATGATGGCATGCACAAACCAATCTCAGACCAGCCCGCTTAAGCACACATGATGACATGCACAAACCCATCTCAGACCAGCCCGCTTAAGCACACACATGAAGGCATGCACAAACCAATCTCAGACCAGCCCGCTTAAGCACACACATGATGACATGCACACACCAATCTCAGACCAGCCCGCTTAAGCACACACATGATGGCATGCACAAACCAATCTCAGACCAGCCCGCTTAAGCGCACACATGATGACATGCACAAACCAATCTCAGACCAGCCCGCTTAAGCACACACACATGATGGCATGCACAAACCAATCTCAGACCAGCCCGCTTAAGCGCACACATGATGGACATGCACAAACCAATCTCAGACCAGCCCGCTTAAGCGCACACATGATGGCATGCACAAACCAATCTCAGACCAGCCCGCTTAAGCGCACACGTGATGGCATGCACAAACCAATCTCAGACCAGCCCGCTTAAGCGCACACATGATGGCATGCACAAACCAATCTCAGACCAGCCCGCTTAAGCACACACATGATGGCATGCACAAACCAATCTCAGACCAGCCCGCTTAAGCGCACACATGATGGCATGCACAAACCAATCTCAGACCAGCCCGCTTAAGCGCACACATGATGGCATGCACAAACCAATCTCAGACCAGCCCGCTTAAGCGCACACGTGATGGCATGCACAAACCAATCTCAGACCAGCCCGCTTAAGCGCACACATGATGACATGCACAAACCAATCTCAGACCAGCCCGCTTAAGCACACCCATGATGGCATGCACAAACCAATCTCAGACCAGCCCGCTTAAGCATACACATGGTGACATGCACAAACCAATCTCAGACCAGCCCGCTTAAGCGCACACATGATGGCATGCACAAACCAATCTCAGACCAGCCCGCTTAAGCGCACACGTGATGGCATGCACAAACCAATCTCAGACCAGCCCGCTTAAGCGCACACATGATGGCATGCACAAACCAATCTCAGACCAGCCCGCTTAAGCGCACACATGATGGCATGCACAAACCAATCTCAGACCAGCCCGCTTAAGCGCACACATGATGGCATGCACAAACCAATCTCAGACCAGCCCGCTTAAGCGCACACATGATGGCATGCACAAACCAATCGCAGACCAGCCCGCTTAAGCGCACACATGATGTCATGCACAAACCAATCTCAGACCAGCCCGCATAAGCGCACACATGATGGCATGCACAAACCAATCTCAGACCAGCCCGCTTAAGCACACACACATGATGACATGCCCACACCAATCTCAGACCAGCCCGCTTAAGCACACACATGATGACATGCACAAACCAATCTCAGACCAGCCCGCTTAAGCACACCCATGATGGCATGCACAAACCAATCTCAGACCAGCCCGCTTAAGCATACACATGGTGACATGCACAAACCAATCTCAGACCAGCCCGCTTAAGCGCACACATGATGGCATGCACAAACCAATCTCAGACCAGCCCGCTTAAGCGCACACGTGATGGCATGCACAAACCAATCTCAGACCAGCCCGCTTAAGCGCACACATGATGGCATGCACAAACCAATCTCAGACCAGCCCGCTTAAGCGCACACATGATGGCATGCACAAACCAATCTCAGACCAGCCCGCTTAAGCGCACACATGATGGCATGCACAAACCAATCTCAGACCAGCCCGCTTAAGCGCACACATGATGGCATGCACAAACCAATCTCAGACCAGCCCGCTTAAGCGCACACATGATGGCATGCACAAACCAATCTCAGACCAGCCCGCTTAAGCGCACACATGATGGCATGCACAAACCAATCTCAGACCAGCCCGCTTAAGCGCACACATGATGGCATGCACAAACCAATCTCAGACCAGCCCGCTTAAGCACACACACCTGATGACATGCACACACCAATCTCAGACCAGCCCGCTTAAGCACACACATGATGGCATGCACAAACCCATCTCAGACCAGCCCGCTTAAGCACACACATGATGACATGCACAAACCAATCTCAGACCAGCCCGCTTAAGCACACCCATGATGGCATACACAAACCAATCTCAGACCAGCCCGCTTAAGCATACACATGGTGACATGCACAAACCAATCTCAGACCAGCCCGCTTAAGCGCACACATGATGGCATGCACAAACCAATCTCAGACCAGCCCGCTTAAGCGCACACGTGATGGCATGCACAAACCAATCTCAGACCAGCCCGCTTAAGCGCACACATGATGACATGCACAAACCAATCTCAGACCAGCCCGCTTAAGCACACCCATGATGGCATGCACAAACCAATCTCAGACCAGCCCGCTTAAGCGCACACATGATGGCATACACAAACCAATCTCAGACCAGCCCGCTTAAGCATACACATGGTGACATGCACAAACCAATCTCAGACCAGCCCGCTTAAGCGCACACATGATGGCATGCACAAACCAATCTCAGACCAGCCCGCTTAAGCGCACACGTGATGGCATGCACAAACCATTCTCAGACCAGCCCGCTTAAGCGCACACATGATGGCATGCACAAACCAATCTCAGACCAGCCCGCTTAAGCGCACACATGATGGCATGCACAAACCAGTCTCAGACCAGCCCGCTTAAGCGCACACATGATGGCATGCACAAACCAATCTCAGACGAGCCCGCTTAAGCGCACACATGATGGCATGCACAAACCAATCTCAGACCAGCCCGCTTAAGCGCACACATGATGGCATGCACAAACCAATCTCAGACCAGCCCGCATAAGCGCACACATGATGGCATGCACAAACCAATCTCAGACCAGCCCGCTTAAGCGCACACATGATGGCATGCACAAACCAATCTCAGACCAGCCCGCTTAAGCGCACATATGATGGCATGCACAAACCAATCTCAGACCAGCCCGCTTAAGCGCACACATGATGGCATGCACAAACCAATCTCAGACCAGCCCGCTTAAGCGCACACATGATGGCATGCACAAACCAATC
Organism: Chaetoderma sp. LZ-2023a; assembly: GCA_034401795.1. Lineage (NCBI taxonomy): Eukaryota > Metazoa > Mollusca > Caudofoveata > Chaetodermatida > Chaetodermatidae > Chaetoderma > Chaetoderma sp. LZ-2023a. Next base: position 4,320,636 of record CM067363.1, read on the forward strand.
TCAGACCACCCCGCTTAAGCGCACATGTGATGGCATGCACAAACCAATCTCAGACCATCCCGCTTAAGCGCATACGTGATGGCATGCACAAACCAATCTCAGACCAGCCCGCTTAAGCGCACACGTGATGGCATGCACAAACCAATCTCAGACCAGCCCGCTTAAGCGCACACATGATGGCATGCACAAACCAATCTCAGACCAGCCCGCTTAAGCACACATGATGACATGCACAAACCCATCTCAGACCAGCCCGCTTAAGCACACACATGAAGGCATGCACAAACCAATTTCAGACCAGCCCGCTTAAGCACACACACATGATGACATGCACACACCAATCTCAGACCAGCCCGCTTAAGCACACACATGATGGCATGCACAAACCCATCTCAGACCAGCCCGCTTAAGCACACACATGATGACATGCACAAACCAATCTCAGACCAGCCCGCTTAAGCACACCCATGATGGCATACACAAACCAATCTCAGACCAGCCCGCTTAAGCATACACATGGTGACATGCACAAACCAATCTCAGACCAGCCCGCTTAAGCGCACACATGATGGCATGCACAAACCAATCTCAGACCAGCCCGCTTAAGCGCACACGTGATGGCATGCACAAACCAATCTCAGACCAGCCCGCTTAAGCGCACACATGATGACATGCACAAACCAATCTCAGACCAGCCCGCTTAAGCACACCCATGATGGCATGCACAAACCAATCTCAGACCAGCCCGCTTAAGCGCACACATGATGGCATGCACAAACCAATCTCAGACCAGCCCGCTTAAGCGCACACGTGATGGCATGCACAAACCAATCTCAGACCAGCCCGCTTAAGCGCACACATGATGACATGCACAAACCAATCTCAGACCAGCCCGCTTAAGCACACATGATGACATGCACAAACCCATCTCAGACCAGCCCGCTTAAGCACACACATGAAGGCATGCACAAACCAATCTCAGACCAGCCCGCTTAAGCGCACACACATGATGGCATGCACAAACCAATCTCAGACCAGCCCGCTTAAGCACACACATGAAGGCATGCACAAACCAATCTCAGACCAGCCCGCTTAAGCACACACATGATGGCATGCACAAACCAATCTCAGACCAGCCCGCTTAAGCACACACATGATGGCATGCACAAACCAATCTCAGACCAGCCCGCTTAAGCACACATGATGACATGCACAAACCCATCTCAGACCAGCCCGCTTAAGCACACACATGAAGGCATGCACAAACCAATCTCAGACCAGCCCGCTTAAGCACACACATGATGGCATGCACAAACCCATCTCAGACCAGCCCGCTTAAGCACACACATGATGACATGCACAAACCAATCTCAGACCAGCCCGCTTAAGCACACCCATGATGGCATATACAAACCCATCTCAGACCAGCCCGCTTAAGCACACACATGATGACATGCACAAACCAATCTCAGACCAGCCCGCTTAAGCGCACACGTGATGGCATACACAAACCAATCTCAGACCAGCCCGCTTAAGCGCACACGTGATGGCATGCACAAACCAATCTCAGACCAGCCCGCTTAAGCGCACACATGATGACATGCACAAACCAATCTCAGACCAGCCCGCTTAAGCACACCCATGATGGCATGCACAAACCAATCTCAGACCAGCCCGCTTAAGCATACACATGGTGACATGCACAAACCAATCTCAGACCAGCCCGCTTAAGCGCACACATGATGGCATGCACAAACCAATCTCAGACCAGCCCGCTTAAGCGCACACATGATGGCATGCACAAACCAATCTCAGACCAGCCCGCTTAAGCGCACACATGATGACATGCACAAACCCATCTCAGACCAGCCCGCTTAAGCACACACATGAAGGCATGCACAAACCAATCTCAGACCAGCCCGCTTAAGCACACACACATGATGGCATGCACAAACCAATCTCAGACCAGCCCGCTTAAGCGCACACATGATGGCATGCACAAACCAATCTCAGACCAGCCCGCTTAAGCGCACACATGATGGCATGCACAAAACCAATCTCAGACCAGCCCGCTTAAGCGCACACATGATGGCATGCACAAACCAATCTCAGACCAGCCCGCTTAAGCGCACACATGATGGCATGCACAAACCAATCTCAGACCAGCCCGCTTAAGCGCACACATGATGGCAAGCACAAACCAATCTCAGACCAGCCCGCTTAAGCACACACACATGATGACAAGCACACACCAATCTCAGACCAGGCCGCTTAAGCACACACATGATGGCATGCACAAACCAATCTCAGACCAGCCCGCTTAAGCACACACATGATGACATGCACAAACCAATCTCAGACCAGCCCGCTTAAGCACACCCATGATGGCATACACAAACCAATCTCAGACCAGCCCGCTTAAGCATACACATGGTGACATGCACAAACAATCTCAGACCAGCCCGCTTAAGCGCACACATGATGGCATGCACAAACCAATCTCAGACCAGCCCGCTTAAGCGCACACGTGATGGCATGCACAAACCAATCTCAGACCAGCCCGCTTAAGCGCACACATGATGGCATGCACAAAACCAATCTCAGACCAGCCCGCCTAAGCGCACACGTGATGGCATGCACAAACCAATCTCAGACCAGCCCGCTTAAGCGCACACATGATGGCATGCACAAACCAATCTCAGACCAGCCCGCTTAAGCGCACACATGATGGCATGCACAAACCAATCGCAGACCAGCCCGCTTAAGCGCACACATGATGTCATGCACAAACCAATCTCAGACCAGCCCGCTTAAGCGCACACATGATGGCATGCACAAACCAATCTCAGACCAGCCGGCTTAAGCGCACACATGATGGCATGCACAAACCAATCTCAGACCAGCCCGCCTAAGCACACACATGATGGCATGCACACACCAATCTCAGACCAGCCCGCTTAAGCGCACACATGATGGCATGCACAAACCAATCTCAGACCAGCCCGCTTAAGCGCACACATGATGGCATGCACAAACCAATCTCAGACCAGCCCGCTTAAGCGCACACATGATGGCATGCACAAACCAATCTCAGACCAGCCCGCTTAAGCGCACACATCATGGCATACACAAACCAATCTCAGACCAGCCCGCTTAAGCACACACACATGGTGACATGCACAAACCAATCTCAGACCAGCCCGCTTAAGCGCACACATGATGGCATGCACAAACCAATCTCAGACCACCCCGCTTAAGCGCACACGTGATGGCATGCACAAACCAATCTCAGACCAGCCCGCTTAAGCGCACACATGATGACATGCACAAACCAATCTCAGACCAGCACGCTTAAGCACACCCATGATGGCATACACAAACCAATCTCAGACCAGCCCGCTTAAGCGCACACATGATGGCATGCACAAACCAATCTCAGACCAGCCCGCTTAAGCGCACACGTGATGGCATGCACAAACCAATCTCAGACCAGCCCGCTTAAGCGCACACGTGATGACATGCACAAACCAATCTCAGACCAGCCCGCTTAAGCACACATGATGACATGCACAAACCCATCTCAGACCAGCCCGCTTAAGCACACACATGAAGGCATGCACAAACCAATCTCAGCCCAGCCCGCTGAAGCACACACATGATGGCATGCACAAACCAATCTCAGACCAGCCCGCTTAAGCACACACATGAAGGCATGCACAAACCAATCTCATACCAGCCCGCTTAAGCACACACATGATGGCATGCACAAACCAATCTCAGACCAGCCCGCTTAAGCACACACATCATGGCATGCACAAACCAATCTCAGACCAGCCCGCTTAAGCACACATGATGACATGCACAAACCCATCTCAGACCAGCCCGCTTAAGCACACACATGAAGGCATGCACAAACCAATCTCAGACCAGCCCGCTTAAGCACACACATGATGGCATGCACAAACCCATCTCAGACCAGCCCGCTTAAGCACACACATGATGACATGCACAAACCAATCTCAGACCAGCCCGCTTAAGCACACCCATGATGGCATACACAAACCAATCTCAGACCAGCCCGCTTAAGCACACACATGGTGACATGCACAAACCAATCTCAGACCAGCCCGCTTAAGCGCACACATGATGGCATGCACAAACCAATCTCAGACCAGCCCGCTTAAGCGCACACGTGATGGCATGCACAAACCAATCTCAGACCAGCCCGCTTAAGCGCACACATGATGACATGCACAAACCAATCTCAGACCAGCCCGCTTAAGCACACCCATGATGGCATACACAAACCAATCTCAGACCAGCCCGCTTAAGCATACACATGGTGACATGCACAAACCAATCTCAGACCAGCCCGCTTAAGCGCACACATGATGGCATGCACAAACCAATCTCAGACCAGCCCGCTTAAGCGCACACATGATGGCATGCACAAACCAATCTCAGACCAGCCCGCTTAAGCGCACACATGATGACATGCACAAACCCATCTCAGACCAGCCCGCTTAAGCACACACATGAAGGCATGCACAAACCAATCTCAGACCAGCCCGCTTAAGCGCACACATGATGGCATGCACAAACCAATCTCAGACCAGCCCGCTTAAGCGCACACATGATGGCATGCACAAACCAATCTCAGACCAGCCCGCTTAAGCGCACACATGATGGCATGCACAAACCAATCTCAGACCAGCCCGCTTAAGCGCACACATGATGGCATGCACAAACCAATCTCAGACCAGCCCGCTTAAGCGCACACATGATGGCATGCACAAACCAATCTCAGACCAGCCCGCTTAAGCGCACACATGATGGCATGCACAAACCAATCTCAGACCAGCCCGCTTAAGCACACACACATGATGACAAGCACACACCAATCTCAGACCAGGCCCGCTTAAGCACACACATGATGGCATGCACAAACCAATCTCAGACCAGCCCGCTTAAGCACACACATGATGACATGCACAAACCAATCTCAGACCAGCCCGCTTAAGCACACCCATGATGGCATACACAAACCAATCTCAGACCAGCCCGCTTAAGCATACACATGGTGACATGCACAAACCAATCTCAGACCAGCCCGCTTAAGCGCACACATGATGGCATGCACAAACCAATCTCAGACCAGCCCGCTTAAGCGCACACGTGATGGCATGCACAAACCAATCTCAGACCAGCCCGCTTAAGCGCACACATGATGGCATGCACAAACCAATCTCAGACCAGCCCGCTTAAGCGCACACATGATGGCATGCACAAACCAATCTCAGACCAGCCCGCTTAAGCGCACACATGATGGCATGCACAAACCAATCTCAGACCAGCCCGCTTAAGCGCACACATGATGGCATGCACAAACCAATCTCAGACCAGCCCGCTTAAGCGCACACATGATGTCATGCACAAACCAATCTCAGACCAGCCCGCTTAAGCGCACACATGATGGCATGCACAAACCAATCTCAGACCAGCCCGCTTAAGCGCACACATGATGGCATGCACAAACCAATCTCAGACCAGCCCGCCTTAAGCACACACATGATGGCATGCACAAACCAATCTCAGACCAGCCCGCTTAAGCGCACACATGATGGCATGCACAAACCAATCTCAGACCAGCCCGCTTAAGCGCACACATGATGGCATGCACAAACCAATCTCAGACCAGCCCGCTTAAGCGCACACATGATGGCATGCACAAACCAATCTCAGACCAGCCCGCTTAAGCGCACACATCATGGCATACACAAACCAATCTCAGACCAGCCCGCTTAAGCACACACACATGATGACATGCACACACCAATCTCAGACCAGCCCGCTTAAGCACACACATGATGGCATGCACAAACCCATCTCAGACCAGCCCGCTTAAGCACACACATGATGGCATGCACAAACCAATCTCAGACCAGCCCGCTTAAGCGCACACATGATGGCATGCACAAACCAATCTCAGACCAGCCCGCTTAAGCGCACACGTGATGGCATGCACAAACCAATCTCAGACCAGCCCGCTTAAGCGCACACATGATGGCATGCACAAAACCAATCTCAGACCAGCCCGCTTAAGCGCACACATGATGGCATGCACAAACCAATCTCAGACCAGCCCGCTTAAGCGCACACATGATGGCATGCACAAACCAATCTCAGACCAGCCCGCTTAAGCGCATACGTGATGGCATGCACAAACCAATCTCAGACCAGCCCGCTTAAGCGCACACGTGATGGCATGCACAAACCAATCTCAGACCAGCCCGCTTAAGCGCACACATGATGGCATGCACAAACCAATCTCAGACCAGCCCGCTTAAGCGCACACATGATGGCATGCACAAACCAATCTCAGACCAGCCCGCTTAAGCGCACACATGATGGCATGCACAAACCAATCTCAGACCAGCCCGCTTAAGCGCACACATGATGGCATGCACAAACCAATCTCAGACCAGCCCGCTTAAGCGCACACATGATGGCATGCACAAACCAATCTCAGACCAGCCCGCTTAAGCGCACACATGATGGCATGCACAAACCAATCTCAGACCAGCCCGCTTAAGCGCACACATGATGGCATGCACAAACCAATCTCAGACCAGCCCGCTTAAGCGCACACATGATGGAACATGCACACACCAATCTCAGACCAGCCCGCTTAAGCGCACACATGATGGCATGCACAAACCAATCTCAGACCAGCCCGCTTAAGCGCACACACCAATCTCAGACCAGCCCGCTTAAGCACACACATGATGGCATGCACAAACCCATCTCAGACCAGCCCGCTTAAGCACACACATGATGGCATGCACAAACCAATCTCAGACCAGCCCGCTTAAGCGCACACGTGATGGCATGCACAAACCAATCTCAGACCAGCCCGCTTAAGCACACACATGATGACATGCACAAACCAATCTCAGACCAGCCCGCTTAAGCACACCCATGATGGCATACACAAACCAATCTCAGACCAGCCCGCTTAAGCATACACATGGTGACATGCACAAACCAATCTCAGACCAGCCCGCTTAAGCGCACACATGATGGCATGCACAAACCAATCTCAGACCAGCCCGCTTAAGCGCACACGTGATGGCATGCACAAACCAATCTCAGACCAGCCCGCTTAAGCGCACACGTGATGGCATGCACAAACCAATCTCAGACCAGCCCGCTTAAGCGCACACATGATGACATGCACAAACCAATCTCAGACCAGCCCGCTTAAGCACACCCATGATGGCATACACAAACCAATCTCAGACCAGCCCGCTTAAGCATACACATGGTGACATGCACAAACCAATCTCAGACCAGCCCGCTTAAGCGCACACATGATGGCATGCACAAACCAATCTCAGACCAGCCCGCTTAAGCGCACACGTGATGGCATGCACAAACCAATCTCAGACCAGCCCGCTTAAGCGCACACATGATGGCATGCACAAACCAATCTCAGACCAGCCCGCTTAAGCGCACACATGATGGCATGCACAAACCAATCTCAGACCAGCCCGCTTAAGCGCACACGTGATGGCATGCACAAACCAATCTCAGACCAGCCCGCTTAAGCGCATACGTGATGGCATGCACAAACCAATCTCAGACCAGCCCGCTTAAGCGCACACATGATGGCATGCACAAACCAATCTCAGACCAGCCCGCTTAAGCGCACACATGATGGCATGCACAAACCAATCTCAGACCAGCCCGCTTAAGCGCACACATGATGGCATGCACAAACCAATCTCAGACCAGCCCGCTTAAGCGCACACATGATGGCATGCACAAACCAATCTCAGACCAGCCCGCTTAAGCGCACACATGATGGCATGCACAAACCAATCTCAGACCAGCCCGCTTAAGCGCACACATGATGGCATGCACAAACCAATCTCAGACCAGCCCGCTTAAGCGCACACATGATGGCATGCACAAACCAATCTCAGACCAGCCCGCTTAAGCGCACACATGATGGCATGCACAAACCAATCTCAGACCAGCCCGCTTAAGCACACACATGATGGCATGCACAAACCAATCTCAGACCAGCCCGCTTAAGCACACACACATGATGACATGCACACACCAATCTCAGACCAGCCCGCTTAAGCACACACATGATGGCATGCACAAACCCATCTCAGACCAGCCCGCTTAAGCACACACATGATGGCATGCACAAACCAATCTCAGACCAGCCCGCTTAAGCGCACACATGATGGCATGCACAAACCAATCTCAGACCAGCCCGCTTAAGCACACACATGATGGCATGCACAAACCAATCTCAGACCAGCCCGCTTAAGCACACACATGATGACATGCACAAACCAATCTCAGACCAGCCCGCTTAAGCACACCCATGATGGCATACACAAACCAATCTCAGACCAGCCCGCTTAAGCATACACATGGTGACATGCACAAACAATCTCAGACCAGCCCGCTTAAGCGCACACATGATGGCATGCACAAACCAATCTCAGACCAGCCCGCTTAAGCGCACACGTGATGGCATGCACAAACCAATCTCAGACCAGCCCGCTTAAGCGCACACATGATGGCATGCACAAACCAATCTCAGACCAGCCCGCTTAAGCGCACACATGATGGCATGCACAAACCAATCTCAGACCAGCCCGCTTAAGCGCACACATGATGGCATGCACAAACCAATCTCAGACCAGCCCGCTTAAGCGCACACGTGATGGCATGCACAAACCAATCTCAGACCAGCCCGCTTAAGCGCACACATGATGGCATGCACAAACCAATCTCAGACCAGCCCGCTTAAGCGCACACATGATGGCATGCACAAACCAATCTCAGACCAGCCCGCTTAAGCGCACACATGATGGCATGCACAAACCAATCTCAGACCAGCCCGCTTAAGCACACACATGATGGCATGCACAAACCAATCTCAGACCAGCCCGCTTAAGCGCACACATGATGGCATGCACAAACCAATCTCAGACCAGCCCGCTTAAGCGCACACATGATGGCATGCACAAACCAATCTCAGACCAGCCCGCTTAAGCGCACACATGATGGCATGCACAAACCAATCTCAGACCAGCCCGCTTAAGCGCACACATGATGGCATGCACAAACCAATCTCAGACCAGCCCGCTTAAGCGCACACATCATGGCATGCACAAACCAATCTCAGACCAGCCCGCTTAAGCACACACACATGATGACATGCACACACCAATCTCAGACCAGCCCGCTTAAGCACACACATGATGGCATGCACAAACCCATCTCAGACCAGCCCGCTTAAGCACACACATGATGGCATGCACACACCAATCTCAGACCAGCCCGCTTAAGCGCACACATGATGGCATGCACAAACCAATCTCAGACCAGCCCGCTTAAGCGCACACGTGATGGCATGCACAAACCAATCTCAGACCAGCCCGCTTAAGCGCACACATGATGGCATGCACAAACCAATCTCAGACCAGCCCGCTTAAGCGCACACATGATGGCATGCACAAACCAATCTCAGACCAGCCCGCTTAAGCGCACACGTGATGGCATGCACAAACCAATCTCAGACCATCCCGCTTAAGCGCATACGTGATGGCATGCACAAACCAATCTCAGACCAGCCCGCTTAAGCGCACACGTGATGGCATGCACAAACCAATCTCAGACCAGCCCGCTTAAGCGCACACGTGATGGCATGCACAAACCAATCTCAGACCAGCCCGCTTAAGCGCACACATGATGGCATGCACAAACCAATCTCAGACCAGCCCGCTTAAGCGCACACATGATGGCATGCACAAACCAATCTCAGACCAGCCCGCTTAAGCGCACACATGATGGCATGCACAAACCAATCTCAGACCAGCCCGCTTAAGCGCACACATGATGGCATGCACAAACCAATCTCAGACCAGCCCGCTTAAGCGCACACATGATGGCATGCACAAACCAATCTCAGACCAGCCCGCTTAAGCGCACACATGATGGCATGCACAAACCAATCTCAGACCAGCCCGCCTAAGCGCACACATGATGGCATGCACAAACCAATCTCAGACCAGCCCGCTTAAGCGCACACGTGATGGCATGCACAAACCAATCTCAGACCAGCCCGCTTAAGCGCACACATGATGGCATGCACAAACCAATCTCAGACCAGCCCGCTTAAGCGCACACATGATGGCATGCACAAACCAATCTCAGACCAGCCCGCTTAAGCGCACACATGATGTCATGCACAAACCAATCTCAGACCAGCCCGCTTAAGCGCACACATGATGGCATGCACAAACCAATCTCAGACCAGCCCGCTTAAGCACACACATGATGGCATGCACAAACCAATCTCAGACCAGCCCGCCTAAGCACACACATGATGGCATGCACAAACCAATCTCAGACCAGCCCGCTTAAGCGCACACATGATGGCATGCACAAACCAATCTCAGACCAGCCCGCTTAAGCGCACACATGATGGCATGCACAAACCAATCTCAGACCAGCCCGCTTAAGCGCACACATGATGGCATGCACAAACCAATCTCAGACCAGCCCGCTTAAGCGCACACATCATGGCATACACAAACCAATCTCAGACCAGCCCGCTTAAGCACACACACATGATGACATGCACACACCAATCTCAGACCAGCCCGCTTAAGCACACACATGATGGCATGCACAAACCCATCTCAGACCAGCCCGCTTAAGCACACACATGATGGCATGCACAAACCAATCTCAGACCAGCCCGCTTAAGCGCACACATGATGGCATGCACAAACCAATCTCAGACCAGCCCGCTTAAGCGCACACGTGATGGCATGCACAAACCAATCTCAGACCAGCCCGCTTAAGCGCACACATGATGGCATGCACAAACCAATCTCAGACCAGCCCGCTTAAGCGCACACATGATGGCATGCACAAACCAATCTCAGACCAGCCCGCTTAAGCGCACACGTGATGGCATGCACAAACCAATCTCAGACCATCCCGCTTAAGCGCATACGTGATGGCATGCACAAACCAATCTCAGACCAGCTCGCTTAAGCGCACACGTGATGGCATGCACAAACCAATCTCAGACCAGCCCGCTTAAGCGCACACGTGATGGCATGCACAAACCAATCTCAGACCAGCCCGCTTAAGCGCACACATGATGGCATGCACAAACCAATCTCAGACCAGCCCGCTTAAGCGCACACATGATGGCATGCACAAACCAATCTCAGACCAGCCCGCTTAAGCGCACACATGATGGCATGCACAAACCAATCTCAGACCAGCCCGCTTAAGCGCACACATGATGGCATGCACAAACCAATCTCAGACCAGCCCGCTTAAGCGCACACATGATGGCATGCACAAACCAATCTCAGACCAGCCCGCTTAAGCGCACACATGATGGCATGCACAAACCAATCTCAGACCAGCCCGCCTTAAGCGCACACATGATGGCATGCACAAACCAATCTCAGACCAGCCCGCTTAAGCGCACACATGATGGCATGCACAAACCAATCTCAGACCAGCCCGCTTAAGCGCACACATGATGGCATGCACAAACCAATCTCAGACCAGCCCGCTTAAGCGCACACATGATGGCATGCACAAACCAATCTCAGACCAGCCCGCTTAAGCACACACATGATGACATGCACAAACCCAATCTCAGACCAGCCCGCTTAAGCACACACATGATGGCATGCACAAACCAATCTCAGACCAGCCCGCTTAAGCACACACATGATGGCATGCACAAACCAATCTCAGACCAGCCCGCTTAAGCGCACACGTGATGGCATGCACAAACCAATCTCAGACCAGCCCGCTTAAGCGCACACATGATGACATGCACAAACCAATCTCAGACCAGCCCGCTTAAGCACACCCATGATGGCATACACAAACCAATCTCAGACCAGCCCGCTTAAGCGCACACATGATGGCATGCACAAACCAATCTCAGACCAGCCCGCTTAAGCGCACACATGATGGCATGCACAAACCAATCTCAGACCAGCCCGCTTAAGCGCACACATGATGGCATGCACAAACCAATCTCAGACCAGCCCGCTTAAGCACACACACATGATGACATGCACACACCAATCTCAGACCAGCCCGCTTAAGCACACACATGATGGCATGCACAAACCCATCTCAGACCAGCCCGCTTAAGCGCACACATGATGGCATGCACAAACCAATCTCAGACCAGCCCGCTTAAGCGCACACATGATGGCATGCACAAACCAATCTCAGACCAGCCCGCTTAAGCACACCCATGATGGCATACACAAACCAATCTCAGACCAGCCCGCTTAAGCATACACATGGTGACATGCACAAACCAATCTCAGACCAGCCCGCTTAAGCGCACACATGATGGCATGCACAAACCAATCTCAGACCAGCCCGCTTAAGCGCACACGTGATGGCATGCACAAACCAATCTCAGACCAGCCCGCTTAAGCGCACACATGATGACATGCACAAACCAATCTCAGACCAGCCCGCTTAAGCACACCCATGATGGCATACACAAACCAATCTCAGACCAGCCCGCTTAAGCGCACACATGATGGCATGCACAAACCAATCTCAGACCAGCCCGCTTAAGCGCACACATGATGGCATGCACAAACCAATCTCAGACCAGCCCGCTTAAGCGCACACGTGATGGCATGCACAAACCAATCTCAGACCAGCCCGCTTAAGCGCACACATGATGGCATGCACAAACCAATCTCAGACCAGCCCGCTTAAGCGCACACATGATGGCATGCACAAACCAATCTCAGACCAGCCCGCTTAAGCGCACACATGATGGCATGCACAAACCAATCTCAGACCAGCCCGCTTAAGCGCACACATGATGGCATGCACAAACCAATCTCAGACCAGCCCGCTTAAGCGCACACATGATGGCATGCACAAACCAATCTCAGACCAGCCCGCATAAGCGCACACATGATGGCATGCACAAACCAATCTCAGACCAGCCCGCTTAAGCGCACACATGATGGCATGCACAAACCAATCTCAGACCAGCCCGCTTAAGCACACACATGATGGCATGCACAAACCAATCTCAGACCAGCCCGCTTAAGCACACCCATGATGGCATGCACAAACCAATCTCAGACCAGCCCGCTTAAGCGCACACATGATGGACATGCACAAACCAATCTCAGACCAGCCCGCTTAAGCACACACATGATGGCATGCACAAACCAATCTCAGACCAGCC
>CM067363.1:4334429-4352429 GCA_034401795.1 Chaetoderma sp. LZ-2023a
GTCATTGAATTAATCACAAACATGGTAAGAATGTTGATATTAACAATATGTAGTGCTACATAATACAGGGTATGGCCCATTACTATATGTAATGGAGGGCAGGTTTTGGTAATTGGAAAGCGCTACAGCTATATAACGAGGCCTGTGATGCTCACCTGTCAAATTGGCATTTGAACCATTTGCATTTAAATACACATGATTGATAATTTTCGGAAAATCAAATAGGGACGCCAAAAGAATTGACCAATCGAAATTCTTGTTTGCTATGTTGAACCCTACCATGATAAAATTGTTCCACCCAAGCTTCGCTGAAATTTTGGTATTGATTAAGGAGTAGCCTTTTAAAGTTCTGGATATTTTTCAAAAATGCAAGATGGTCACTAAAAATATCGCCAAATCAAAATTTTGAATAAAAGTTTTAGAGCCAACCACTGTAGGATCTTTCCAGTCCAAGTTGATTAAAATTCTACAAGTAATTTTGTCAAAAAAATCTAATAAGATTTTCACCCCCAAAATTGCAAAATTCTGAATGCAAGTTCCGGAGCCTATCATTCTAGTCAATGTTGCTTGAAATCCACCGAACCGTTAAGGTGCATTTTGACAATTTCCGGTATGTAATTTGAGATTTTCACACACAAAAATTGACCAACCACAATTCTAAATAGAATTTCTGGGGGCTCTCACGATAGGGTCTTTCTAGCCTAGTTTTGCTGAACTCCGTCAAGCAGCTACGGAGGAAGGAGAAACGTTTTGACATTTTTCATAATATCTGAAGATTTTCACACAAAACAGACTAAGCTATGCCCCACCCCACCTATGCCTCGCATGACTTTGACTCTGATGATGATGTTGTATATAAAGAGTGGGTTCACACAGAGAACTACTAAGCTTGTAAGTTTAACAGTATCACTTCAGGAATTCATACAGATAGCCAGTGATGCATTTGATGATCTTCATCAACACCACTTCATAGCCAAAGCACAATCCAGCTACATTAGCAAGCTGAAGGAAGACCTCGCTCCAAGTGAGGCTGTTGTCTTGTTGGACTTCGCTGAAAACTACAGCTTCATTGTTCAAGACGTGGTGCAGGGCCACCACTGGGACAACTCTCAACCTACACTTCACCCATTTGTGGTATATTACAGATCTGAGGGAGAATTAAAATGTTTGAATATTTGTATTATTTCAGATTGCCTAAAGCATGACACTGTTACTGTGCATTCATTTATCTCAACCATGACATCTCATATTAAAACAATCCTACCATCCATTAAGAAGATCATATATTTCAGTGATGGAGCAGCTGGTCAGTATAAAAATTTCAAGAACTTTAGCAATCTATGTCACCACCAAAATGACCACGGACTTGATGCAGAATGGCATTTCTTTGCAACTAGCCATGGGAAAAGCCCCTGTGATGGCATTGGGGGAACTGTGAAATGCCTAGTCGCTCGAGCCAGCTTGCAGGCAACAGTAAAGGATCACATTTTGACTGCAACTCAAATGTATAACTGGGCTTCAGAACACATTCCTGGGGTTAAATTTTTCTTTGTTTCTGATAACGATGTTGCAGATAATGCAGCCAGGTTTGAATTAACTTCACGATTTGATTCAGTAAAGACTCTTTCAGGCACCCGGTCGCATCATTGCTTTATTCCTGTATCTGAAGTCGAATTGAAGATGAAACGGATCTCAGCTGATAGTGATTTTACTACGGGCACCCTTGGTGAGAAACAGCCATCATCACTTCATAGTATCCTGCCTGATTCTCAACATCATGATCAGTTGCAACCTGGAAAATATGTAGCATGTATATATGACAAGGAATGGTATGTTGGAAGTATTGTTGAGCGGTCTGATGAACAGAGTGATGTACTTGTTGACTGTATGAAACGCTCCAGTAAAGGATTTCTCTCCTGGCCTTCATTTTCACGAAAGGATCAATGCTGGGTGCCATTTCAACATATCATTTGCTTGATTGGTGCTCCGGAACTACAAGGACACAGTGCTCGATATTACAAACTTTCACCGCAGGATTACACGCAGATTCAACAGAAATTACCAGCATTTTTGTAATATTTGCATTCACGACCATGTGAGTTTTTCTAAGCATTTATTTATATTCTTAGTAAGTTACATTGCATGTGGTATGTAGATGTGAATGCCTGTGATTGAGGCATTAATAATTGATAGTGCAATGTATAAATCAATGTATTTTTGGTTTGAAAGTGTTGATATGTTAATTAACACTTCATTTTGGTTGGTTCGATTTCTGGAAAATAGGGTAGATATCGAACTTTATTTAAGGTTGAAGGAATTGAGCCACAAAGTTATAACTTGGTACATATACAGCTAATATATGTATGTTAATCATATTCAAAGCTCCTGATGATAGGTAATTGCCCACATGGGTAAACCATCCCTAATATGAAGGCCAAATTTTCGGATTTTTTGTTCTCATCTGTTATGTGGACACCTGCCACACTTTAATATTGTACCTGATTCACATAAGCTTTCTTCTACAGCAACACCTATATGTACATACTTCAAAACAACTTACATTTAGTGTTTGTGATAAAGAGTCAGGTAGTACTGGTTCACTGAAATCTGATAAAAATTGTTTTTGAATGGATAAATGCCCAACTTTAGAGTCCTCCACCTCTGGAACTGGCAGAGATATCCAGGAAATGAGTTCAGTTCCAGACTCCTCATGCATCAATTAGGTGGCACGGCAAATTTCAGCTTAATATCTTCAATATTAAGAAATTTATCAGCGTTAAAAGATCCTTCCAAACCACTCACTGGATTCATGAGTGCAAAAAATTAGCCACGCCCCCTAAAATCAATCAACCATAACTTCAAAACTATTTGGAATTTTGCAATGAAATTTTGTATGCAGGTTTCATTTCCATATATGCGCATCTGGATGAAATTTAATAAAAATCAGAGATGGTCACCCGGGAAGATTTTTATATTCTGGGTGATTTGGTATGGAATAACCCACAGGGCAATATACCACACAACAATCACAGGACAATATACCACACTACACTCACAGGACAATATAACACACCACATAGTCACAGGACAATTTATCACATTACACAGTCACATGACAATATACCACATTACATAGTCACAGGACAATATACCACACTAAATAGTCACAGGACAATATACCACAGAACAATATACCACACTACACTCACAGGACAATATACCACACTACATAGTCACATGACAATATACCACACTACATAGTCACAGGACAATATACCACACTACATAGTCACAGGAAAATATACCACATTACATAGTCACAGGACAATATACCACATTACACAGTCACAGGACAATATAACACAATAAATAGTCATAGGACAATATACCACACTACATAGTCACAGGGTAATATACCACACTACATAGTCAAAGGGCAATATACCACACTACATAGTCACAGGGTAATATACCACACCACATAGTCAAAGGGCAATATACCACACTACATAGTCACAGGACAATATACCACACTAGTCACATGACAATATAACACGGAGATGTATATCAGTAGTGAAACGTGAATATTTAATGAGATTAAGTGTTCAACAAACACACATTGCTACTAGCAACATTAAGATAAATAACATTCCATAACATAAAACCGTCCATGCATGACCAAATCTAGGGAACCGGCCATGCATGACCAAATCTAGGGAACAATCCATGCATGTTCAAATCTAGGGAACCATCCATGCATGTTCAAATCTAGGGAACCGCCCATGCATGACCAAATCTAGGGAACAATCCATGCATGTTCAAATCTAGGGAACAATCCATGCATGACCAAATCTAGGGAACAATCCATGCATGTTCAAATCTAGGGAACCGCCCATGCATGTCCAAATCTAGGGAACAGTCCATGCATGTTCAAATCTAGGGAACCATCCATGCATGTTCAAACCGCCCATGCATGTCCAAATCTAGGGAACAATCCATGCATGTTCAAATCTAGGGAACCATCCATGCATGTTCAAATCTAGGGAACCGCCCATGCATGTCCAAATCTAGGGAACCGCCCATGCATGACCAAATCTAGGGAACAATCCATGCATGTTCAAATCTAGGGAACAATCCATGCATGACCAAATCTAGGGAACAATCCATGCATGTTCAAATCTAGGGAACCGCCCATGCATGTCCAAATCTAGGGAACAGTCCATGCATGTTCAAATCTAGGGAACCATCCATGCATGTTCAAACCGCCCATGCATGTCCAAATCTAGGGAACAATCCATGCATGTTCAAATCTAGGGAACCATCCATGCATGTTCAAATCTAGGGAACCGCCCATGCATGTCCAAATCTAGGGAACCGCCCATGCATGACCAAATCTAGGGAACAATCCATGCATGTTCAAATCTAGGGAACAATCCATGCATGACCAAATCTAGGGAACAATCCATGCATGTTCAAATCTAGGGAACCGCCCATGCATGTCCAAATCTAGGGAACCGCCCATGCATGACCAAATCTAGGGAACAATCCATGCATGTTCAAATCTAGGGAACAATCCATGCATGACCAAATCTAGGGAACAATCCATGCATGTTCAAATCTAGGGAACCGCCCATGCATGTCTAAATCTAGGGAACCGCCCATGCATGACCAAATCTAGGGAACAATCCATGCATATTCAAATCTAGGGAACCATCCATGCATGTTCAAATCTAGGGAACCGCCCATGCATGACCAAATCTAGGGAACAATCCATGCATGTTCAAATCTAGGGAACCATCCATGCATGTTCAAATCTAGGGAACCACCCATGCATGACCAAATCTAGGGAACCATCCATGCATGTCCAAATCTAGGGAACCGCCCATGCATGACCAAATCTAGGGAACCATCCATGCATGTCCAAATCTAGGGAACCGCCCATGCATGACCAAATCTAGGGAACCATCCATGCATGTCCAAATCTAGGGAACCGCCCATGCATGTTCAAATCTAGGGAACCGCCCATGCATGTTCAAATCTAGGGAACTGCCCATGCATGATCGAATCTAGGGAACCGGCCATGCATGTTCAAATCTAGGGAATCGCCCATGCATGACCAAATCTAGGGAACCGCCCATGCATGTCCAAATCTAGGGAACCGTCCATGCATGTTCAAATCTAGGTAATCATTTATGCATCGCCAACTCTAGGGAACCGCCCATGCATGTTCAAATCTAGGGAACCGTCCATGCATGACCAAATCTAGGGAACCCCCCATGCATGACTAAATCTAGGGAACCATCCATGCATGTCCAAATCTAGGGAACCGCCCATGCATGTTCAAATCTAGGGAACCGCCCATGCATGTTCAAATCTAGGGAACCACCCATACATGACCAAATCTAGGGAACCGCCCATGCATGTTCAAATCTAGGGAACCGCCCATGCATGACCAAATCGAGGGAATCGCCCATGCATGTCCAAATCTAGGGAACCGTCCATGCATGTCCAAATCTAGGGCACCACCCATGCATGTTCAAATCTAGGTAATCATTTATGCATCGCCAACTCTAGGGAACCACCCATGCATGTTCAAATCTAGGGAACCGTCCATGCATGACCAAATCTAGGGCACCACCCATGCATGTCCAAATCTAGGGAACCATCCATGCATGTTCAAATCTAGGTAATCATTTATGCATCGCCAACTCTAGGGAACCGTCCATGCATGTTCAAATCTAGGGAACCGCCCATACATGTCCAAATCTAGGGAACCGTCCATGCATGTCGAAATCTAGGGAACCGCCCATGCATGTCCAAATCTAGGGAACCGTCCATGCATGTCCAAATCTAGGGAACCGTCCATGCATGTCCAAATCTAGGGAACCGCCCATGCATGACCAAATCTAGGGAACCATCCATGCATGTTCAAATCTAGGTAATCATTTATGCATCACCAACTCTAGGGAACCGACCACGTCTGTTCAAATCTAGGGAATCGTCCATGCATATCCAAATATATGGAACCATCCATGTATGTCCAAATCTCAGGAAGCGTACATATGTCCAAATCTTGGGAACCATTCATGCATGTCCAAATATATGGAACCATCCATGCATGTCCAAATATATGGAACCACCCATGTATGTCCAAATATATGGAACCATCCATGTATGTCCAAATATATGGAACCACCCATGTATGTCCAAATCGATGGAACTGTCCATGCATGTCCAAATCGATGGAACCGTCCATACATGTCCAAATCAATGGAACCGTCCATACATATCCAAATCTAGGGAACCGTCCATGCATGCCCAAATCAATGGAACCGTCCATACATATCCAAATCTAGGGAACCGTCCATGCATGTTCAAATCTAGGGAACCATCCATGCATGTCCAAATCTAGGGAACCGCCCATGCATGTTCAAATCTAGGGAACCGCCCATGCATGTTCAAATCTAGGGAACCACCCATACATGACCAAATCTAGGGAACCGCCCATGCATGTTCAAATCTAGGGAACCGCCCATGCATGACCAAATCGAGGGAATCGCCCATGCATGTCCAAATCTAGGGAACCGTCCATGCATGTCCAAATCTAGGGCACCACCCATGCATGTTCAAATCTAGGTAATCATTTATGCATCGCCAACTCTAGGGAACCACCCATGCATGTTCAAATCTAGGGAACCGTCCATGCATGACCAAATCTAGGGCACCACCCATGCATGTCCAAATCTAGGGAACCATCCATGCATGTTCAAATCTAGGTAATCATTTATGCATCGCCAACTCTAGGGAACCGTCCATGCATGTTCAAATCTAGGGAACCGCCCATACATGTCCAAATCTAGGGAACCGTCCATGCATGTCGAAATCTAGGGAACCGCCCATGCATGTCCAAATCTAGGGAACCGTCCATGCATGTCCAAATCTAGGGAACCGTCCATGCATGTCCAAATCTAGGGAACCGCCCATGCATGACCAAATCTAGGGAACCATCCATGCATGTTCAAATCTAGGTAATCATTTATGCATCACCAACTCTAGGGAACCGACCACGTCTGTTCAAATCTAGGGAATCGTCCATGCATATCCAAATATATGGAACCATCCATGTATGTCCAAATCTCAGGAAGCGTACATATGTCCAAATCTTGGGAACCATTCATGCATGTCCAAATATATGGAACCATCCATGCATGTCCAAATATATGGAACCACCCATGTATGTCCAAATATATGGAACCATCCATGTATGTCCAAATATATGGAACCACCCATGTATGTCCAAATCGATGGAACTGTCCATGCATGTCCAAATCGATGGAACCGTCCATACATGTCCAAATCAATGGAACCGTCCATACATATCCAAATCTAGGGAACCGTCCATGCATGCCCAAATCAATGGAACCGTCCATACATATCCAAATCTAGGGAACCATCCATGCTTGTCCAAATCGATGGAACTGTCCATGCATGTCCAAATCGATGGAACCGTCCATACATGTCCAAATCGATGGAACCGTCCATGCATGTCCAAATCTAGGAAACCGTCCATACATATCCAAATTTAGGGAACCGTCCATGCATGTCCAAATCAATGGAACCGTCCATACATATCCAAATCTAGGGAACCATCCATGCTTGTCCAAATCGATGGAACTGTCCATGCATGTCCAAATCGATGGAACCGTCCATACATGTCCAAATCAATGGAACCGTCCATACATATCCAAATCTAGTTAACCGTCCATGCATGTCCAAATCTATGGAATTATCCATACATGTCCAAATCTCGGGCAATGTAATCAAAATCTTAACCCTTTCACTCCATGAAATCAGTATCTCAAATTGCATGACCACCACACAGGTAAGATGTTGGAATGGTCAGAACTAATTTATGGCAGCAAGAATTTCCAGCTAAATTGGTTTTGAAATAATCAACAGAATACTTCCTTTTGGTCTGCGTTTTAACACTAAGCCAGCCAAAAATGGACTCTGTAATGGTCTTGAGAAATGATATTTTGCAGGTCAAGAGAAGACTTTTTGAAAATGTATTTAATTTATTTATTGGTCTTTAGAAATATCCATTTCAAATTCCAGAAGGATAGTTGACATGTTTGAAGAAAGGGACATTTCTAAATACCAATACACAAGCAGGGCGTTAGATTACCCATTTATCTGTGACTAAAAGACACACCTAAATGAAAGCAGCCTAGATTAGTGAGTTTAAATTAAAATCCAACTTCCTGCTAACAGTAATTCACTGACTTACAGTCAACTAAATACTTGGAGATGGATTCTTATTGCTATTAAAATTAGAATGGCTCAAAATCCATCTCTCAGAATTCAACTCGCTTTTCGCTACACCTGAAAGACACCATAGCGATTACTCCAATCACATGTAGTCCCTGACATGTACACCAATGGCAGTATGTGGCTGTACTGCCTCAGATACTAAAATCAAATACAACCATATCAAACAATGACGGGGTTATTACAGATTACAAGACAAACTATCGTCCAGTCTGAATCACATTTATGAGATGTGGTCACTGAATAGGGTTAGCTACAGAAAAGGAAGAGTATATATTATTATAATATATTATATTTTTCGTAAGATTCCACTCAGCACTATGAATGGCCCTTAAAGACTTCATGCGAGTCTTCACAATTTACCAGATTACTGATCAAGATGGCACAACACTCGCCTCTGCAGACAGTGGTCCGGACAAAATGTCCATTTGATAACCAAAATGACTGCAAAATTGACCATTAAACTAACTGCTGCTATCACCAAGCCAGACAGACTCGATTTCTGAGCCAATCATTCTAGTGGCAAATTTTTCCAGCCTGCAAAAGGAACAGTCAGTCAGTAAGCAAAGGTTTCTTGTCTAATCTTGACTAGCATTAAGTGAGCGCAGAGCCAGGCATATACACGAATGTTCTCTCACATTTCTCAAGTTTATTTATAAATTAGATAACACTGGACAATACAAGACAATGATAATTACAATTTCATCATGAGCCTGTATGACAAACTACAGTATTACTCAGAAACAACTTAACATGTTTCCAAGACAAAAACATGACAGGTAACACAAAAACATGACAGGTAACACAAAAACATGACAGGTAAGACAAAAACATGACAGGTAACACAAAAACATGACAGGTAAGACAAAAACATGACAGGTAACACAAAAACATCACAGCTAAGACAAAAACATGAAAGCTAAGACAAAAACATGACAGCAAGACAAAAACATGACAGCAAAGACAAAAACGTGACAGGTGAGAAAAATCTTCTGTTGAATGTTATGAACATAATGAACCTTTCCACTTTTAGCTATGCCCCGCCCATCTCAGTCTAATCACCACCACCCACACCACGTCCGTGTTGGGACTGATCGATCTCTGGACTATCAATTTCCAGAAAACTATGCAGGTAAGCTGTTGACTATTTTGAAATTAATTCGACTGAATGCTGTTGTTGCCAACTGTTGCTGCTGGCAGCAACAGTGCCCATTCAAATTAGTTTCAAAATATTCAATCAGCATGTTTATTAAATAGCAAAGACATACAATTCATACATGTCGGACTATTAAGCGTTAAAGACGGGCTATTTCGAATCATTCATGACGCCATGACTGACATCAGCACACACGTCGCTTAATTGATTATGACGTCATATGATGGATGGATAAACTTGGAAAGGTTCATTGGATTGTCAGTGCCTTAGGCAGCGCAATGTCTTCTAATCCAATAATGTTCAAGATATTCAACAGCACATTTTATTTTGTTTTGGAAACATGTTAAGTTATCTCTACTAATGGCAAGAGCTCATCACACCTATTCTCCATGTACACTGTATTATTCAATCTCGCAATGGGGGGGGGGGGGGGGGGCTTCAACAATTTCATTACTCTACGGGGTTAATTTCAAAGTTAAATAGCGGTTTTGTCCTAAGCTATAGCAGGCATTTCTGAGATTTATTTACATGTATATTAACCATAACACAACTTATAATCACATTATTGGAAAAGCTGTTGAATACTTGATCTAGGAATTTGATTGGAATTTTTAGTCAAATTAATTTCAAAATATCCCGACTATTTTATAGGGAGTATTTTACGTTTTAACACTCATGTCACCTAAAAATGACTTCTGCAGTGGTCTTGGGAAATGTCCATTTGCAGACCAAGAGGACTATTTTTGAAAATTTCCCACTGGAATAACTGGCTCATAAATTTTCAAAAATAGTCCTCTTGGTCTGCAAATGGACATTTTCTATGAGGAAATTGGAATTTTCTTGAACAAATTCTAGAGTTAAGTAATGCAGAGTCTAATAGGTAAATGACACCTGCTTCTGAAGAAATGAGGGATACATTTATAGCTAAGCTCCACACCAATCTTCACAGGTGTTGGAATTAATCTGAACTTAAATATGAATTCTTAGAATATAAATTTCACGGTAATTGTATAGATGTTCTTTTGAATATTTTGAAACTCATTTGACTTGGGGATGTTACTGCCTATCGCAGCAAAAGATATCCCAATTAAATTAGTTTCAAAATATTCAACAAAATGTTAAAATTATAAATGCAACAAAGAAATATAATTTATACACTGATTTTCATGATAGAGCTCTATGTCATTATGATTGTGACATCAGATAACTAGTGACGTAATTGATTATGACGTCAGATAGTCGAGTGACAGACTGAATACGGCCACTGTGAGGAAGCAAGCGATGACATAATTTCATTGAGGGCAATGAGGATACAGGTAGCTACGCAGAAATAACAAGTCTCTTTTGAGGCAAGCAATAATCGGCTGAATATTTTGAAAATAAATTGACAAGGGAGTCAATTTTGTTTCAAAATATTCAACATCTGTACGGGGTGTTGACCTTTTAATGGTCAGAATTTTCCAAGAACTTAATCAAAATACTTGCTTATTTAATGTCCACTTACAGACTGAGAGATTAGTTTAAAAGATTTACCACTGGGATGACTGACGTGCTTGATTTTTGAGCCAGACATTCCAGTAATAAGTTTTCAAAAATATGTTTCTCTTGGTCAGCAAATGGACATTCCCTGACAGGACCTTAGAGGCGGTTTTGGCTTCCTCCGTGAGCTTTAAAGGGGTTAACTAACGCAGGAGGTTCGAGGACGGAATTATACTTTTTATCTTATTACTTGATAGATTCAAGATGGCTTTGTTTCGGAGTAATAAAAAACTAAATTAGAAAAGTCAAGTCTTTCCAATATGTCAAAGTGATTAAATGTCAAGTTAGATTATTTTAATATTATATACACCTATATACAGGAATTAGTAAATGTATACCTCTATTGGAGCCACATACAGTGCTACCTGGCTATAGGGACCACCGGACACAGGACCAGAAAGTGGCCCCATTAGACAAGCGAGTCTGAATCAGACGCTGTAATAAAACTCAGTTATCTTGTCATCTTTCTGTGTGCTGTAGCACACCTCATAAACAAATAAGTTAACGTTTCCCAAATTTTATTTTTAAGAAATGATCTGTTGAATATTTTGAATATAATTTGATTGGAAGATATTGCTGCCTGAGGCAGAGAGAGAAGCCTGAGGCAGAGACAGAAATTTGTCCTTGCCTAGCTATAGTCATCTATTTTGTGTGCTATGAGCCAGCTTTCCATACCTAACTGCCTCAATGAGGGGATATGCAGCTTTTCAAAGCTAACTGCCTCAGTGAGGAGCTATTTGTGTGCTATGATCCCAATAATTCCCTCAATGAGAAGCTAACCTTTTGGAAGCAAAATACCAAAACCACCAAAATCCTTTACAACTTTAGAATTATTCTGTAAGTATTTTGAAACTAACTAATTTGACTGGGAGCTGTAACAGGGTCCTGTCAAATTAGTTTCTAAATACTCAATACCTTATATGCAGGATTGCTGTCAAATTGGTATTCCAGGAACTCATGGTTCAAGGGCGGGCAGGGGGGGGGGGGTGTAAATGTGGTTTGACTTTTGCCTGGAAGCTATTGGTTTTCTATTTTCTCGTACCATTTCACTAACAATATCTTTATCAGAGTGTATTCAACAATGACAGAGCTCAGCTTAACTATTTAATGGCTAAATTTGGTAAAAAAATGAAAACATTTGTTCATTGAATGTCCATTGCAGGACGAGAAAAAAATATTTCTGAAAATTCACCACTAAAATGACGGGCTCGGTGATCATGCCAGTCATTCCAATTGTAATTTGTCAAAGATAGTCTTCTCTTAGTAATCAAATGGACAATCTCAAAGATCATTGCAGAGGCGGGTGTTGGCCGACTTCGCCATGAAAGTGTCATGTGTGTATCAGGTGAGTGGATTCTTTTACATCCACTATGGTACAGATAGCAGGTGAGATGAGACAGACAATTAACCTTTTAATACTCATATCAGACAAAAACGACTTCTGCAGAGGTCTTCAGAAATATCCATTTGCAGAACAAGAAGTCAATTTCTTAACCCTTACCACTCCGATGTCAAACTTTAATTTTCAAATTAAATTATTGGTGGAAGATGGTGCTGTCGTAGACAGCAACATCGTCCATCAAAATTGTTAAAAAATGTACACCAGTTGCTTTGATATTGACTCAGTAAAAGATAGAATATTGACATCAGAGTGGTAAGGGTTAACATTTACCACTGGAATTGACTGACGCGATAACCAGGCCAGTCTACTGGTAATTTTCAACAAGAGCGCTGCCTAGCGGGGCTTAATACTCCCATCTTTAATGAATTTTAATCTTTTCAGGGAGTATAACTCTGGCAAATATGGACAGATCTCGCCAAACAAAATCATGACACTTCATCACTACGTATATGTTCACTGGAAATCGAATTGCAAATGTAGGTTCAAAAGTCCCTCAGATCTGGCCTGGGAAATATTTTCTGAGAAATTTTACTCTTTTCAAGGGGGATAACTGTCACAAATAAGCAGTTTTTGAGATAGAGCCCGGACATGAAATTTTTGTCGCATTTTAGGGGGGATAACTCTATCAAATATTGACAGATCTCGATGAAATGAAACCTTGACACATCGTCTCCGCCTAATATCTGCATTGGAGCAAAAATGTCAAATTCAAGGTTTTTGAGATATGGCCCGGACACGGATTTGCTAACAGATGGACAGACAGACAAACACCATCACATAATACGACCAGGTATTTTCAAAATGGACGTATAAAAATAGTTTAAAACCATTTTAAACTTCCTAATGGAGGCCTGTTGGCCTGACTGGCTCTATTTATAACAAGAGGCTCAAGGGGCCTGTATCGCTCACCTGGACCATAGGCATCTCAACTAGAATGGTCATTAACAATAAGTAAAACTCTAATGAGTTGAGCAGACTTGTAACAAGAAAACAAGAGGCCATGTTTCTTTATGTATTAACTTCTCTTGAACAAACTTTAATGGCCCTTAGTCATCAATATCATATCTCCAAAATTTCGGCCCAATCCATTCAGTGGCTCTGGAGACCAAGTTGCTTTCATGAAAACCAGGCCATCCAAGATGGCCGCCCAACCATTTGGCAAATCAAGTTCCCTTGAACAAACTTGGTTCAGCTCGTGCCCTAAATGATATTTTATGACTTTTGAATCAATCGCTCAGTTTCGGCGAAGATTTTTAGACATTTCTAAAAATCGGCCAAATCCAAGATGGCCGCCAGACAAATTGGCTGATTGGCTTCGTTTGAACAAACTTGAATCTCTACAACCTAAGGATGCTTCCTGCCACATATAATGGAAATCGGCCCAGAAGTTCTAGAAGACATTTTAAATTTCCCATTGCTTTAGTATGGGAGCTTTTGACAGGAAAATGATCCAAGATGGCCGCCAAACCATTTATCCAACAGTTTTGAAAATTGCAAATACCCGAAAACACATATAAAACCAATTTCAGCCTCAAAATCCATCAAATAAAAAAAACCAATATAGCCACCAAATACACTGTTTTGATTGGCCCATGGAGGCCATGTTTTTTGACGGATTAACTTCCCTTGAACAAAGTTTAATGGTTCATAGTCCCTAATCATATCTGCCAAATTTCAGCCCGATCCCTTCAGCGGTTCTGGAGGTCATTTTCGCTAAAACTAGGTCAACCAAAATGGCCGCCGAACCATTTGACAAATCATGTTCCCTTGAACAAACTTGGTTCAGCTCTTGCCCTAGATCATATTTCATGGGGTTTGCTTCAATCCACCAAGCGGTTTCGGAGAAGATTTTAAAGACGTTTCTAAAAATCGGCCAAAATTCAAGATGGCCACCGGCCAAATTGGCCGATCGGCTTCGTTTGAACAAACTTGAATCTCTACACCCTAAGGATGCTTCCTGTCAAATATAATTGAAATCGGTCCAGTGGTTCTTGAGAAGTCGTTTAAAGAAAAAAGTTGACGGATGGACGGACGGACAGTCGCCATGGCATAAGCTCACTTGGCCAGGTGAGCTAACAATGTGAGCCATTTTAAATTTCCAAATGGAAGGCCTGCTGACATGACTGGTTCTATTTACAACACTAGATCCAGAGTCAATCAGGTCAATGGAAACATACCAGACATCATTGGGCTGTAACAAACATTTGTTGATTCGGAAAATCACAAACCACGGAAAAACGAACCATGGTACGGTTCACTTGCATGGGATTCGTGTGGTTCGTATACCATACATAATCTAACCCTTTCACCGATGAATTCCCATCTTTAATTTTAGGAAAAGTATACAGGAAAACTGTTGAATATTTTGAAATCAATTTGCCTAAGGCAGCAACAGCTTCCAGTCAAATTAATTCCAAAATATTCAACAGAGTACATTTTATATTATAAAGAATTGACTTTCAGGGATTTGTCAGTGAGAGGGCTAACAGACGAGCAATCTCTGAATGTCCTCTAAGTGTGATTTACGAATATGACCATGAACATAACTCAGCTGGCTACTGATATTATTTTCTATCATTTGTTGTCAGAATTGTTATTTGTGTTTTTCTACCATTTAGCCAGTAAAGCCACCTGCCTTTAAATGTTATTTTCTGAGAAGAATAATTTCTCGCACACAATAGCATATTAAAAACGTTCGTGAACTAGTTCGTGGTTTGGACATCTGTATCGTGAACCGAACATCGCGAACCGGTTTGGTTTGTTAAAATCCTCACAAACCTCAGCCATAATAAATCATTTCTCTATTCCATAATAATAGTGGCTATTTCATAAGATAGCTAATATCTAAGTGTATGAAATTAGCAAAGGATCAACACACCCCATCTTATCCTATGATGTCTCTGTGTGGATGCTGCTGTGTTTAATCCGGTCGAGGTTTACTCACTTGTCATGAGAAATAGTCATTTGCAAACCCAGAGAATAGTATTTTGGAAACTTTACCACTGGAATCAGGGACAGATATGGCTTTAAAATAGTCTAGCCAAATAACGTTTTTGTTAGGCAAATATTAAATATTTTAGCAACATCTTTACTTCAATGTCACTTATGAACATATTCGCAGTCAGTCATCATCAGTTAGGATTGGGTACTACACTACCGTGGTACTTAATACAATTTATAACTTCACATCAATTGCTTCACAAAATATCATCGCTAAAGCATAAGCAGTTTATCACGATTGATAGTGTGAAGAATTACCTTGTTATAAATGTGCTTCCTAATCTGAACAATATTATTTTGAAGTCATTGTGGTATGTCAAAATTTGACATCTATTAGCGTGACCCAAGGGTCTACCGTAGTACTAGGTGTTGAAATCAATTAAAAAATCTTAAATTTTCTCAAGTTAAAATTATGTCGCAGTAATTATGAAATTCAACATATCAGCTGTCACATATATGTAGTTATATTTTAGCTCAGAATCTCTTTAGTCTTATTGGTTAAATATACCTTTAAAGATAGGCCACTCTAAGCATCAACAGGATTTTTGGCCATTTTGAAGCCTGAAAACTGCACTGCGAAGACAGATATATATTGTATAGAATAACCGCTGATCCAATTTATAATAAAAACAGCAAAATTTTGTTCATGCATTATGTATTTTTCCTCTATCACCCTATCAAACACAGTTACCACGGTACCGTAGTACTCTACCATAATACTATAAATTTGACAGACCAGATACAATTAGGTTTTTAATATCTAAGAAAGATGTCGAATATTTTGAAACTAATTTGACTGCAAGCTGGGAAGCAACAGCTGTCAGTCATTAGTTTTAAAATATTCAACATACATGAATTTTTACTTTACTATTGAGACACTGGAAGTTCAGTTTTTAAAGGAGTAATGTAATCAGATTTCTAGTAGTTTGAATAAAAACATTAGATTAACATGGATTTTTAAGATGGTCTTCACCCGTCATGAATTAGAAAGCTTTGCATGCTTTTATGATCCCTGATTCTCTCTTGAGAATCGCTACTTGTTGAGTCACATCTTTCATATGACATGTGCCATGTACAAAAAGCCTCAATATTCAATAAGTATTGTCAGCGATTCTCAACGGAGAATCATGGATACCATTAGTCAGGATGTCAGCCATCAACAATGTTACTTTTAAGCATTACTCAATGATTTAGCCAATTCTGCTTTTCATAAGTCAGATTTCAATTTTACTAGCATTTGGCTAATGGCTAGATTGGTCCCTGGGAATGATTGCCTCGATAACCGAGCCAGTCATTCAAATGGCAAGTTTTCGAAAAACTTCTCTTGGTCTGTAAAAGGAGAGAGACTATAAGAAGCTTTAGATTATCTGGAGTGACACTGCCCATTACCATATTAGTAATTACCATGGTTACAACTTACACCAAACCTAAGCTGTAGTTAAATTTGAGAGATCTCTGACATAGCTCCATTAAATGCTAAAATTATCACATCTGTTACGTCTTCGTCGCCTGAGCACGTTTGTCTGTGAAAAAGCTTCGTAGCACCAAAACTTGTCCAATTCCGATCAGTAGTATAATGACACTCTCCCCGATTGACCAGACCATCACACGCCCATTAATATCCTCTGCGAAACCACGCCCACCCGCTTCACGCAGGCGGAAATGTGTTTGATAATCCATCGTTTGTAGAAGTGATTGATGGATATCAACCGACGATTGCTCCATCTGCAAAGATTAAACATACACAACTTTAACACTCAAACCAGCCCGAGAAATGTCCATTTTCACACCAAGAGAGGATTAGTTTTGAAAATTTATCACTGCAATGACTGTAGCGCTGACCTGGACCATTAGCATTTGAACCATTTGCATTTAAATAGATATGATGGATAATTTTCGGAAAATCCAAGATGACTACCCCAAAAAATTGACAATCAAAATTCTGAATAGAAATTCTAGTCTGCCTTGATAGGGTCACTCTAGCCAAATTTGGTTGAAATATGTCAAGCAACTTAGAAGCAGCGTTTTGACTATTTCTGGTAAATTTTTCATAAAATTTAAGCTTTTCACCCAAAAAATTGATCAATCAGATTTCTGAAGACATTTCTAGAGCCTACCACCATAGAATCCACTAGTAAAATTTGGTCGAAATATGTCAAGCCGCTAAGGAGTAGCAATTTGACCATTTTCGGTACATTTTAGAACATCTAATATTTCACCACCAAAAATTGATGAATCAAAATTCTGTAAGGAAATTCTGGAGCCCATCAACACAGGATCCTTTCTGCCAAATTTGGCTGAAATCGATTAAAATGGTAAGGAGAAGAAGCAATTTGACAATTTTCGGTACATTTTTCATAAAATCTAAGGTTTTCAACCAAAAAATTGATGAATCAAAATTCTGAATGGCAGTTCTGGAGCCTACGACCATTGGGTCCTTTCAGCCAAATTTGGTTGAAATCGGTCAAACCGGTAAGAAGCATTTTGACAATTTCCGGCCAATTTTAAGATTTTGACCCCAAAAATTGAGGAATCAAAATTCGGAATGGAAGTTCTCGAGCCAAGCCCAATAGGA
>CM067363.1:4352929-4673929 GCA_034401795.1 Chaetoderma sp. LZ-2023a
TTTTGAAAGAGGTAAAGATCCCCCCCCCCCCACCCCCAGAATGGATCTAATTGCTTCTTAAAGTTATTCGTGGGTTTTGCATTACCACATGATCCGGTAGGCTTTTCCAATGAAACATAGATCTTTGACTAAATAAAGCTTGTCTCAATTGTGTTCTCCACCAAGGTTTGAATAGTTTTTTTAGAATTTCC
This sequence comes from Chaetoderma sp. LZ-2023a, assembly GCA_034401795.1. Taxonomy (NCBI): domain Eukaryota; kingdom Metazoa; phylum Mollusca; class Caudofoveata; order Chaetodermatida; family Chaetodermatidae; genus Chaetoderma; species Chaetoderma sp. LZ-2023a. The sequence goes on from CM067363.1 coordinate 4,353,121, forward strand.
ACATAGATGTGTTTTAACAGCAGGGATGAAGAATTGGCCTGAGTTTATGTTTTCAAGGTTACCAGCTAGTATTTTAAATATGTCTCTATCATATCCTCTCTTAATCTACGCTGTTTAAGGGTCGTAAGTCTGAGTATATTTAAGCCAACTTTCAAAAATGTTGACATATTTTGTAAATGTTCTTTGAATTCTTTCCATGTGTTCAATATCTTTGATACGGTATGGTGACTATGCCTGAATACAGTATTCCATGTGTGGCCTTAGAAAAGTTTTATACAGTATAAGAAATGATTATCTGTCCAAATTCTTAAACCCTTTTTGATAGATCACATGACTGTTAGACGCTTATTTGCATTACCGTTCAATCACTACTTGCTAAACCCGTAGATTTGGTCAGTGTCCCACTACGAAACATTGGTGGGAGGAGATTTGAGAATCCATCAACATAAAGAAATAAATAAAAACCAAAGAACAACTCTCACCATTACACGCAGACGCACAGTCCTAACGAAAATGGTGGGATGTGCTTGGTAAATGGTATTCAGCCTTTTTTGTTAAAATTGTAATGTTCCTAAAAAGGAAGCCGCTGCGCTCTGGTCTTTCCAAAAAAAGGTAGTAAAAGTAGTCTCAGATTTCCATCCTGCAACTTGCATAACCTCGTCTACAGAAGAGCCAGCAAAAAGGGCAAAAGCGGTAGCCATCCCTCTAACATCATGAGCCTTAATGTGAGAGAGATTGATTCGCTCAGAAGAAGCAATCTCATAGCAAAGGTGAATGGTCTCACAAATCCATCTAGCAATAGTTACTTTAGAGACTGGTCTGGCTACCCCTTCCGCATACGGAACCCAGAAATGGGACGGATCGGATCTCTTAAAATCAGTACGACGCTTATAAACTTTAAGAGCTCTGATTGGCCACCAAAATCTGTCAGACGGAGAAAAGGAAGATAAAGATTTTAAAATAATCGGCTTAGCTGGAAAAACAATTCAACTGGTTTGATTGAGTCTTTGATAAAAAATCCCTTCTAGGATATAAGACCAAACCGTCCCCAGATTCGATAAACCTATCCTTTTCAGCGGAAAAAGCATGGATTTCGGATCATCTTCTAGCAGAAGCAGAAGCCACTTGAAAAACACCCTTAAAAGTTAAAAGTTTTAAGCTAATCGTAGAGATAGGTTCAAAATGATGACCTGCCACAACCTGAAGAACCAAAGCCAAGTTCCAGGAAGGCAAAGGTTTAGCAACAGGAGGACGAATATTACCTAAACCTCTGATGAAACCATTAAGAATCTTAGTATCTTTAACATCAGCGTTCAACAAACAAGGAAGAGAAGATGCTAAAGAAAATCTATATCCTCTTACAGTGTTAGCAGTCAGATGTAGAATCGAACAGATAAGGTAAAAAGTCTAACACCTGGGAAATAGAAACAGAATCGGGCACGAGATCATGATATGAACACCATTCTCTAAAAATCTTGTCGACCCTTGTAAATTCTTCGGGTCGACTCCCTCCTGGCAGAATCAAACGATTTCCTGAGATCTTGCAGAAACTTTATTCTCAGGGACCGAGCACTCGATATTCTCCAAATGCACAGACTGAAGATTCCTGGGTTTGGATGAAGGCAAGTTCCCCTTACTTGAGACAGCAGGTCTGGGGACACTGGAAGCAGACGAGAGAAGTCTATTAGAAGATCGAGAAGGTCTACAAACCAGATCCTTTTTGGCCAAAAGGGAGCTATCAACAAAATCTCGCAGATCTGGTCCCTGACTTTCTTCAGAACCAAAGGAATCAGGATTGTTGGAGGGAACGCATAAGCGAAGATTCCTGTCCAGGACTGACAGGGCATCCACAGCCAACGCCTGATTGTCCAGAAAAGGAGACATAAAAGAGGAGATCTGGGCATTCAGAGGTCGCGAACAGATCTATGTGGGGGACGATCCAGGAGGTTGAAGATCACTTTGACAACCGACCTCTTTAACTGCCACTCTGTGTGGGCGAATTTGGAGGGGCAAGACAATTGGTCCGCAAGAAAATTCAGACATCCTGGGACATGGGTGGACACCAGGAAAATTTGGTTCATGCGACACCACATGAGGAGATTCCACACCTCCAAACATAGGAGAGACGACTTTGTGCCCCCCTGCCTGTTGATATAAGAGACTACTGTTGAATTGTCTGATCGAATCGAGATCTTGAGCCCCTTTACCCGATCCGACCAAGAAAGGAGAGCCTTCTTGACAGCCCACAATTCCAGAATGTTGATGTGGGCTGACGACTCCTCCAGGGACCACAGGCCTGAAACACACAGGGAATCTCAGACCGCTCCCCATCCCTCCTGGGAAGCGTCTGTGAATATGATTGCTTAAGGAGAAGACTTGACCAGAGGAATACCCATCAGAAGCAGAGAGCGATCCTTCCAAAATTCTAGGTGGGGACTTAAATGCTCTCTGACAGGGATCTGATGGTAAACCGAATGAAGCGACTGTTTCCACAGGGACATAAGATACATTTGGAAAGGTCTTCTCATCAGCGCCGCCCACGGAATGATGTTCTCGACGCTGACCATCAAGCCTATCACCCGGAGAAAAAAGATTGCTCTGACCACGGCAGAGGACAGAATTTCCATGGCCACTAAGATGGCTTCTACTCTTAGATCTGAAAGGAAGACTAAGCCTCGAACTATGTCGAAAGAAATGCCTAGGTGGGTGAAAAACTGAGACGGAGTAAAACATGATTTTTCTAGATTTATGACCCATCCTAGACTGGAAGCCAGACTGCAGACCTCTGGAACGATACTTGACAGAATTGAGGAAGATTCTGCTTTTAGTAACCAATCGTCTATATAAATGTGAAGGGGAATAGAATGACAGTGCAGAATTCCTGCTACTGCTGACACTAGCATGGTGAAGAAGAAGGGAGCCGTGGTCAGTCAGGCCGAAAGGCATGACTCTGAACTGCCATACCCAGCCCTTGAAAGCGAATCTCATGAACTTTCTGAAAGAAGGGTAGATGAGAATATGAAGATAGGCGTCCTTCAGGTCTATGGAAGACGTCCACATGCCTGGACTCAGACTGGTGATAATCTGAGATACAGTCTCCATTTTGAATTTTGGAGTAGAAATTAGGTTTAATCTCTTTAGATTGATAATTGGACGCCATCCACCTGATTTCTTGGGGACTAGAAAAAGAGTTGAGTAGAAGACCGGGTCTACTCTCCAAAAAGGAACCTCTTCTATAGCCTTCTTTAGACACATTGACTCCAATTGGTCTTCCAGGGCTCCCAACTTCTCCAGATTGGACGGAACTGGAGTCCATTTGGGCTGGCAAGACAGAGGAGGAAGCTCTATCCAAGACGGTGTATAACCCCAGCGGAATTGTTCTAAAAGACAGGAGTCCTGAATGAGGGCTTGCCAAGTCCCCAAAAACAGACAGGCGCCGTCCTACTGGCACGCTGGGAAGAAGGGACTGCACCGATAGATCCAAAGGTGGTAGAAGAGGAGGAAAGACTGGGAAAAAAGAAAGGGAAAGGCCTACCTGGGCTATGGCCATCCCTTCAAACCCGTCTAGTTTGAAAACCTCTAGAGGAGCGGCCTCTAGAATTAGATCTAGAACCTCGTGAGGAAAACTGACAAACTTGGGCTCTAGGTCTATGAGAAGAAATGGAGTTGAAACGATCCTCCTCCGCGGATCTGGATTAGGAAACAGAGGACCGATTAGAGTTAGTGATAACCTTCGAAGGATAAGCACCATACTCATCCGGCTTAAGGCTCTTCCTCCTGGGAGAGGAAAACGGACTCTTGACCGAGGAAGAGTCTCTCTTAACTGATGGCTTCAAAATAGAGATCTGATCACGCAGATCCTTTGCTGATCTAAGGCGATCACTCAGCTCTAAGAATAGAAGTTTGGCCAAAGATATCCAATCCGAAAGGAGGAGCTGAAATAAGGTTATTCCTGAGAGTTCGAAATATTCACCTCTGAAAGTTTCCTTGACCTTCTTTTAGAGGTAATGAAGCCCAAGGAACGGCAAACCGAGTTCAAGGAACCTCTTGAAAGATCGGCCAACGATCGAAAAACTTCAGGAGGAATCTGACCACCCTTCTCCTGAGTCCTGAGAAGAGCCTCTGAAAGAAGGGCCAGAAAATTAGCTGATTTTAATTGAGTACGACAAACAGACTCCCTAAAAAGGTCAGAAGATGATTCTACCTCAGAGGACTCCTTAAGATTTGAAGAAAGAATGTCCCAAGTCGGACCATTAAGAGATTGAGTAGAGGCCAATCTAATAAAATCATCTTTCGGAACTTGAACCGGAGCATCTACCTTAGGAGTAAGAGAGAACTCTTTTGATTGAACATCATTAACATAAAAATCCAGCATATATACAACCAAATTATCCACTGGAAGAACACAAGGAGCATTAGATGAAGAATCAGAAGATGAAAGAGCAGATCCGAACGAAGGAGGATCAATAGAATATTCATCCTGAAGAAGAAGAGATAGAGAAGAAGCTATCCATTGATGAGACTTAGACCAGTCATCCGAAGAGGCCCTCATCAGATAGAACCTCTTCAGGTCCCTGGCCCTGACTGATCTCTGAGTAGCATTGACAGAAGAGTGAGATGGAGAAGAGGGAGGAGGACAAAGGTCCGAGTCTAAAGAAGCAGATGAATAAAAAATTCTTAGAGAGGAAGGAGAGGATAAACCTCTAGCGGCAGCGTCCGAGAAAGAGTCCAAAACCAAAAAAGACTGATCAGACGGACTAACAACACGTTCCTCTCACTGATTAGAAGGAAAAGAACATGAATCTAAACCACTGGCTGAAAATCTAGAAAGGATTGAAAATCTAGCGGAAATAATAGAGCGATGAAGAGAGGAATCGCGACTTACTGAAAACAATGAAAACTCTAAACCCAAATCAACTATATGGAATTCCAATTCTAGAGAAAGAACGACAGACACAATAGGATCCAAATGATCAAAAGCAGGAGAAGAGGAAGAATAAGAAGGAAGAGCAGAGGCAGACGGAGAAGAAGATGAAGAAGGGACCTGAGAAGAAGAAGAGTTCTGATGGAGAGAAGCCGGAATATGAAGAAAACCTGGAGGAGGAGGAGAGATAGTTGAAGAGTGAAAAAGAGAAGAGGAATTAGAAACATGGGCAGACGAAAAATCCCTAGCCGACAACACAGATGAGGAAGAGAAAGAAGGATGATTACTACCTTTCTTAGAAACTACATGAGAAATATGAGGAGAAGAAGAATGAGAGCGTGATACTACCTCACGAAAGGAAGGATGAACAAAATCAGAAGAATGAACAGACTGAGAGAGAGAAGAACGATCAGGAAAATGCCTATAAAAGACCTGAGTAGGAGCGGCGCAAAAATAGTTAGAATCAGAAGGAGCAGACATATTACTATAATGGGAATCTGAGTTAGTCGACAGCTCATAATTTGATGCGCAAAAATTTTTTCCAGCAGAAACTGGAACACTGAAAATAGAATGCTTCACCGGATCTACTTGACCTAGAGAAGTATCTCTTAAACCGGAAGCAGATAGACTGTTACCGGAAGCGGAAACGGAAAAACCGGAACCGGAAGTCGATTGCAAGGATGGGTCCAACAGATCCGGATATGCATAATTCGAACGGGAAGTAGCTACACTGCCGCCAGAAACGGAAGTTAACAAATCGGGACCGGAAAAAGAGGATGTATGCAGTCGGGTCCAACAGACCCGGATGTGCATTCTTCCTACCGGAAGTAGCAACACTACTACCGGAAGAGGAAACTGGCAAACCGGAAACGGAAAAAAAGGAATGATGCAGACGGGTCCAACAGACCCGGATGTACATTCTTCCTACCGGAAGTAACAACATTACTACCGGAAGAGGAAGCTGAAAAACCGGAAATGGAAATAGATGAATGATGCAAAGCCGGGTCCAACAGACCCGGAATTACATTCTTCCTACCGGAATCAGCAACTCTACAGCCGGAACCGGAAAAACCAGAAACGTGGACGGAAAAGCCAGATTATCATGAGACACCGGATGTTCAGCCAAGCCAGAAACAATCACAGTGCTCATTTCCGGATTCCCGGTCAAACCAGAAGACAAACCGGAATGCAAACCAGCTTGCCCGGACAAGCCAGGAGCAGAGGCGATCGGAGATCTTAACACATTTCTGGCAATAGGGATCACTGAAAAATGTACCTTAGCATGAGAAGAAAAAGCGGAAGCTTCCGCCACCAATGCCATCGCATGAGGGTTATGCGGACCCTCAAGACTTACATGGTCTTTAGTCTGGCTCCTACCAGAGGATGATTTACCAGACTTTTTTCTCGAATCGCAAGACTTTAATTTAGGAGACTTCATCTCTTGTCTGGATGTCAGAGATATTGATGAGGCTTGCCCCACTCACACGAACGACCGGAAGACTGGGGGCTGTGCTCAGAATTTGACGATTCCTCTTTGGCAGCCTTAATCGCGGAGGAAATGCGTTCGTCTAGAGACTTTGTTAGCACGTGTGGTAACGTAAAGGCCAGCCCTTACATATCCCACACATTTTGAGAGGGCAGCAGGAGGTACACCTCAGGCAAACGTGACCCGCAAAGTCTTTAGAGTGAAAGCGATCACACTTAGTCGACGAACATTTGATTTTCTCAGAAGATAAAACCACTTCCTATAAAATAAAAAATGATAGGAAATAAAGCAATAGTTTCGTTAAAAAACTTTTGTGGGAATTTCTACAGAGGAGACGTCATACGCATACGTAAACTGACTGAAGACTGGAATCACAATGACTCCTGAATGAATTGTTTGAAGCACTAGGATCTACATAATAGGAGTGGTATTGGCTATTTTATAACATGGTAACTTGATGGTATATAATAGGCATGGTTAATCGAACCTCGAAAACGGGAGTATTGACACGAAAACTGGTAACTCAAAACTAGTTACAAAAACCTCTAAAACACCATGATATAAGTTAAACATAACTTAGGAAGGATAGACTTCATGGTAGGCATGTTTATATGTCAGTATAGAATGTAGCTGAAATTTTTCAGAGCAGAGCTATAAACTTTTATTTCACTTGATAGCAGGCAAACTGTTCTGCTAGAAGAATATTTGAAAAGTGAATCAGTTTTCACATTTGGGACCTACTGCGCATGCGCGAGCGTGCTTAGTGACAAGCGTCACCAAGGAGTGAGTACAGACTGGTACCAGTCTATTGTAAGGCTAATGCAGGGGGTCCCTCTTCCAGAAGCCTGGTTGAGGGTCTACATGGTGATGTTTTGGCATTAGGGAGTATGTAAGTGAGCATAAAAATTGTATTCTGATAGCTAAATGCAGATATTTGATTTAGCAAGTAGTGATTGAACGGTAATGGATGTTTTTGTGGTGTAATAACAACTAATGTCCGTGGGCACCATTGTCAAAAAGCTGATTGGTTTGTTTGTTTGTTGTCAGAATCCAGTGATGTCACAATTCGGACACCAAACCAACCAATGATCTTTCTGACAATGGTGCCCACGGACACTGCCGATATATATATCGTGGAGTATCCAGTTTCGGTGAGGCTCTAGTTTTGGTAAACTTTCGCTACGCATGCGCTGTGTAACAACACAAGTTCTCATGACGTCATAATTTTGTAGTCAAAAAGTACGGTAATTATCAGTAACGCTTACCACGTTTTCCCTCAAAATGCACATTAAAATGCTAAGTGAGTACTAAGCCAACTTTAGCATGTAAAAAATGGCTGATTTTCTTATTTTTTAACAGATGCCTTTAAGTCATTGTATTTTAAATTAAAAATGTAAATATATTGTTTCAAATATTGGAAATTTGTCCACAGTCGTCTGTTTTATTTATACCATGTGACCAGTGTCAAAATCCATACTGGACAGGGTGGTTAAAAAGTCAATAGCGCAGTGCCTGTTCTTAGCACATTTTTATCAAAACATCACAACTAGCTCCAGTCTGAGGAAACTTTCCACCACCATCACCCGAGAAAAAACAAGAAAATTACAATAAAACACTTCCCCATTCTGACAACTTCGAACGTTCACCATTTTTTGCTCCCCTATGGGGTAACTGTATTGTCCAGAAACAATCATTTGGGAGAGCCTGTACATGGTACAGGATACCATCGTTTTTGTTTGTTTTGAAGTATGTCATCGGCTAATGGCAGCATGTTTTGACATTTTGTTTTACTACCGCGCTGGATAAGGCATAAAGTCAATAACAAATTAAGCCAATTTATTTTTTAAATATCCATGGTATTTATTAAACTATTAGCAATTTCTGCTTAGGCGCCAGGGCTGGTGTAACTGCAACTTGTAACTGACTGTAACTTAGTTACATTTTACAAAGAATTTTTTTAGTTACAGTAACTGAAATGTAACTTATGATCATGTCGATAGTCACTTACATGACTGGCGGTATGATTAGCGAACGAAAAGAAGAAGAAGAAGACTGAAATGTAACCAGTTACATTGCCAAAGTAACTGAAATTCTGAAATTTCAGTTACTTTTCAAACTTTAGGGCGCCCCGAAACCCCAACAGACCCCCCTTGTGGGTTGGTCTGTTGTTTTATTAACCACTATAAAAACATACTTACCGTTCAATCACTACTTGCTAAATCAATTATCTGCATTTAGCTATCAGAATAAAAATTGTATGCCTGCATACACACCTCCCCATGCCTATTCCTATTAATATGGACCCTTAACCAGGCTAATGGTTAAGTCCATCTCCAGCATAATGACAGATATAGACTGGCACCAGTCTATAATCCCTCATAGTGACGCTTGTCACTAAGCTCGCTCGCGCATGCGCACTGAAGCCCAAATAGGAAACAGATTCACGTTTCTAAATCTAAGTGCTAAATATTAAAATCCAATTCTCAAATCTTACCACGCGGGGTGGTTGAGGCCGGGTCGTAGTGATTGAACGCTAAGTATGTTTTTATAGTGGTTAATAAAACAACAGACCAACCCACAAGGGGGGGGGGTCTGTGGCGGTTGTTATTACACCACAAAAACATCCATTACCGTTCAATCACTACTTGCTAAACCCGTAGATTTGGTCAGTGCCCCATTTAAACATTAGGTGGGAGGAGATTTGAGAATTAACAAACCAGGATAAAAATTAAACCAATCTTATCCGAATGTTAATAACATAACATAATAGTGCGTTTAGCTCAATCACACTGTGATTAGCAAATAAGGAAAACTTGAACTTAAAGAAATAGATAAAAACCAAAAGAAGACTCTCACCATTTCTCACAGACGCAGAGTCCTAACGAAAATGGTGGGAAGTGCTTGGTAAAGTCTTCGGCTTTTTAAGTTAAAAATGGTAATGTTACGAAAGAAGGAAGCTGCTGCACTCTGGTCTTTGAGATAAAAGGATGTAAAGGTGGATTCAGACTTCCATCCTACCACCTGCATGACCTCATCTAAAGACGAACCGTCAAAAAGAGCGAAGGAAGTAGCCATACCTCTAACGTCATCGGCTTTAATAAGGGAGAGATTAATTTGATCCGGTGAGGCTATCTCATAACAAAGCTTAATTATTGTCTCACAAATCCATCTGGCAATCGAAGAATTTGAAACCGGCTTAGATAACTCTTCCGCGTAGGAAAACCATAAATGAGATGGATCGACTCTTATAAAATCTGATCGATGATTGAAGGTTCTTAATGCCTTAACAGGACACCAAAATTTATCGGAGGGCGAAAGACGAAAAAGATTTTAAAATGATCGGACTAGCAGGAAAGCGGTTAGATTGAGTTTTAGATAAAAAATTCCTTCTGGGATATAAAACCAAACCGTCCCCTGAAACTATAAATCTCTCCTTTCAGCAGAAAGAGCATGAATCTCTTGAACGCCTTCTAGCAGAGGCTGTAGCAACAAGAAAAACTGCTTTGATAGTTAAAAACAAAACAAAACTTAATACTGATAGAAGAAATAGGATCAAAACGGCGACCTGCCAAAACTTGAAGAACCAAAGCCAAACTCCAGGAAGGTAAAGGCTTAGCAATCGGAGGACGAATATTACTTAGACCTCTAATAAAGCTATTAAGAGTCTTAGTATCCTTGACATCGGCATACAGAAGACAAGGAAGGGATGACACCAGAGAAAATCTATACTCCCTGACAGTAATAACTGACAAATGAAAATAATCAAACAGATAAGATAAAAAATCTAATACTTGGGGTATAGAAACAGAATCGGACACGAAACCTTGGTCTGAACATCATTCACCAAAAATTTTAAGACGACCCTTGTAAACTCGACGGGTCGAATCCCTTCTGGCAGTCAATAACTTCCTGAGATCAGAAGAAACCTTATTCTCGAGGACCTCAGACTCGAGATTCTCCAGACACACAGACTAAAATTTATTGGATTTGGATGCACACAAAGACTCTTACTTGAGATAGAAGATCCTGGGATACTGGAAGAAGAAGGAAATCTACCAGAAAATCTAGAAGGTCTAAAAACCAAATCCTCTTTGGCCAAAAGGGAGCTATCAGAAGAATTTCGCAAACCTGATCCGTGACCTTTTTCAAGACTAACTGAATCAAAATCGTTAGAGGGAAGGTATAGGTGAACCTTCCTGTCCACTACTGAGACAGAGCATCCACCGCCAAGGCTTGACTGACCGGAAAAGGAGACATGTAAGAGAAGATCTGAGCATTCAGAGGCCGCGAACAGATCTACTAGAGGACGATCCATACGACTAAACCTCATTCCTCCTTCTAAAAATGAAAGAAAACCCCATGGCAAAGACTGAACGAATCGAGATTTAGAAGCCTATCAGACAATCCAATCGATGAACAGAAGCCTGGATCTAATTTCCAAAGAAGAGCCTCTTCTATAGACTCCTTGACAATCATAGAAAACAACAACCCCTCTAAGCTAATAGATTCTAATAAGAAGGAACAGAAGACCATTTTGGAATAAGAGACTACAGAGAAGGGTTCTAGATCCAAGAATATCTAGCCCTTTTTATAAGGGCCGCCCTTAAAGAAGTGGCAAACTTACCATATGCTAAAGAGGACTGCTCGTAGAAAACACATAGATTACATATGCCATGATGCTCCAACCAAAAATCCTGGCTATATCATAATGCTTAGACCTCACTAAATAGGTAACTCACGTTTATTATGGATATTTTAATAATACCGCTTACTCTGAATGGAGACAAAAAAGGCTCATATCAGTATAGCCTAACTTATTAAAAATGACTCTGCAAAAATTATAGATAATTTTATTTATATAGATTTAACCAGATATCGTGGCAAACCAAAAACCCATAGTAAGTCTATGGGAGTGCTTAGAGTCAAGATATAGCCAAATCATGAGCCTGAGATCTCCATGAACTAAGGGAAACTTACATGTGATGACCGTCATCACAATTCTACGAATAGAATGCATGACAAGGTCCTGTTAAGAGAACTATGGCAAACATTAGACTATCTAATTTAAAAATCGTATAATAATGGAGATTTAATTTTTTAAATGTATTGAATACATCAACGGTTGCCTAGCCGCTCGGCTCGGGCTTGCTGATAAATTAGATATCCTAAACAATTCGATATTTATGCCAAGAGGCAGAAAACTTAAGATTTTAATATATTAATTGATTCTTATATTTATAGTCTTAGCATCAATAATTTCATCTTTGTAATAACAAATGACATTGTGTTAGAAATCCCAATAAAAGGATTAACTTTTCTAAGCGAATATTGTTCTTGTAGACATTAAACATGTACTCATAATAATCCCTATGAAACCTTTACTGAATCTAATTCTTTTCAGCGACTGTCAAAATTAGACTACGATTTACGCAAGAATCAGGGTAATCCCATCCACAAATGAACTCCCTTTGGTTAAATAAATGTCAACCTGCCGACATAAGAGGTAAAAGGAGCGAGAAAGAAGGCTGAATGGCCCGAAGACAACTAACTGGCCATCTAAAGTTGGATGAAAGAAAAAATCGTATCTCAAAATAATGCGTAGAATACAAACTGACTTATCGGCTGATGAAATGCGCATACAAAATAATCTGCAACAAAAACCCATATCCGGCAACCAGTCAGAAGTCTTAAATTACGTTGAAAATTGTCACTGATAAACGAATAAATGTCTGAAGACTACAATTCTAAGAGAGACTACAGGACTGGCAATGACTCGGTATGAATATTTTCAGCCATTAAACATTCCCAATATTAAACAAATACGGAAATAAGACTAATTCTTAGGCAAGAAGATGACTAGATTCTAGGAAAGCGAACATGTAAACAGTACCTGAAGAACAAAACTGGAACCCCAGGAAGTTCTCTATCACCTGAAATCCAAAACAGGAAGACAGACCCGGAAGCTAATCCTAGAACACCAGAAAGATCCATGAAAAAACGGAAATGACCCTATCCCCTGCTGAATTACCGGAAGAGGAAGCTGAAAAACCGGAACCGGAAATGGATGAACAATGCAATGCCGGATAAAACCGGAAATGATCCTATCCCCGGCTGTACGAAATCCGGATGTGGAAAAAAGGAAACAGAAATGCATAAACCGGGTAGACTACCGGAAACTGATCAAGATCCCACAACCCGGATGTACAGAATTACCGGAAGAGGAAGCTGAAAACCCGGAACCGGAAATTAATGAACAATGCAATGCCGGGTGCATTCTTCCGGAAGCACTTATGAAACCGGAAACGGAACTAGGAACCGGATCTTGAAGACCCAGATGTCCTACAAAAAAGGAAGTCATACCGGAAACGGACAGAACGGAAGTAATAACCAGATCTTGAAGACCTGGATCTCCTACAAAACCGGAAGTCCTACCGGAACCGGACGCACCCGAAGAACGAACCAGATCCTGATGACCCGGATGTCTTGCTAACCCGGAAATTAAAACGGAATCTGATGGAGCGGAAGAAGCGAAAAGGAAATAAACCCGAATCCAGAGGACCTGCGTCCACCACAACGGAACCGGGAGAACTAGCAAGACTAGGATTCTTGGCAATGGGCGATCTACAAAGTACCTTGACGACCGGTATAAACGAAAAATTGCCATTAGCATAAGGACCAGCCTTATGGACGTCAGCCTCAGTCTCCACTGCTTGTGGGTTATGCCCTTCACCCTCGTCTTAGGTGGGTTTGACCCGGTGCACTACACGAGCCCACCTTCGAGAGCTTGGTCGCTTTAGACTTTGCTAAAGAAACTTATTAACCTGCATCGAGGTTAGAGGGAACGGTTTCCCCCATTAGCAGGTTTCTTTCTTGACGACCGGAAAATTGGCATAATCATAAGGACCAGCCTTCTGGATGTCAGCCTCAGCCACCACTGCTTGTGGGTTATGCCTGTCACCCTCAAGTCTTAGGTGGGTTTGACCCGGTGCACTACACGAGCCCACCTTCGAGAGCTTGGTCGCTCTAGACTTGCTACGGAAACTTATTAACCTGCATAGGTTAGAGGGATCGGTTTCCCCCATTTGCGGGAATGCCCGCTAGTCCTCGGGCTATCGTCAGAACTGGAAGAAACATCCTGTTTCTTAGTTTCCTTAAATCAGAAGATATCCTTTCGTCCAGAGATTTGATCAAGACCGACGCGAATGACTCAAATCTTGCAATAGAACTAGTATGGCATCTGAATTCGGCGAAGAGAATTCCCCCTCCATAACGACCGGTATGAGGGTACAAAAAAAGGACATTTCACACAGACATGTCCGGCAAATTCAGCTGAGTGATGGCGATCACAAATCGATGACGTACATTAAATCCTATCTGACGATTTACCAGACTCCTAAAACGAAAAAAGCGTAACAATGATAGCTACCGCTTAGAAAATCGTAAAAAGGAGACTAGAAACGTTAAAACCCACTTCTAAAAAAGTTCAAATTAGAAATCAAAATCCCTACCGACAAGAAAACAAACTTGCATAGGAATAAATGAAAATCTTTATAATGCACTAGAAGTAAATTGATAAGGGCCCTTGGTCGAACGCTAGAGAATGATGATGATGATATAGGCATAGTAATTAAGTTACCATGAAATGAGAAATCGATCTTTCACGAAAACCGGTAACAATATGAACATAGTCATAAAATACAATATAACCACTAATAAATTTCATAAACAAAACTTAGGGAGGATTGAATTCATAATAGGCATATTCCTTGGTAATATAGAAGACAATAGTGTAGCTGACACAGCGCAAAGCATAAAAAACTCTTAGAGAATATTTTAGCAGTTGTTCTGCTTGCAGAATAATTAAAAAAGTGAATCTGTTTCCTATTTGGGCTCCAGTGCGCAAAGTTTTAGTCTTTGGATGACACCTATTCCTCTTGCTACTTTTGCAGTAACTGTTTCGATTTGTTTGGCCCAGGTCAAGTTTTTATCTAAATATACTCCTAGGAACTTTGCATAAGGGGCCTCTTCAATTTCCTTATTGCTAATGTACAATTTTGGAACCTCTTTATTTATTAATTCTCTAGATTTTGAAAATAACATATAGTTTGTTTTATCCACATTTAGTGATAATTTATTTAGCGAAAACCAGTTAGTAATTTCTTCAATTTCCTTATTTACATTTTTATATAATGTAGCTATGTCTTCATCAGAGCAAAAGGCATTGGTGTCATCAGCAAATAGTATTAGTGACATATGTTTGCATATGTTAGGCAGATCGTTCATATACAAGAGGAACAGCAGAGGGCCAAGGATGGACCCCTGAGGGACACCGCAAGTTAGTCTCCTATTTTCAGAGCAAATTGCATTGAATTGCACACATTGCGTTCTGTCACTTAGATAACTTTCAAACCAGATGAGTGCACTTCCTCGGATTCCATAATAGGCAAGTTTTTCTAGTAGGATTTTATGATTGATAGTGTCGAAAACTTTTGAAAGATCCAAAAAATGCCTATTATGTGCTTTTTCTTTTCAATTGATTCTATTATTTTTTCTGTCATTTCAATTAGTGCTAGCATTGTTGAATGTTTTTCACGGAATCCATATTGTGATGTATAGAGGATTGACTTTTTATCTAAGTAGCTGATAAGCCGATTGTACATAAGTCATTCCATTAATTTGGAGAAAAGTGGAAGTATTGAGACAGGTCTATAGTTTGTGAAATTAGATGAATCCTTTGCTTTGTATATAGATGTTACTCGTGCTGCTTTTAATTTTGATGGAAATATGCCTTGAGTGAAAGATAAGTTACAGATGTGGTTAAGGGGTATTAGTAGCGCTAACGTGCAGTGTTTGAAAATACTCCACTTGAAACCATCCAAACCAGCACTTTTTGCAGGATTTAGTTTGTTAAGAATGATAAAAATTTCTTCATTTGTGACCGGGATAGGGAAAAAAGAGGATTGATAGTCGCCTGTGAGATAATCACTATATTTATTAGAGGATGTTGAATTGATTTTATCTGAAAGTGTTGGACCTATATTAACAAAATAGTCATTGAATCCTGTTGCAATTTCTAAATCATCAGTTATTATCTTGTTATTATAAAGAAATTGTGTTTGTTGCGCTTCGCGGTTATTTTTTATTCAAAAGTGATTTAATTATTTTCCATGTTTCATTTATGTCATTCTTGCATAGTTCAAATTTGTTATGGTTGTAAGTTTTTTTTGCTGTTTTGATTATTTGGTCCAACTTGTTTCTGTATTTCTTGAATTTCTGTTCATTATGCTTTGTTTGACATTTGATAAACTTCAAATAAAGATTGTTTTTTATGACAGGCAGCTATCAGTCCAGTTGTTATCCATGGTTTAGTCGGGTTGTGTTTAAATTTCTTCTTTTCTTTCATGGGAAAGCTGTTTTCGAAGATGTGCGTGCAAGTTTCATGGAACTTGGTGTAGGCACTTTCGCAGCACTGTATGTCTGTTACTGCATGCCAATCCACCTCAGACATGTATTTTTTTAATTGTTCAATATTGACCTGATTTATTTCTCTGCATTTAATTTTTTCATATTTGAATGGCTTTGTGCAGGTCAGCTGTCTTTCGAGAAGAAAAATTGGTAGGTGGTCTGACGTGTCAGTAACGAGAATTCCTACCTCCGATTTATTACTGAAGTTAATGTTATTGCTGAATATATTATCAATAATTGTGGCCGAAACATCACCTATTCTAGTCGGTTTTGTAATGGTTGGGTGAATGAATGAGCATTTAGTAAGTTTATAATGTTTTGTGTATGAGCATCCAGAACATGAATCCGGAAGAAAACAAGTGAGATAATCTTTCATCTCCGTTCAGGACACTGCAGGCTACGTGCTCACATGTACAACAAACTGAAGATTGGCACATCTGCAATGTGCCCCTGTGGCACCAGCCAAGAAACGGTTACACACATCTTACAGGATTTCCCATGTTTCAATCAGCAGCAGCACAGCTACTGGCCATTAACAACATCCCTCAATGACAAGCTGTGCGGGAATACAGACAACCTGGCTATTACAGCCAGCTTCATCCGGATGTGAGACATTCAAATGTAGTCAAATGTGACCGCAAGAAGAAGAATAAATCAGACAGGACAATAAACCAAAATTAATTTTATCCTGCGATCAATCAACAAATAAGTTCTAAAATGACGACTAAATAGGACAAATCATCTCTGGTTACAAAATGTCCACAGAGCAAACCATCCTGCCAAAATTGAATGACACAAACCATGTGAAAAATGGAAGAAACCGTCCCAGGACGAATCATAGCGGAACCATAGGTACCCCTAACTTAAGCATGCAATTTGTGGATACGCCTTTAATGGTTCTTGGTGTATGAGTGATATGACATTACATCTGGAAAACGAGGACTTGCATCAGAGTTTAGTATATCACAGCCCAATAGCCACTGATCATATACACATAAGAGTACGAAATCTGGTGATATGATACGAAAACAGGTAACGAGTACTGTAAATTTGGATTTTGATGGAACAGAGCAAATCAAAATTCTTTTTATCCTCAACAACTATGAGTACCTGAAATTCTATTGTACATTGTGTATGCTTGGGAACCTGTTCGAAAAAGCACTGCCGTTCATTATCTGGAAGTTCAAATGTCAATTCGATGGACAACACACACGCTATAATTGACAATAACAGCGTTACGTATTGTATTAGTCTCTCCATTTTTATTTTAAACTTCCCGTCGTTCCTTTGTTAGTGTCAACAGCTCCGAGAAGTTGTAAATCTTTACAAATCAATAAATAGCCGGCGAAAATTGATAGCTTTTAAGTACTATGTTGTCAAAATGGACGAACGTGGCAAGATTCTGACTGTCAACCGTGTTGCCAGATGGTATGTATTGGATACAGGCATATTGACTCCAGTGTACAAAAAGAAGGGTGATCACAACTTGGCTACATCGTACGGGGGCATAACCGTCAGATCCTCAGTATGTAAGATGCTAGAGATGATCCTAAAGCTACGTATCCAGCAAACAATCCTTGATGCTCAACACCCACTTCAATATGGATTCACTGCTAAGATATCTCCAATGTATAGTGCTCTGCTGCTCCAGGAGGCTTGTATTGAATCCAGATCCAAAAACCTAGACTCGTATGTCGCACTCCTAGACGCCAAACCTGCATTTGACGTGGTCAATCATGCCAGCCTGGCATGAAAGCTATATTTCGCAGGGATCGATGGTGCTCTCTGGACTCTCATTACGGATCTGCATAGAAATGCCTCAACGAAGATCAAATGGTCAGGAGAATATTCCAGCGAGCTCCCATTCCTTCAAGGTGTAAGACAAGGCGGGATCCTCTCTACGGACCTTTATAAGCTTTATATCAATGATCTGCTGAATCATCTGGACGCGACAGATAACAATGTTAGAATCGGTACCATATCGTGCCCTTCTCCAACATGTGCAGATGATGTCAGCCTCATTTCAAACGACGAATTCCAAATGCAGACACTGCTAGACATTGCGCACCATTAAAGTCCCCCTTAATTCTATGAGCTTCAACCCACTAAATGTGCTCTCATGTCTGACTGTAAATCCCAGAAACCAGCAGTCTTACTGAATGGCAAAGAGTTGTCAACTCCAGGACAGGCTTCCCATCTAGGTATACAGCGGACAGATCGTCTATCGAGTGCCAAGGTATCAGTGGAGGAAAACATAAAAAAGGCCAGAAGAGCGGCATATTCACTGATTGGTGCTGGGTTGCATGGCATCAATGGGATAACGCCAACTGTCTCTCTGCATCTCCTCGAGATCTACGTACTCCCGATCCTTTTGCACGGCATGGACGTTCTACTTCCAAATAAAACAGAGCTGCAACTGATGGAGAAATACTTCCATAGAACGCTCATTCAGATCCTTGGGTTACCAGAAAGAGTAGCATATCCATCACCATATCTTCTCCTTGGCACACTGCCTATTGAAGGACGCATCGACTCACAGAAGCTTACTCTCTTCAGAAACATCATATCAGATCCAGCAAGCATTCTCTTCCATATCGCAGTCTGTCAAACTATCATGAAAGGATTCTTCCAAAACAGTTGGTTCGCTGAGATATGCAGCATTCTAGCTAAATACAATTTACCATCCATTCATGACCTTATTGAAAACCCACCTGACAAAGGACCCTGGAAGAGGATCGTAAAGACACGCGTAAATGAGCTATGGTCCACCAAACTGCATCAGCAATCACAGTTATATTCGACACTGCAGTATCTTCATGCGTACCCAGCCAGCTGTATGACTCCACATCCATCTGTTGACTCACTAACTACATGTCCTCGCGATATCCGCACTCTCTCTCTCTGTACGTTTGCGGCTCCTAACAGGCTGCTACATCCTGCAATCGAATAGAGCCAAGTTCAACAAGCACACGGATAATCCTACCTGCCTCCTGTGTCATGATGGACCAGAAGACAGCACACATTTCCTGTCCATGTGCAGTGCCATGGAAGACGCTAGGCGAAAATACATGCCTTTAATCCAGACGAACCTGTGTGATATGTGTACTCTGCTAACTCATCATGTTTGCACTCATAGCAAAACAATAACCTCGTTCTTTCTGGATCCATCCATCTACCTGACAAGTGTGAGGGGGTCCTGTCCCTGCCTTACCAGAATAGAAGCTCTGATTCGACAGTATCTATACACACTAAACCATATACGAACAGTTAAGACAAATGAGATTGACCTGAATCATGTACGTGAGCCGGTGGTCTTTTATACTCCAATCGGAGGTGCTCCTGTACATAGGAGGAATCTACGTAAACTGAACTGAACTATTGAAGCTTTTCCGGCCCGGCTGCAACCAATTGGAGCACTAATTTCATCCACACCAGTGTTTGCCACATGCGCTGGAGCGCAACCATGTCTGACACCAGCCGAAGTTGGTGTTCCCACTGACTGGTAATATTCTGTAAGTGGCTTCGAAGCATGGCTAGTTTCAATCTCCGGTAGTGCGGCATTATTACTGACAGGCTCTGGCTTTGTTTTAACATCCATCCACCTAGCATTTGCAATAGTTAATCTATCAGTGCTAACTTGGTTTTGTGATGCTGCTGCATCTGTATATCCAGCTAGCAACTGCGCCATTGTGGCCATTGTTGCCGCAACCCCTAAGGCAGTGATAATGGCTTCTAGGCCTTCTCTTGCCTGTTCCTGTGCGTCGGCCATAGGTGGACTACAAGGCCTGCCATGTGCATTAACTGGTAGTGTGTTTTGCTCATGGTTACATAGGCCAAATCGTCTCAGGCTTGGCAGAGAAGAGCTCTGTTCATGGGCGCTGTATGTAGGGATGTTCAGACCCAAACCATCATTACTACTGCCCATAAAGCGTTCATGATCTATTGAAAATGATTCATTGACGCTCATTGCCTGGCTGTGGATATGCCAGAATATGTGTCTGCACCATGGCAGTCGGTGGTGCCTCAAAATTATTTATCGTGGGACCAATACACGTCTCATTGGTGTCGCAAATGCTTCCCACCTCATGCTGCTTTTCAGCCTTTGGCTGAGGTGTTATTCCATACACAGATACAGTGTTCCTGTGAGGCTCCAGATTTAAATTCGTACTACTAGCGTTGGTAGTACTCACTGGGTGTACATCACTGGTAAGCTGGCGAATGTTAAGCCTTGATGCAAGCTGTTTTACTTTCCATGACAACGCATGTAGTGGATTGAACTGGCCTTCCATAGTGGAGGGAATCTTTCTCGTACAAACACGCACACGTACAGCGCCAAAATACTGAGATGTACAAAACATTGTTCAAGGGACGTCACTCTGCGTGATAATGTGTTGTTCGTGATACGAGTTATCTCCCTTATATCGTCATACAGGCTTGATATTATTTCAACAGACGCTAGTGTAATGAATAGTTGCAGTAACTATTGAGCAAGACTACGTTATTAGCAATGTTACGGCGGTGCTAATGTTCTTGCAAAATTCACATACATACAAATATACTTGTGTGTATCTTGACAACAACTGGTTAACTTGTGTATGCTGTCAATGGGGTCTCTTCGTGATTTCAAGTCCTAGTGACTCTGTAATTTTGTTGAAATCACCCCAGGACGAACGATAATCCGTTTCGTCTGATCTAAGCAAAAATATGCATGGCCATGTAGTTTTTAGAGAGAAATATTTGTGGTAATCTGTGTGTATCAGCTAGCTTTTTGAGTTGTAGATGGTGTGTTTTGTATGCTAGAACTGGATGTTTGTTCGTATGTTTGTGTGTATAATGTGTATGTGTGATCATGTCCTACTGTTTACGGTTTCTCTCTTCTACTACTATGATCATGAGTATAATGTTGTCTTGAGGAGCGTGAGCTATGATAGCTAAACCAATGTATAAAACAAACCGAATTTGTGTAGATGATGTTCTATCGTCAAAAATATTAACATGGTGTTTTAACAGCTAAAAGGAAACAGAACAGTAAACGTTAGTTCGTTGGTATTGTTCTATGTGGGACATTGTGGAATCTAGCGGTCTGTAAACAGACACACTATTGTACACTGCTGCTTTGCAAACAGTCTACAATAGTGGTGTGATTCCTACCATATCCACGTCAGTCTTACGAAAGAACTACTCTCTTCTCGTGGCTGTATTCACACATCAGATCATGTACACCGTACCGATGTCCACATGGTCTGCCTGTTGAACACATTCGAGATAGGCCCACGCACGAGGAATGCCAGGGTATTGCGGACCAGACCTGAATTGCTACAACTTGAGTTAGATCAGTGTTAGCTGTTACAGACTCACTACTTGCAGAAGCTTTCGGATGCTTGCCTGTAACATTCCCCTGTGGAGGCTATCACTACGAGTCTTTCAACTCTACGGTCAAGCTACAAACACAGAGAGAATTTGCCAACACCTCACCAGATCTTTCTACATCAATGTCTGTCTGTCTGAGCTGCTATGTATCGGCTGAGCTGCTAATTTTAGCAGCAACGTTAGAGCAGAATTTCGCGTTCATCTACAACAAATTTCGGCGTACCATGCTCCTAAAAAGACGAAATAATTATGCATCTACCATCAGTCTAACGTTCAGTCTAATGCTCAGTCTAACGTGCACACACTTGGCAGCATATAGACATGCAGAGAGGCATAGGTAGAGTGCGCACGAGGAATGCCAGGGTATTGCACTCTGAAAGGTTATTATGCCTGGGTGCTAATGTATATTGGACACAGTCGGCCCAATCAGCGTGCGTGCGTGCGTGCGTGCGTGCGTGCGTGCGAGAGAGGTGTTATGGCTCACTGCTAGAAGCAGAAGGCGAAGAAATGCTGTGCTTTTATACTCTCCAGAAAGCCTGTCCGCTGTTTTTACATCAACTTTTGATTGGCCAGAAGCGTAATGACGTAGTATTATTTGGGAAAAGTCTCTCTAATTTGACATATCTATAAATCACATGTATAACCTAATTGCTGATTCCATCAATATATGGCTACGAATATTTGTTTGGACGACTGTCTGTGTTATAAATTAGTTCAGAATTAAGTTTTCATTGCTGGATAAAGTTGTGAACACCCCAAGAAATCTAATAATGCTTGATCAAGCTGATAGCCCGTGACCTCTCTAACTCGGGGCGTGGCTAGTCAAGAGGGCGCAATAAAATTCCCACGGTTGAATTATGTCAAGCGGCGGGTTACAGCAGTTCTCTTGAATTTTTTGTGTATTTACATCACATAGATACTATTTTTCGGCATCAGAATATACCATTCTTATTCTCATATGGCCTGAAATGAGCTTTGATAAAAACAAAAGGTGCCGTGTTTCCCTCTAGCATGTCATTCCGACATCTTAAATGGTCGCCCCCCCCCCCCCCCGATAAATGACGTCATGGGTGTGGTTTACTATACGCATTTCCGTGTTTTAAAATCGGCTCTTTCCCTGCTCAAGCATTATTTTCAGGGCTTTTAAGTGAATAGGTATGTCAAATATACATGTTTCTTTCCATCAATGCATTCCCGCAACAGTGCGACGCTGAATAAGTTTGTATCTGACTGTGAAAGGCAACATTACGCAAGTATTTCCTCTTCTTGTTCGGAAAGGTATGTTGGGAGTCCCTCCCCTATGTAGAATAGGTCAACCAACAACTTCGCATCGTATGGTGAAAACCGCTTGTACTTGCATAATACGAGTATCAAACTATTATATTTGATCAGGATTGTTGCTAAATCGTTCCACAATATCAGAATACATGTGAACATCCACCACACAGTATTACAGTATCTTAAACACGTCAGCCTTTTATTACGCGTTTCTAGCTCAGCTCATTAACTATCATATACTACTCTTATAGGCAAAATGCCTGTAGATAGATGGCGACTACATTATGCTTATTGCTTAGTTAATTTGTTTCGAGGTAAAGGAAAGATAATGATTGTGTACTGGCTCTTGCGTATACAAAAAATCTGACCAAAATGAATCTAGTTTGTTTTTGAAGATATTTAGGCTTACAGCACTAACTACTTCATTTGGTAAGCTATTTCAACTATTAGTAATTCGGTTTGCAAAAAAGTTCTGCCTAATTACTTTGTTACTTCGGCTTTTAGTGAGTTTAAAGTTATGTCCACGAGTGATGCTTTGTTTGTCTATCTCCAAGAACGGGCACTGACCACGATAAAGGCCATGAATGTATTTGTAAGTTTGAATCATATCCCCACGTGATCGACGGTAGTAGAGAGAAGGTAGATTCAGATATTTTAACCGATCTAAATAAGTATAGTTTCTTATTGAGGGTATCATTTTAGTTGCTCTTCGCTGCACATTTTCTAGTGTTAGACTGCCTTTTATTAACATGGGAGTCCATGTACCGTTCCCGTATTCAAGTTAGAGTTAGAGTTACAGATATGGACGAAGTTACGCATTTTGCCTATTTTATGTCCATTTTGAAATATGATACCCTATCCTACTGCTGGGTTTGCTTCCAAAAGGTGTCTAGAGCAGTTTTAAAGGCATTTACGGTTTTTGATTTGATGACATTTTCTGGTAGGTTATTCCATTCGTTCACAATTCTGTAACTGAAAAAAGTTTGCCTGATTTGTGTTTGACATCGAGGTTTGAAGAAGTTTAGGCTATGACCTCGCTGTCCAGATCGTTCTACCAATGAAAAAAATTGTTCTGGATCAATGTTTTCTTTTTGTGTAATAATCCTGTATGTCTCTGTTAGGTCACCCCTGACTCAACGTTGTTTTAGATTTGGTAGACCAAGTATTTTAAATCATTCTTCATAAGCTTTGTTTCGTAATCCTACTACTAATTTGGTGCATCGGTGCTGTACTTGTTCTAAGTGGTTGATGGCTTTGACAAGGTATGGTGGCCAGGCTTGTACACAATATTCTGGATGTGGGCGGACATAGGGTTTGTATAATATAAGAAATGTTTTTCAGTCGAGGTGGTTGAATGCTCGTTTGATTTGTCTCATGATATACATCACTTTATTTGCTGCTTTTAAAGTCTGTATAGTTGGTTTAAGGTAATTTTTTATCCAGATTCCTAAATCTTTTTCATGCGTTGTAATCTGCAGTGTATGTGTTTCGCTTTTGTCTTTCATGGTATAGTTATGCAATTGATTATTATGACCTAGGTGCATTTTCTTGCATTTACTGGCATTGAATTTTAAAAGCCACTGGTCCGACCATCCATTAAGATAGTTTAGGTCGTTTTGTAATTTTTTACTATCTGAGTCGTCTTTAATGTGGGTCCAGATTTTTGTGTCATCTGCAAACATTACATATACCAGGAATAACAGTGGACCCAGGATGGAGCCCTGTGGAACTCCAATGTCAACACTTGTTCAGTCTGAGTAGTTTCCTCGGATGTGAACCATCATTTGTCGATCTTGGATAAATCCTTGTATCCAGGTCAATATGGGGCCAGTGACTCCGTATGCCTCTAGTTTGTGAAGTAATCTTTTGTGTGGTACAGTGTCAAATGCTTTTTGATAGTCTAGGTAAATTATGTCTACATTGTTGTTACTGTCAAGGGAATCTCTCCAGCTTTCTAGAGTTTCTAGCAGGTTTGACAAGCAGCTTCACACTTGGATGAATCCATGCTGGTGTATCGTTAAAAGGTTGTTGGACTCGAAGTGTTGTACAAGTTTGTCTTTGATGGTTGATTCTAATATCTTGCATAGTACACATGCAAGTGAAATTGGCCGGTAGTTTTCTGCAAGTTTTTTTATTGCCTTTTTTTAAGATAGGTGTTATTATTGCATTTTTCCATATTTTGGGGATAGTTCCAGTTGCTATTGAAAGCTTGAATAGTATGTGTAATGGTTCCATTAAATAGCTGGCACACTCTTTTAGGAGTTTCGGGTGAATATTATCTGGGCCTGGGGCACTATCTGGTTTTAGTTTCTCTAGTTTTTTTAATGATATCGCTGCATGAAACAGATATAGTTTTGATGTACTTTTGTTTATTAAGTCTGGCTGGAAACTGAGGCATGTCATCATTTTCATCTCTTACAAAAACCGATTTGAAATAATTATTTAAAAGATTTGCATTTTCCATATCATCTGTAGTGAAGGTTCCGCTTTCTTTCTGCAGGTTTGGTATTGCGATCTTGGTCTTCTGACAATCCCGAATGTAGCTATAGAATCTTTTTGGTTTATTTTTGAATTCTTTAACAAGACCTTTCTTATAATCTGTATGTGCTTTTTTACATAAGATACTGGTTGCATTACGCTGTTTTAGATACTGATTGTAGTCTTCCCTCTGTCTACTAGTTTTGTAGGTTTTCCATAGCCTATGTTTTTCCCTGATGGATTTTAGTACTCCCTTAGATATCCACTTTGGTTTACTGGTGTTTGACGGTCTTGATTTTTTGGGGGTACATACTTGTCAGTTAGAGAATTTATAATGTTTGCAAACGAGTTCCAGGCTGTATCTATATCATTGATATCTATTTGTGAATCCCAGTCAATCTTTGAGAGTTCTTGATTAACCGATGCACAATCAGCTTTCCATATATTGTATCCTCCAGCAATATCATTTTGTATAAGAGTATAGCTCTAACTAGCTAAGTGTATAGCCTTACTAGAGTTGAAGAGTATAAATGGGTGAGAGACCTTCTTATCAGTCCCAAAATATTATTAGCTTTTGATACTTGGATTTGACAATGGATGCTAAATTTTAGTTGGTTGTCTACATTCAGACCTAAATCCTTTTCGACAGTTGTTTCTACCAGCTTAATATTTGTATCAAGAGGGTTCATGAAGTAAGAATGTTTAATATTAGCTGTACCTAGATGCATAGCACAACATTTGTCAGCATTGAATTTGATTTGCCAGATAAAGACCCATTTCGTTACGCTATTTAAGTCATCTTGTAGCTCTATTGCATCATTTGATGATTTCCTAACCCTAACCCTAGATTCCATCAGGATCTGCAGACTTGTTAGTTTTTAGATTATCGATTTTTTTAATTATCATGTCACTAGGGACCTCGATATGATGTAATGGAGCATTGAAATGTCTACTGTTGAAACTAGGCAACTGACTGATATCTTCATCTGTAAAGACAGATGCAAAATATGTATTTAATGCAACTGCCTTTTCCCCGTCAGTTGTGGTTAGTGTGCCATCGGACTTCATGAGGTCACAAATTGTGTTTCAAGTTTTTATTTTGCTTTATGCATATTTGAAAAATGCTTTAGGATTTGACTTTGCCTCATTTGCTAGTTTACGTTCAAAATCTCTTTCAGCTATTCGACATTCGTTTTTGGCCTGGTTTCTCGCTTTAGCATAATTCTTGTAGTCACTGCTACTATGAGAATTTCTCCATTTTTGAAATACCTGTTTCTTGTTTCTTAATTTTTCGAAAACACGATTGGTTAAGTATAATAATTTTTTCTGCTCATATATTGAGGTCTAGATTTTGGTATGTATTAATCAGTTAATCAATTTAGTTCTCTCATTATCTCCGACTAGTCATGTTCTATGTCCCCAATAAATTTTGAATCCCAGTCTATAGATTTAGCATCTTTGCGCTCATTGTCTAAGTTGTTAAGTTAAGTTAAAGCTATCATCTAGCAATAAAATGATCGATTTACGAAAAAAATTTTTTTGAAGTCATGATATGCGATCAGAGCTCGCGCCGACCTCGCGCTCACCAATCTGTGATCGAGTTGTGCCATCCAAATCGGCCTATAAATACCGGACTGTACAGGTTGTCAAACTTCATTCGGGATATAAAGCTCAAGCTGAGCACCAAATCGAAAACTGGTACTGAGAACATAAAAATTACTAAAAACGGCTATAAACTCACTTCCCGGAACAAGCGCAGCTGATCATTCAGGCCCGCCCGAAGATGTAAGTATATAGAAACTATAATTTTTGGTATTTTCACAAAAATGGATAAGATCTGTATGTACTATTCAGACGGAATAGCTGTGTCCGTGCCGAGACTCAACTCTATTATGACCTGCTGTCATGAAGCATGTCAGGCAGTTGTTGCAAGACAACGCCCGAGGGGACCGAGTATTATATTACTTATACAACGATCGCTGGGGTGGGGTGGAGTGGGGTTTGGGTAGGGAGGGGGGGGGGGGGAGGGCGCGGCCTCGTGGATGCGCATTTGGAGAAAGATTACACATATTTATTTCGCAATGATTCACAAATGACAGTAGACACGTTTTATGGGCCCCACCCTCACCAAACACACTAAGACTACGACAACCTAGACGACGACTATGACGACTTGATCTTCTTCTTTTCGTTCGCTGATCATACCGCCAGTCCTGTAAGTGACTATCGACATGATCATAAGCGTTAAGTGCATGGATCCATGGTTTATTAGAGTGCGCCGTGCGGCCTGGAACCTCCGTCTTCAGCACTCGAGGTTTCTGTCAGGGTTACCCCACCCTTACCTCCTTTAGTCGCCTCTTACGACACGCATAGGATACGGAAGGTGTATTCTAAGCCCCACCTACAGGGCAACGACGACTTGATGATGATGACGATGATGGAGGACAATGATGACGATGATGGATGACGACGATGACGATGATGATAATGGGTGACGATGATGGATGACGACGATGACGATGCCGATGATGATGATGGATGACGACGATGATGATGATGGGTGATGATGATGATGATGATGGCGATGACGATGATGATGGTGTTCCGCATTGCCGGATTGTAGAAAGACTGACTTTTAGAGCCATGGAAATGTTCACATTCCAGTGGGGCCGTGCGACCATCGCCGCGGAAGTTGAACCTCACTGTCTCATCCTCACTGCTGTTGTCACAGGTGTGATGGTCCCACAGCTCCATTTAGGGCCGGGACATAATTAAATAATACAATAATTAATATATGCAGCAGGCAACAATCGCACTCGTTTGCTGCTACCAGGGAGAGGTCTAGTACATGGGACCAAGTTGACGACATCATCATGGTCCTCGCCAGAGGTACCTCACAGAGTAAGATCCGTGAGGCTTCTCTGCAAAGGAGGGTCCTAGCGCGGCTACATAGCAACTTTAATATAAACCAAATTAACCCTCTACAAACACCTTTTGTTGTGAGAGGAAAGTGCTTCACGCGGGCCTCCATCACAGGAATAGGCCTACAATGCTGAAGCAGAGGAAGAGAGATGGCAAAAAGGGCCACTCTTGTTAAAATCATATTATGTAAAAGAGTCAACCTAGTGAAATTATATGTTTAATGTGATGCACGCTGTTTTATGTGAAGATGGGGTGGATGATTTCTGCAGAATTCAACGCCGTCACCTTATGTAAGTTCCAAGATTCTGTATTGGTCGCTGCCGCTTTGTTTATGTTGTCCTTCTGCTAGTTTCCACCCTATCATTTAGTTTTTGGGTCCAGATCTAGGTTTAGTCACAAATGGCAATGTAAGCTAAATGTTTTTAACATAGATGTCTGACGGGCGAGAATGTTCGGTGCAAAACACACATACACATCCCACCCACCACCCAACCCCGTCACCTTATGTAAGTTCCAAGATTCTGTATTGGTAGCTGCCGCTTTGTTTATGTGGTCCTTCTGCTAGTTTCTACCCTATAATTTAGTTTTTGGGTCCAGATCTAGGCTTAATCACAAATGGCAATGTAAGCTAAATGTTTTTAACATAGATGTCTGACGGGCGAAAATGTTCGGTGAAACACACACACACACACCCACACCCACACACACACACACACACACACCACTCAGTAGACCGTGCGCGCAAATATCATGAGGTGAAAGTTCCAGAATCATATAACGATCCTGTTACCGTGTGTCACGATCACATATAACAGCACAAGGACAAGTCACAGTACATAAGCATTGAAAAGCACATAAGTTTAGGTTGGGGACAAAGATGCAGCTATCCAACTATAGCGACCTTCCCGTGAGGGTGTGATGGGTTCTAAGACCGCACCCAGTCACTTGTGGAGTTGGATGGACAACTGAATCCTGTCTGTCACCAGTGTTTCAGGGACGGATCATTTGAGATCCGCACCTGGAGAGTTAACATTTACCTGACATTAGGGTTATGTAAAATCGCCCAGAGATTCACTGCAGGCCAGTAACTATAATAAATTTTCACAGTGCTTCCTACTTTGGCGGGGTTTTCTAACTAACCAGTATCCGAAGATACAAGTGGTGGTGGGGGTAGGGTTATGCGGTGATCATCACTTTATTTCTAGCCGCACTGGAACCTCAGTAGTTCCAAAGTAAGCTCTAAATAATGTGACGGAGGGAGGTCCAGAGAATTAATAAGCCGAAGGCTGGTTGAACATAGACAGAGACAATTACTCATAACGGAAGCCTTAAGGTATGTGGCCAATTTATATAATCTAGCCGGTGTGCGGTGTTACATATTTGCTACTCCTGGAAAAGAGACTAGCACAAAATGTCTCCTACTGAGTAATCGTCCCTACTACAATAAACCCATCCTATCGAGCTAGAACAGTCCAGGTTCAGTCGACTGCATGACATGTTTGCACAATGAGACCATGAACAGCGACCTCAGTGAATAATTGATGCTGTGCGGGGAACAAGGTGGTGCGGATGTTGTTGCTGTATAGTGTAACCTAGTGATACTGCGGTCCAAGAGGTTTTTTATATAAAATAAATAAGACATATAACATGGATGGGTACTGCCATATCACTAACTTTGCATAATACAGTAATAGGTCACTCGACCTTGATGGTGCTTGTGGGCACAAAAATAAGAATACTATATCTCAAGTGACCGGGAGGTACCTATTTGTCATCAGTACCTGTTACACAAAAACATTGCAATAATAATAATAATAATAAAAATAATAATAATAATAATAATAATAATAACAGAGTACCTATTAGTCATCGGTATGGAAAAAGTTCTAGTCACAATAGTTGTAGCGTTACACAATTGGAATGTGAGCTGGCATGATGCAGAAGTTGACTGCTAGGAAAAACTGCAGGCAAACTGCAGATACGGCTCATTCTCAGGAAAAGTGAAGAAGAACGTTTGCGGAAACGGATGGCTAGTAGATAGTCATGTCTACATAAAGTTATTATTTAAACGGTGTGTCAAAAGTTCAGTAATTTTATGAAAATTGAAAGCTGCTCTGTAGGTCTTGAAGGGATACAGATGAAGTTAATAATGCGGATGCATTCTGACAGATCACAAGACGAGATGCATTGAATAGCTTACACGATGCATCAGGCAATGCCCCCCAACTTCGGTCAAAAATGTTAAAAAGACTAACACATCATGTGTGGATCGATTACACCACTGGTTGCGTGGTACGACAGATATGGTGAGTTATCACAGAGTACGTCACTCACCCCACATACTGGATGACGAGCTACATCGGAGCCAAAAGGCCCATCTGCATGAAAGGTCCCTTTGCGGAGGTAGTGGCTTGGGCTACCCGACTCTAATTTCTTTATTGCCCTGGGTGATATCTTTCTGGGAGCTTACAAAAACTGGTGGTTGCGGATGTGGTGGCTAGTATCCTAGAGACGACGAATGCTCAAAACCGAATGGCACTGAGCAGTTCTCTCGGAAGACAAGACACCTCACCACCACCTGACTTCCGCTGAATCTAATTTTCCAGCCCCTTTTATACTGCCTGTGATGTCACACCTGGAATACCACAGCCAATCAGCGAGCATGCTTCAGAGGCAGGGAAGCGGGTCACGTGATGTGCTATCGTACTTATGCACTGAAAGCATGCATGCCCTAAACCTATGGGGTTCAATATTTTGAAAGGAATTTGCTGGCTCAATTAGCTTTAACTCAGTCAATTCTGGACCGATTTAAAAATAGTAGAGTTTTGGAATCCTTGCTTCATTCCAGTCATGACTGAGACCAAGAACGGCGAGAGAGGTGTAAGTATACACGCATATCATCCTACCCAGGGGGGGGGGGCATGCTTGGAACGTACCCAGCCCAGCGGTTCCGTACCGATTGGCTGGGATGGCCCGTACCTGACCAGTCGATCCACGCTACAGTATCACCGGGGATAAAATCTAAATCAAAAGGAAGCTTGCCCATCTACCAACAACTGCAGAAGGACTTTCTCTGCAAGATGTATATCCTGTATCAAAATAACTTTCACCATAGCCTTTAGATAATAAGAAAGGCATCTTCCACCCGCAATAATACAGAATTCTTCACCTCTGCATAATTAACTATATAATCTCTGCGTGACTATCTATCGACTACTGAATCATGCCAGCTCACGGCACACATGTGACGTTGTGACGTTTCAACAACCGTGACGTTTAGAACAATTGCACCGATGACTAATAGGTGCTCCGCAACATGTATTTAATTATTATTTTCAATTAGGTACTGATGACTAATAGGTACCATCAGGTCATTTACGGCCTTTTACTGCTATATTAATTAGTGTGTTATTTTCATTCATAAGGTGCTGATGACTAATAGGCACCGCAAGGTCGGATGTGACCTTTATTACTGTATATAATTATTTCATTTAAAATGTCCTGATGACTAATAGGCACCGCAAGGTCAAATGCGACCTCTATTTTTACTGTATTGTATAGTCATATAATATGGCAGTTGCCATCCAAGTTACTACCTTTTTGTTTAGTTATATATAGTCTACAAAAATACTTGGACCACATTTCACTTAGGTTACACTATACATCAACAACAAACGCATCACACTGTTTCTCCCTTACAGCAACAATTTTTCAATAAGGTCACTGTTCATGTTTTCACTATCAAACATGACATGTGGCCGCTAAACTTAACTATTATAGCTCGGTATGATAGGCTTAAAAGTAGACAGGGGCGACTACTTTAGGGAGACTTGTTTGTGTAAAGCCTCTTTTCCGTGTGAAACAGCTCCATTACTTTACGTGCACTGGCAATTTTCATAAACTGTCCATTTACCCGAAGGCCTCCTAAATTGTAATATGAGTGTCTCTTCCTACGCTAATCCGGCCATCTGTCTATTAATTGTCTGCATTCCCTCCACCACGTTGGTTAGGACTTATTTCAGAAACTACTGGGGTTTCTTGATGGTCAGAATCAAAGTGTCGATGACCGCATACATCCCCCCCCCCTGTATCTTCGGATACCTGTTAGTTAAGTCTATGCCAAAGTAGAAATCACTGCGAAAATATAATTATGGTAGCCTTACCCAGCAGTGCATTCTTTTGGGCAATTTTCCTTATTCCTAAAAGCAGATAAACATTAGCTCCAGGGAGCGGATCTCACATGGTCCGCTCTCAAAATGCTAGGTGATGGATAAAGTCATCGATCGCCATCTAACTCAACGGTGGTTGGGTGCCTTAGAACCCTTCATGCCTTCACAGGAAAGTCACCATAGTTGGATATCTGTTTCTTTCTCCCCACCACAAATAGATATCTGCTTTCTAAACGCTTGTGAAATGTAACTTGTCCTTGTCTTGTTATTTGTGGTTGCGATGCGGTATGTGGACGGATCACATAGCAGTTCTGCAACTACCACCAGACAACATGTTGCACGCTGTCGGTCTGAGGGGAGATGTTCCATGGCGGTACCCAAGATGAGCATGGAGCACCCTCGCCAGGAAGGCTTTCCCATTAAAGGTAAGCACGCTCTAAGCCACTTGCGGCCTAAAGACACTATATGTATGGACCTAATAATTAACTGTCAGTTTAGATCCATAATGAAGGCCTGCAGAAATAAAGCGGCGACTACTAAATCAGTATCTTTAACTCACATAAGATGACAGGGTTGAATTCTTTGGAAATCATCCACCCCATCTTCACATAAAACAGCGTGCATCCTATTAATTTATAATTACACAGGATTCACTTTCTCACACTTTGCATTGTTTGAATAGGGGAACGGCCCCTTTTTACCGCATCTCTTCCTCCACTTCGGCGTTGTAGGCATTTTCCTGTGATGGAGGCCCACGCGAGGCACTTTCCTCTCGCAAGCAAAAATTTTTTGGCCGACCTGAGGCAACTATAGTTTATATTAAACCAGCTAAGTAGCCGCGCTAGGACCCTCCTTCATAGGGATACCTCGCAGAATTTACAGATCAAGAGATCAGTGAGGTACCGCTGGTGAGATACAGAACAGATAACACCATTCCGTTTTACATAATTATATTCAAGCTGGTTTACGTGGAGGCAGTGAGCCAGCTTCAACAAAATCTGGCACAGTCATCTCTTATACTAGTCGCTGGTTTAGTTGCTGTCGCGTTATTTTGGCCGACCTTCTTGAGGAGGTAGGCTAACCTTTAGTTATTGAGTCCAGACACATAGGGGGTGTATGCCTTGAACGGCTTATACCTACTTAACTTTGGTAACAGGTTGCCTTCCTGGCAGATGAGCCTGGGTAGCCATCTCAGCACATACCCATTGGACTACTCCCTCAGGCCAACGACCCATACATGTTGCCTGGGCAACCAGTGCGAAGCCGATGGGCCACTTCTAACCATGTGTCAGCACAACCATGAATAACAAGACAAGGACAGGATAACACACAAAAGCAATGAATAAGCACTGTGTGTGTGTGTGTGTGTGCGTGCGTGCGTGCGTGCGTGCGTGCGTGCGTGCGTGCGTGCGTGCGTGCGTGCGTGCGTGCGTGCGTGCGTGCGTGCGTTAGTGTGTGTGTGCGTGTGCGTGTGCGTGATGTTTGTGCAGTGAATCCTACTTTGTCTTATAGAAATCCTAGAGGTACCAGCGAGGTTACAGGGGACGTGTGAGAGACATCGCCGTTTCGATTCTAACCATCGAGACACCTCTGCGATTTCCCTGGTCGGTTCTAACCAAACCGGCAGATGGGACTACCAAACATTTAGCTGGCCAGAGTCGCAGAAAGAGACAGCTGCTCCAGAAGTAATTTAGAAGGCCGTAAAGTCAGTGGCCAATTATGGAAACACAGCTGGCTATGTTGACGGCAGCAGAGCCAGGAAAGAGGCTAACAAAATATCTAAGCTAATACTAGTTAGGTTTAGTCGCTGTATCTCGAGTCTATTGGCGCAGGCATGAGAGACGGCTCTAGTGAAAATGTGTTGCTGTATTTAGAAAAGTAAGTGATGCAGTTAATGAAGCTGTATAGTATAAGTTTAAGTGTTGCACGGTTTAAGATATATAACTATTTAACTTAACAAAAGGAAGAACTATTTAATAGAGTTTAAACGCCACTCGCCATGCTACAATTTATACAGTACAATTAGGTCTATCTGACCTACAGCGCTTACTTATAATCAGCGCAAGTGAAAAGAAAATAACTATATTACAACAAAAATAAGCGCCTGTTAGTCGTCAGCGCATGTTGACCAGTAGGTTGTTGGTGCCTGTTAGTCATAAGTGCATGGTTGCCAGTAGGTTGTTGGTGCCTGTTAGTCATAAGTGCATATTGGCCTAGGAGTCTGTTGGCGCAGCCCTCAGGAAGCAGTGCTGCATTCGATGTGGTTGGCGCTTCATAGTCATTGGCACAAAATAATAGCGCAAAAGTTATAGTTTAATTTACTGAAGTAGATGATGTACACAAGAACTTTGTGCAGCGGAGAAGTTGCCTCTATTGGTGAGCAGGCTAAGTTTATAATAGTTCAGCACAAGGCGATCAGCGCTGCTTAGCTCAGAGCCCAAAGCAATGTTTACAGTAAGAAGTGGTCAAAAGAGGCATTGGATACGTGCCTGGCTCTATCTACCACTTTTTGGCGTGGTACGGCAGGTTTGGGGAGATATCAGTACAGGCCAATCGTTTCACAAAATATTTCGGATGTTATCGACCAAAAGAGTTGTCATCACCAACACGTCACAGCGATTAAGTTGGCAGGGGTGGTCTGATTTTTAGTTGTTATATTACCCCTAAACAGGGGTTCCAAAAACTGCCGTTGGCGACGTTCTGTCGAGCGCATCTTCCCAGCCAGACCTCATCAGCTGATATGGCTTATGCTGGTGTAGAATGTGTTAAACGAGCTCTGCATAGTAAGCTATAGGAATGTCTTCCATACTGGGCAGATGCCCCGACCAGACTGAGGAATGCTGCCAGTGCGACTCCTTATATACTATATGGTGAACAATCACCAGTTACCATAGCAGAGCTCATACAATCATCGCGCACCAAGTGGATGGGATATTTTGAGAGTAACACATGTTTATGATATCACGCTACCTTCACCATACCAGCACATGCGTGATGGCGATCTAAACTAACTTGGAAGAATTAAAAGGCCACTTCTTATTTTCCTGATATCTCTGCCATTCCTGGACTAATTTCAGTTCTGTAAATGGATTCGTTCTTCTCAACGAATCCTGGTAATGATTCATACCAGGATCGATTAATAGGGCCTAGTATTAAGGATTCCCCAAAATACAGGCAACTATATACATAAGAATGCCATTCCCCACACTCTGTGCAGTGTGGGTAGGCAATCTCTTATTGGCGCGCATGTGCAATAGGCGTTCTTACGGACTCTTATCAATACACTCTCTTTTCTGTGGCTACACGTGCTGGTCTGTAGAACCAATGGGGTGAGGTTGGAGCATCTCAGACCAGGTCATTTCGTACCCGGCTAACCCTGGTTGGTTCGTACCCGACTGAGCGATCCGCACTACACCAGCTGACTTGGTGTAGCACGCATCACTCAATCTGGTATGAACCGGCCTGTGTTGAACTGGCTCCCCTATAGGCCAGTGTGTGTAGCCATCATACTGGGAGCGCAAAATAGTATGCATGCGCACTAGTTAAGTGATAGCTCACTCACGCTGTACAGAGTGTGGGGATGACATTCCTATGTGTATAGTTACCACTAATTTGGGGAATTCCTAATACTGGGTCCTTTTCATCCATCTTGGTGTGAATCGACACCAGTATTCGTTGGGAAACACGAATCTCTTTACATATTTGAAATCAGTTCTGTATTGGCAGAGATATTAGTAAAAGGAAATTTGTCTGAATAATTCTCCAAAGTTGGTCTAGATCGACATCGCGCATGTGCTGGTGGCGTGACGCTATAGACACGTGATCATCATATACTATTCCACTATGAAGTGCAGGATGATTGGTTGAGCTAGAGCTGTTGTGCTGACTGGTGATTGGTCACCATACAGTATAAAAGGACTCGCTCTGGCGGTATTCCTCAGTCAGACCGGGGGGGTGGGAGGGGGGGGGGGGGTGCCTGGAGCGAGGAACTGTATCCGTGCTTACTGCATAGACCTTGCCATCTACACCAATGCAGGTTATTTCCGTTCCAGCACTCGCTTCAGCGGCTCACCAATACTGGCACCCTCGGCAGTGTCTAGTTCGCCTATGCCTTGAGCCGTCCCAGACAATCACCGTTTTATGGACCAAGGAGCATGAACCTACTACCACCACTATGGGCTATGCGAAGTCAAGTGCCAACACATAATTCCGCACCAACTCATACACCCTATTGCCCATACGCATCACCTGGATCCCCACCATACAGAGCTTCCCCAACACAATGTCCTACTGAACCACCTCTCAGAATCAGTGATCTGTTACGACATGACACGGCACACATACACAGACTGATACCCACCTATAAGCCCACGGAAACCAGCAGACGACATCATGCATCTCACTACCCGCAGGAATATGACAGGTCGAACACACCACCACAGTATCGTTCACAGCCTCAACCAGCTCCATTGCTCAATAGATCCTATACACCACCACGTCGTCCACTACACTCACCAGCTTCCTCTGCATTTAAACCTATACATCCCGCCCTTCGCGCCAATAGTAACCTTTCATAGCACTGGCCGAGTCATCCCTCCCCCTCTCACCCATTTCAGCGGGGGAGGTGACTGGGAGAACTACTGGTGCCAGTTTGAAATAATTAGTCGGACAAATTGATGGACAGATAAACAAATGGGTGAGTACATGCTTGCCACTGCAGGTCTTGGCCGACCTTGGGCCAGATACATTGCCAATCTACACCACCCTTGAAAGCGCCCTGTCTGATCGTTTTGCCAACACCGCATTGGGAGAAACAAGCCATTAACAGCTTAAAAATTTGTGAAGATGGCCCAATGAAATATTCCCAGAACTCTCTAGCTCGTAATGAGGGCTTACCCTAACACTAACCTAGAGCTACACGCCTTCAACTGGCCACTTTCATTGATGCCTTAAGTGCGGACCCGGCTAAAAAAGTTGTTCCTATTGGAAAATGGCAGTTTAAAAATCCTTACAGGCACTGCTGTCCGCATAGAACACTTTGGAGGAGGAGAACGTGTGGCGTCATAATCATAGTTAATGAAATAGAACACAGCACAGCTACACAATCTGCACCAACTACCTCATCATCCGCTGCACACACCAAAACACTAGTCCACCAGGAGCACCCACCAGATCAAGAACAGAATCAACAGCATGCCTCCAAAGGTAGGGGCCGGGGTCAGTCCCATCGAAGATGTACCAACAATGGCCCAGGCCATTATAACGGCTACTGCGAGAAAACTAATGCTGGGTTGGAGGAGATAACGGCCCAGATGGCATTTTTTACCTACCTCTTGACTACCTTATCAGCAACAGTAGCCGCACAAAATACCACACACCCTGTTTGAATGCGGACAACCTGGCCACTGGACAGGTCTCCTAAGCGGCGCCCCTCTAACAAACCACAATGCACCAACACCCCCCCCCCCCCACCTGGCCCCCCCACCCCCATACACCACAGCCAGATAAGCTGTCACACTAATTACGGCACCGAATCAAGAGTCAACTCAGTGCCCATCCACTTGACCCGGCTCAACACAGGCCATCGGCTAAACACCAATGACAGCAAGACAATCACAAGCAATCCCAAACACGAACATAGTCACCAACCCTTGCACACACACACCTCTACGGTTTCGCCCACGCCGGTACCCGCAATGCTAACTCCTTCTTCAGCAGTGGCTGTCTCCTCTTTCCTTTGTAGAACAGCAGTGGTTGGTGTGACAGCCTCCTCTGAACCAAGATTCTTGCTAGCGCCACGTACAACCAATAGGGTACCACACGCAGGGTGCCCTCTAGTGGTTTGCAACACAAATGCCCTGCCACCATCACCCACCCCATTCCACAGTGGCAGTAGCATGTCGGACGAGTCAGATCGTCTGCCCAAATGGAGAAGAAAAATAAAAAAGCACTCATCAAGATCGACGCTGGATGAAGCACTGCGTTTCGAAGAAACATAGAATGATGCACTGTCCCAACTAGGCAGCACAGATGAAACTTTGTGCCAGCACTGCCAACCCTCTTCTCCCTGCCACTAATACATCCACCACTCAACACACGCCAACTACCGCAACTGCAACATTGCGACCCCCAACCTCGTCTTCGCCTATGCAAAATCTGCAGCAGTGTAGCCAGCTTGGCCCGTTTGCCACTCAGCCACCTACAGCACG
The DNA here is from genome assembly GCA_034401795.1 of Chaetoderma sp. LZ-2023a. NCBI lineage: Eukaryota > Metazoa > Mollusca > Caudofoveata > Chaetodermatida > Chaetodermatidae > Chaetoderma > Chaetoderma sp. LZ-2023a. The sequence continues at coordinate 4,391,422 of CM067363.1, forward strand.
CATGGAGGCGATTGCCAAACAGGCCTTTTATATAGAAGACCCTATCGCCAAAGAGGAAGATAACCAGAGCATTAGCCTGGAAACTCTTCCTCGCACACAACACAAAACTATCTACATGCGTACATGTCTCGTTGCCAAAAATATCTACCACTGTCACCATAGACACTGGAGTCCCCATCACTGTTTTTAACAAACGTCTATATGAGAGCATCCCACATCATAGACGGCCCCCCCCCCCCCTCACCCCCACACCTAGGCCAACAAACATCTTTTTACATGCCAATGTCCCAGTGGCTGGAATAGTAAGCATCGTGATCCAGATAGAGTAGATGCAATTCATACAGCGAGTTGTTATCGCCTCTATCCAAAATGATGCCCTCCTTGGAACCGATTTCTTCAGTACCAGCGAAGCTGTAATACACTGCCGCCATCAAGAACTCGACATCCACGGCCGTTGCATACCCATAAGACCGGAGTAATTGATGTACGACACATGTGCATTGATATTGGCTTCTACAACCACAGTTGAGTCGGGCCGAGAGGAAATTCTTTGGGCCACGGCACCATACCTTCGCCAACCTACACACACAGCCATATTAGAACCTGGCCCAGAATATATGCTTGCCTCACAGTACATTAGTCTGCGCATGTTAGCGGATACCACCAACAAATATCAGATGCCATTTAAGGTAATTAATGGCACGGCGGACGCTATCACCCTCACCCAGACGTTCGCTGTGGCCATTTGATGGAAGTAATCTTGGTGGAAACACATCCCAGCACACACACCACAACGGTGCTAAGCAACGATAGCCTACCCGAAACATCTACACGATTTGTACTTGTGTGCCACAATTGGCCACACTAGAGCACATAAACACGAATAGTCGGCTGGTCCACCAACCCGTATGTTGTCTTCCAATCCATAAGGAAGCAGAAGCCCATCAGCAGGTAACCGATATGCTGAGAACAGGCGTCATTGAACCCTCTGCCTTCCCCTGGGGAGCCCTGGGTAGCCCAATAGTCCTTGCAGGTAAGAAGGATGGGTCATTACGCTTTTGCATTGACTACCATCAGCTTAATGATCCGAGTGTGAATTACCGCCTATCGATCAGGCGCTGGATGGATTCCTTGCCGGAGCCAAATGGTTCTGCACATTAGACCGTGCAAGTGGTTATTGCCAGGTGGTCATGGAGGACGCCGATTGTGCGAAAACCGCTTTTACATGCAGAGATGGCCTGTTTCACTTCTGAAAAATGCTGCATGGCTTGTGTAACGCCCCAGGCACCTTTGAACATCTGATGGAGCAGGTCTTGACCACATTGCAATGGCAGATCTGCTTATGCTATCTGGATGCCACAATTGACTTTGGCTCTTCGCTTGAGCAAACCTTGGGCAACATGGATGAGGTGTTGGCACGGTTTTCGTAATGCCAACATAACGTTCAAGCCGAAAAAGTGTAATTTCTTTCGAAAAAAAGTTGAGTTCCTACACAATGCAATATCTGCTGATGGAGTGCCTATCCAACCTGAGAAAACACACGCAGTGGCGGAATGGAAGACTCCTTCAACAGTAACCAACACAAGGAGCTTCCTCAGCCTCTGTCAATACTATCGCCAATATACTCACCACTTTAGTAAAATTGCAGCCTCGTTGTTCCAAATGAACGGACGGACCGTTTGAGTGGATGAGTTAGAGTGAGGAGGCTTTCCTGATGAGTTCTGAAAGCACAACTAACTACCGCGCAAATTCTTGCTCACCCAAACCCTCGTCTTGATTTTATCCTGGACACGGACGCCTTGGCTTATGCCTTTGGCGCTGTTCTATCCCAAGTCACAGAAAATGGAACTGAGCAAGTGTTGGGTTATGGATCACGCACATCACATAATGCAGAAAAGCGTTACGCGACCACGAAGTGAGACTTGTTGACAGCAGTATACTTTATGAAGTATTACAATCATTTCCTGTATGGGTGCCCATTTACCCTACATACAGACCATGCCTCCTTATGATGGTTCAATAATCTGAAGAACCATGAGGGTCAGGTGGCGAGGTGGCAGGAATCCGACCTTTTTCAAGACTGTTTTGTAAGGTGCACCTTGAGTGTCATCTGACCCACAGTATGGACTTTTCATTGGCTTGTAGTTATTGGATCATTCAAATGTGTCAATCTATGTACACCATTGTCTACACCAGATGGCCGCATAATGGCTCATTGTTATAGCTATGTGCGCCATTGATTATGACAGACGCCAACACAATTGGTCATTGTTATAGCTTTGTACACCATTGTTTACGAGACTACCGCACAATAGGTCATTATTATAGCTATGTGCACCATTGTTTATGACAGGCGGACAGACGGCCGCACAATGGCTCATTGTTATAGCTTTGTGCACCATTGTTTACGACAGACGCCCTTACAATGGGTCAGTGCTATAGCTATTTAGGCCATAGTTTACGACCGACAGTAGCACAATGGGGCATGGTTATAGCTTTGTGCACAATTGTTTACGACACACAGCCGCACAATGCATCATTGTTATAGCTATGTGCACCAATGTTTACGACAGACGGCCACACAATGGGTCATTGTTATAGTTTTTTTGCACCATTGTTTATGACAGATGGACGCACAATGGGTCATTGTTATAGTTTTTTTGCACCATTGTTTATCACAGATGGACACACAATGGGTCATTGTTATAGCTATGTGCACCATTGTTTATGAGACGGCCACACAATGGGTCATTGTTATAGTTTTTTTGCACCATTGTTTAAGACAGACGGTAGCACAATGGGTCATTGTTATAGCTATGTGCACCATTGTTTATGATAGATGGAGAGACAGATGCACAATGGGCCATCACTATAGCTATGTGCACCAGTCCTTCTTCTGTCATTCGTTTACTGACTTGGAAATATTAGTCAACATTGATAAACTTTTTAGTCCTAAAAGACTCAGAACGACACTTTCTATATGATATTAGAAATACACTGTTGAATATTTTGAAACTAATTTGACTGAGAGGGGTTGCTCTGCCTACAGTAACATCAGGTTTCAGTCAAATTATTTTCCAACTATACAACAGCTTTCCTGTACAACTATCAGGAAATTGAGACGCTGGAATTTCAAGAGTTAAAATGCTAAGTATACGGTTGGATTTGAATATTTTATAGCTATTTATATCTTTTCAAATTGAAAATATCAATGTCAAAATGTGACTAACAAGTCAGTTTAGAGAAGAAGACTTCGCGGAATAAATGTTGCTGATACTCTTATCAACAGCTTATAGAAATGACCACCAGTTAATATGACATGAAATTTGAAATTGACAATTTCAATGGCTTAAGGGTTTAAGAAAGAGACTTAAGCAAGATTATCATCAGTCAAGGTATAATATACAGCATACTATATAAAAATGATTAAGTAATATTACTAAAATTAACATAAATAAATATGTGATATATAAGGACATAATTAGTGTTAGCGCTTTAACACCCAAGTTGGCCAAAAACATTTTCTGCAGTGATCTTGCGAAAGGCCAGTTTACAGAACAAGACTATTTTCGAAAAGGGAACCAGACATGCCAGTGATAAATTTTCAAAAATGATCTCTTGGTATGCAACTGGAAAATCTTTCGGAGAAAATAAAAATTTTCTTGATCAAAGTGGAAGATTAAAGCCTTGAATTTGTTCAAGAAGATTACAATTTTTTTAAAGAAAATGTCGATTTGCAGACCAAGAGAAGACTATTTTTGACAGTTTATCACTGGAATGAATGGCTTGGTTCAGTCATTTTAGTGGTAAATTTTCAAAAATAGTCTTCTCTTGGTCTGCAAATTGACATTTCTCAAGACCACTGTAGAAGCCGTTTTTAGCTGACATAAGTATTAACGGGTTAATGAGTGTGGGTTTTGCTACCGTGAGCACTGCCCTGAGCACTGCCTTGAGCACTGCCCTGAGCACTGCCCTGAGCACTGCCTTGAGCACTGCCCGCTGAAAAATAAAAGCCAATTAATGGGAGAATAAGCGAGATTATGTTTTAAACTATTAATCAGTGACTAAATATGTGTCTACAGTACTATAAAGTCAGTGACTAAATATGTGTCTACAGTACTATAAAGTCAGTGACTAAATATGTGTCTACAGTACTATAAAGTCAGTGACTAAATATGTGTCTACAGTACTATAAAGGAAATGTGTATACAGTACTATAAAGGACTGTCTACAGTACTATAAAGGAAATGATGACGAATTAACCTTTAAAAGCTCAAATTTGTTCAAGAAAACTTTCTCATAGAAAATGTCCATAATTTGCAGACCAAGAGAACTGTTTTTGAAAATTTCCCACTGGAATGACTGGCTCGATTATTGAGCCAGTCATTCCAGTGGGAAATCTTCAAAACTAGTCTTCTCTTGCTCTGCAAATGGACATTTCTCAAGACCACTGAGGAAGCCGTTTTTGGCAGATATGAGGTTTGAGGATTAATGGTCAAATTTGGTCAAGAAAACTCTAAATATTTGCTTATTGAATGTCCATTTGCAGGCCATTAGAGGACTAATTTTGAAAATTTACCACAGGCATTCAAGTGGCAAATTTTTAAAAATATTTTTCTCTTTGCATGCCAATGGGAATTCCTCCCGACGAGTGCAGAGGTTGATTTTGACCGACTTGACCATTAAAGGGTTAACCCTTTCACTGATGAATTCTCCATATCGCATTTTGAAAGCCCTCATACAAGAAATTATGGTGAATATTTTGAATTAAATTTGGCTGGAAGCCATTGTTGCAATGGCTTCAGTTTAAATTAATTTCAAAATATTCAACAGAATTAGTCTTATATTGTAGAGAATAAACTTTTTCCGGGATTTGTCTGTCGGTGAAAGGGGTAAACGTGAATTTTATATATAAATAAATATATAATAATTAGCAGTAAAAAGCCACTGCAACATGGGACAGTGTTATGCTAAATGACACAGGGGCAGGTCCAAGGGGGGGGGGGGTGTTATATGCATACAAAACCCTTAATACCACCCGTGGTTGTTCCAATACTTACCAGGGGATTAACTGTTAAACCTTTAATGCGTAAATTTTGTAAAGAAAATCAAAATACTGCTTATTGAATGTCCATTTGCAGTCCAAGAGAATACTATTTTTGAAAATTTACCACTAGAATGACTGGCTCGGTTACCGAGCCAGTCATTCCAGTGGCAAATTTTCAAAAATAGTATTCTCTAGGACCGCATATTGACATTCTGCAAGACCACTGGAGAGGCCGGTATTGGCCGGCTTCATCATAAAAGGGTTAACCCATTAACCATTTACTGGTCAAGACAATTATTTTTAACCCCTCGTGTGTCAACGCAACTCTTTAATGATCAAACTGACCAAAAAAACTACTTTCCAGTGGTCTTCACACATGGCTATTTGAAAGGCCTACAGAAGAGTAATTTTGAATATTTACCACTAGAATGACTGGCTGGGTAACTGAGACAATCATTCTGGAGGTAAATTTTCAAAAATACTTTTCTCCGTCCGCAAGATAGACACTGGCTAACTAAAATCTTTAATTTTCTTTACATTTACCGCTTTAATGGTCAAGACGGCGAAAAAGATTTCAGTGGTTAAAAGTCTTCTAAAATTAAAGTATCGTGAAAAATATTGACCATCAAAATGTTTAATTGATATATCAATTTGAGTGCTTTGAGACGCTGCTGAGACAAGACGAGCTAACAATCAACCTCCTACAGTCATCTTGCAAAATGTCAGACTAAGAAATTTTGTCTATTTTGGAGAACTTATAATTTTCTAAAATAATTTACTCTTAGTCTGCAGAGACATTTTCAATGAGAAAATACAAATATTTTTTTAACCAAATTTGAGGGTTTGAGAGTTAAATTATGCTCGGAATAAACCCAATGGACCTTTCCCACCCACTTCTAGACAAGCTCCACCCACACTTTACCGGGTTGGGATTGATCGATCCCCGAATGCCCTAACTATCAATTTCCTGAACATTATACAGGCAAGCTGTTGAATATTTGTGTAACTACCTGTGGCAGCAAAATCGTCATGTCAAATTAGTTTCAAAATATTCAACAGACTATTTACTGTAGACATACAATTCGTACAACAACGCGTCCGTCTTCAAATATGCGTTCGTGACATACTTCTCTACGTCATTCATGATGCCATTCTATATGTCGCCTAATTGATTATGATGTCATAATGAAGGATAGATTGGAAAGGTCCATTGCATGTCATGAGAAGACTATTTCTGAACATTTTCTCCTGCACTCTGCGTGGCTCCGTTACCAAGGCAGACATTGCAGTGGTATGTTTTAAAAAATCACCTTCTTTTAGCTTGCAAATGACCATTTCTCAAGCAGAAACTATTTTTGACTGGGTTGGACATTAAACCCCGTCATCAATGAATTACCCGTATATCATTTTCAAGGCAACCATACAGGAAAACTGTTGAATATTTTGAAATTAATTTTGACTGGAATCTGTTGCTGCTTTAGCCAGCAATGGCTTCCCGTCAAATTAATTTCAAAATATTCAACACAATACGTTTTATATTGCAAAGAATATATATTTTTCTGGGATTGGTCGGTGATGGGGTTAAAGGTTTATATTATTCATGGACCTGCCTCTGCGCACGGCATTCAAACACAAAATTTAATTAGGCACTAAGTTAAATATTGGCTGAAAATCTTAATACATAAACATCACCTGTGCCCTGTGGCAGCAGCAAATTTCAGTTAATTGTTTTTCAAAATGATATGCCCAAGCTTAGATGTGGCATATGCGAAATATTGTTTAGAAAATGGAATGATTAGAATATATGATGTCATGCTATAATTGTCTCAATACAGGGCCTGAACAATATGCTGATCAGACTCTGTACAGGGTCTGAACAATATGCTGATCAGACTCTGTACAGGGCCTGAACAATATGCTGATCAGACTCTGTACAGGGTCTGAAGAATATGCTGATCAGACTCTGTACGGGGTCTGAACAATATGCTGATCAGACTCTGTACAGGGTCTGAACAATATGCTGATCAGACTGAGTACAGGGTCTGAACAATATGCTGATCAGACTCAATACAGGGTCTGAACAATATGCTGATCAGACTCTGTACAGGGTCTGAACAATATGCTGATCAGACTCAATACAGGGTCTGAACAATATGCTGATCAGACTCAGTACGGGGTCTGAACAATATGCTGATCAGACTCTGTACGGGGTCTGAACAATATGCTGATCAGACTCTGTACAGGGTCTGAACAATATGCTGATCAGACTCTGTACAGGGCCTGAACAATATGCTGATCAGACTCTGTACAGGGTCTGAAGAATATGCTGATCAGACTCTGTACAGGGTCTGAACAATATGCTGATCAGACTCTGTACAGGGTCTGAACAATATGCTGATCAGACTCTGTACAGGGCCTGAACAATATGCTGATCAGACTCTGTACAGGGTCTGAACAATATGCTGATCAGACTCTGTACAGGGTCTGAACAATATGCTGATCAGACTCTGTACGGGGCCTGAACAATATGCTGATCAGACTCTGTACAGGGCCTGAACAATATGCTGATCAGACTCTGTACGGGGTCTGAACAATATGCTGATCAGACTCTGTACAGGGCCTGAACAATATGCTGATCAGACTCTGTACGGGGTCTGAACAATATGCTGATCAGACTCTGTACGGGGTCTGAACAATATGCTGATCAGACTGAGTACAGGGTCTGAACAATATGCTGATCAGACTGAGTACAGGGTCTGAACAATATGCTGATCAGACGCAGTACAGGGTCTGAACAATATGCTGATCAGACTCTGTACGGGGTCTGAACAATATGCTGATCAGACTGAGTACAGGGTCTGAACAATATGCTGATCAGACTCTGTACGGGGTCTGAACAATATGCTGATCAGACTGAGTACAGGGTCTGAACAATATGCTGATCAGACTCTGTACGGGGTCTGAACAATATGCTGATCAGACTCAGTACAGGGTCTGAACAATATGCTGATCAGACTCTGTACGGGGTCTGAACAATATGCTGATCAGACTGAGTACAGGGTCTGAACAATATGCTGATCAGACTCTGTACGGGGTCTGAACAATATGCTGATCAGACTCTGTACAGGGTCTGAACAATATGCTGATCAGACTCTGTACGGGGTCTGAACAATATGCTGATCAGACTCAGTACAGGGTCTGAACAATATGCTGATCAGACTGAGTACAGGGTCTGAACAATATGCTGATCAGACTCTGTACGGGGTCTGAACAATATGCTGATCAGACTCTGTACAGGGTCTGAACAATATGCTGATCAGACTGAGTACAGGGTCTGAACAATATGCTGATCAGACTCAATACAGGGTCTGAACAATATGCTGATCAGACTCTGTACAGGGTCTGAACAATATGCTGATCAGACTCAATACAGGGTCTGAACAATATGCTGATCAGACTCAGTACGGGGTCTGAACAATATGCTGATCAGACTCTGTACGGGGTCTGAACAATATGCTGATCAGACTCTGTACAGGGTCTGAACAATATGCTGATCAGACTGAGTACAGGGTCTGAACAATATGCTGATCAGACTCAATACAGGGTCTGAACAATATGCTGATCAGACTCTGTACAGGGTCTGAACAATATGCTGATCAGACTCAATACAGGGTCTGAACAATATGCTGATCAGACTCAGTACAGGGTCTGAACAATATGCTGATCAGACTCTGTACAGGGTCTGAACAATATGCTGATCAGACTGAGTACAGGGTCTGAACAATATGCTGATCAGACTGAGTACAGGGTCTGAACAATATGCTGATCAGACTCTGTACAGGGTCTGAAAAATATGCTGATCAGACTCAGTACAGGGTCTGAACAATATGCTGATCAGACTCTGTACGGGGTCTGAACAATATGCTGATCAGACTCTGTACGGGGTCTGAACAATATGCTGATCATACTCAGTACAGGGTCTGAACAATATGCTGATCAGACTCTGTACGGGGTCTGAACAGTATGCTGATCAGACTGAGTACAGGGTCTGAACAATATGCTGATCAGACTCTGTACGGGGTCTGAACAATATGCTGATCAGACTCTGTACGGGGTCTGAACAATATGCTGATCAGACTCTGTACGGGGTCTGAACAATATGCTGATCAGACTGAGTACAGGGTCTGAACAATATGCTGATCAGACTCAATACAGGGTCTGAACAATATGCTGATCAGACTCAGTACAGGGTCTGAACAATATGCTGATCAGACTCTGTACAGGGTCTGAACAATATGCTGATCAGACTCTGTACAGGGTCTGAACAATATGCTGATCAGACTGAGTACAGGGTCTGAACAATATGCTGATCAGACTCTGTACAGGGTCTGAACAATATGCTGATCAGACTGAGTACAGGGTCTGAACAATATGCTGATCAGACTCAATACAGGGTCTGAACAATATGCTGATCAGACTCTGTACAGGGTCTGAACAATATGCTGATCAGACTCAGTACAGGGTCTGAACAATATGCTGATCAGACTCTGTACAGGGTCTGAACAATATGCTGATCAGCCTCTGTACGGGGTCTGAACAATATGCTGATCAGACTCTGTACGGGGTCTGAACAATATGCTGATCAGACTGAGTACAGGGTCTGAACAATATGCTGATCAGACTGAGTACAGGGTCTGAACAATATGCTGATCAGACTGAGTACAGGGTCTGAACAATATGCTGATCAGACTGAGTACAGGGTCTGAACAATATGCTGATCAGACTGAGTACAGGGCCTGAACAATATGCTGATCAGACTGAGTACAGGGCCTGAACAATATGCTGATCAGACTGAGTACAGGGCCTGAACAATATGCTGATCAGACTGAGTACAGGGTCTGAACAATATGCTGATCAGACTGAGTACAGGGCCTGAACAATATGCTGATCAGACTGAGTACAGGGCCTGAACAATATGCTGATCAGACTGAGTACAGGGCCTGAACAATATGCTGATCAGACTCTGTACAAGGCCTGAACAATATGCTGATCAGACTGAGTACAGGGCCTGAACAATATGCTGATCAGACTGAGTACAGGGCCTGAACAATATGCTGATCAGACTCTGTACAAGGCCTGAACAATATGCTGATCAGACTGAGTACAGGGCCTGAACAATATGCTGATCAGACAATGCAGGTACCATTCTGAAGACACACTTTCTGAAAGCTCTGGCTGCGTTAAGGCTTAATCCTTTAACCCTAAAATTTATTCAAGAAAATTTCAATTGTCTCATAGAAAAATGCCCATTTGCAGACCAAGAAGACTGTTTTAAAAATTTACCACTGGAATGACTGGCTCGGATATCAAGCCAGTTACTCCTGTAGTAAAATTTCAAAAATAGTCTTCCCTTGGTCTGCAAATGGACAGTTCTCAAGATCACTGCAGAAGCCATTTTTGGTTGATATATGTTCTAAAGGGTTAACCCTCAAATTTGAACAAGAAAATTTCAATTTTCTCCGAGAAAATGTCCATTTGCAGACCGAGATTATTTTTGAAAATTTACAACTGAAATGACTAGCTGGATAACCAAGCCAGTTACTAGTGATAAATTTTCAAAAATTGTATTCTCTTCGCCTGTAAATGGACATTTAAAATGGAGATATTAAAATATTCTTGACCAAATATGACCATGAACGGGTTAAGCAGCAGCAGCTTTCAGCTAGATTGTTTTCAAAACATCATTTATACCCAAATTAAACTAACTACATACTGATGAGAGTAATCAGTGAATACAGTATCTCCAGTAAAGGAGATATAGCCCTCTAATGGTCAAGATTGGTCAGTAGTTTTGCATAATCAATGCCCATTTGCAGGTGATTATTGAGCCAGTCATTCCGGTTTTAAATATAAAACTATAGCTGGACTGCATCCCATGCATAGAGCCCTTTAGACACATTATTCTAATTCTTGAAATCACATAGAAAAAAGCCACAAGTCCAAAACATAGAAAACTTTAAAATCATTCTAATTTTGCTGAAACCTGAATGCAATGATGATATATAAAGAATCTGTAATGATTTGTTGGGATCGGATAAGCCCTTGATAAATTAAGACAACTGAAAAACATTCTTCTAATTCTTGCATTAAGCAGGCTATACATCACACAAAAATAAACTAAGACCAAGCAGTGTACAAATATGGAAAAAATTTTAAAATCTTATTTATTGTCATTTAGACTAAGATTTTCTATTTTTTAAATGAAAATATGTGGCAATGCTAGTATGATCGGATAAGCCCTTGATAAATTAAGACAACTGAAAAACATTCTTCTAATTCTTGCATTAAGCAGGATATACATCACAAAAAAATAAACTAAGACCAAGCACTGTACAAATATGGAAAAAATTTTAAAATCTTATTTATTGTCATTTAGACTAAGATTTTCTATTTTTTAAATGAAAATATGTGGCAATGCTGGTATAGATTAAATCTGTAAAGTTTTATTAAGATTGGATAAGTCCTTGATGAATTAAATATACATTTACACACGTTAACATTTACCTAATTCTTGGTGGACGCCATATAGATGTCGAGGGCCTCTGCTTCGCTATGGGCTCAACAAAAAATGGTCTTCGACCGCACATGGACACTCAGGCCAAGACCAGTGCAGCGCTTGACCATTGGAAGGTTAAACATTATAATGGTCAAGCAGAATTAACAGGTCACTAGTCCTGCTGAATCAAGATAATTAACTGCAGTTCACTAGTCCTGCTGAAGCAACAACACTTTAACCCTTACCATTCTGATGTCAAAATTTTTAATTTTCAAAATAAATTAAGATCAACTGGTGTTAATTTTTCAACAAATTTGGTGGAAGATGGTGCTGTCATAGAGTCACATCAGAGTGGTAAAGGTTAATGGTCAAGAAAATTAAAATATTTGTTTAGTAAATTTACATTTGCAGGCCACAAGAAGACTATGTTTGAAAATATATCACTGAAATGATTGGCTTCATTATCTATTGACCAAGTCAATTCAAAGTACAATTTTCTAAAATAATCTTCTCTTGGCCTGCAAATGGACATTGCACAAGACAAACAGCAAAAATGATTTTTGGCTGGCTTGTCAATTAAAGTGCTAATTTTTGGCCCATCAAGGTTCATTTCAAGTAAAAAATGAGATTAATCACTTAGAGAGCGGCGACGCCCAATACAGTTCCGGCCATTACGCAGCAGTCTGGCAACAGGCATTGATGTGCACGCGGCTTGGTCGCTATTTAGCGGACAGTATTTGGCTGTATGAGCCTCGTCCCCTGTGGAGTTACAAAGCGGGCATTTGTAGTTCCGGAGAACTGGACAGATAACTCTTCCCTGTTCGTCTTTTAGGATATGCGACTCGTAATACTGCTTACGTTCACCATTTTGCTTGCAAAATGCGCAGGTGCGGAGATAAGCAGGTGGCGTGTAGCAAGGAGGCGGTGGTGGCACGGTTTTCATGGAGATTATTAACTGCCTGAATTCACGGATTACATCTGTGAGGTTTTCAGCAGCTGATAGCGGCGAGGGTAGTGCTGTTTCTTCAGACATCCAAACACGCTTATCTGGACTGTTTGGCATACTCAGTGAAAGTTCTTGATTTTCAAAAGCCTGAAAGTCGCTCAACATGTTGCCTCTACCATGACAGCAGTATGAAGAATTTGCTCGCATTATCTCACTTTCTAAGCCCATATTGGTTGTGGCGGGTGGTGGCTGCATATATGATAGCCGTTCAGTATGATGTGATGCAGAGACAAAGCTATTCACAAAACCATTATCAGGCTGCTCCGGCAAAGAAGACAACTTCTCTGGGAAAGAAAACTGCTCCCGGACAGCACATGATTGCTCCGGGAAAGCATGTGACGACTGCTCCGGAAAAAGATCACATGGCTCAAAATTAAGGCATCGCTGTACATGATTAGAAGCTGCAAAAAAACCAAAAACCTTAAATTAGACAAAATCATATGGTCCTTAGTGGCAAGACATGCATGGATAACTACCATACGGTCCTTAGTCGCAAGACATGCACGGATAACTACCATATGATCCTTAGTGGCAAGACACGCATGGATAACTACCATACACTCCTTAGTGGCAAGACATACGGAAAACTACCATACGATCCTTAGTGGCAAGACATGCATGGATAACTACCATACAGTCCTTAGTGGCAAGACATGCCTGGATAACTACCATACGGTCCTTAGTGGCAAGACATGCACAGATAACTACCATACACTCCTTAGTGGCAAGACATACGGAAAACTACCATACGATCCTTAGTGGCAAGACATGCATAGATAACTACCATACGGTACTTAGTGGCAAGACATATGGATAACTACCATACGGTCCTTAGTGGCAAGACATGCATGGATAACTACCATACACTCCTTAGTGGCAAGACATACGGAAAACTACCATACGATCCTTAGTGGCAAGACATATGGATAACTACCATACAGTCCTTAGTGGCAAAACATACGGATAACTACCATACAGTCCTTAGTGGCAAGACATACGGATAACTACCATACGGTCCTTAGTGGCAAGACATACGGATAACTACCATAATATCCTGAGTGCCAAGACATATGGATAACTACCATACTATCCTGAGTGCCAAGACATATGGATAACTACCATAATATCCTGAGTGCCAAGACATATGGATAACTACCATACTATCCTGAGTGCCAAGATATATGGATAACTACCATATGATGCTTAATGGCAAGACATGCATGGATAACTACATGGTCAGCAAAATGTACAGACACATTACAAACATATCAACCTAGGCCGGATTCTGAGAAGGTAAGTCATCGAACAAAGATAATAAAAAAATCCTTATGCGCAGACAGTGAGGCTCACATACATGGTCCGCAAGAACTGTCTGGCTGATGGAAGACATTAGGCTATAATTTCAATGGGAAATAACTCTGGATGTTGAAAATTTTGATAACAATTTGACTGAAAGTTGTTGGTGGCATAGTCAGTTTTCAAAATATTTAGCATATCCGGAGTTAAACCCTATGGAAGATGTTGTCTGGAGAAATTCAGCAGTCAAACAGTTAAACAAGAGGCCTAGAGGCACAGGGGCCTTACCACTCACTTGGTATTACTGGCCTTAGAGGAATGAGTGAATGAATAAGAATGAAATGTATAATACTTGAATGACCAGTATATATCTATTGGTTAGAAACACAATTTTTGTAATTAGGTCACCATGATACTAACTGCTTATGATCATGTCGATAGTCACTTACAGGACTGGCGGTATGATCAGCGAACGAAAAGAAGAAAGAAGAAGATACTAACTGATACAGAGCTTTTGATGGATTAAAAACACATATAAAACCAATTTAGGCTTCAAAATCCATCAAATAAAAATATCCAATATGGCCACCAAACATGCTGCATTTTGATTGTTCCATGGCAGCCATGTTTTTTGACGAATCACTGTCCATTGAACAAACTTTAACAGCCCTTAGTCCCTAATCATATCTTCCAAATTTCGGCCTGATCCCTTTAGTGGTTTTGGAGTAGTTTTCGCGAAAACTAGGTCATCCAAGATGGCTGCCCAAGCATTTTCTCAATCAAGTTCTCTTGAACAAATTTGGCTTACCTCTTGCACTAGATGACATTTATTGAGTTTTGAATAGATTTCCCCAAGTAGTTTCGTAGAAGATTTTTAGTCATCCGAAATTCAAGATGGCTGATGGCCAAATTGGCCGATCGGCTTCGTTTGAACAAATTTCGATCACTATGCCCTAAGGATGTTTCCTAGCATCGCCATGGCATCAGCTAGCTTAGTCTTTATGGCCAGGTGAGCCAAAAAACCCAAATCTGCATACACAGTCGGTCAGGTGGACAGATGGTAGGCAAGCTGGTTGTACTGGCTGACACAACAAGAGGTCCAAGGGCATGTGGGGCCTGTGGAGCTCACCGTGACCATTAACAATTAAACCAATTGCATTTAAAGCCATGGCGGATAATTTTCGGAAATCTAAGATGCCCACCAAAAGAATTGACCAATCAAAATTCTGTATATATGTTCTGAAGCCTACCCACCTAGGGTCCCTTCCACCTGACATTGATTGAAATCTGCCTAGCAGTTAATGAGGTGTATGTACGCTTTTAACTGGTTTAACAACACTTTTGGAAACTACAAGATGGCCACCCAAAAATTGACCAATCAAAATTCTGCATACTAGATCTGAAGTCTGCCGACATAAGTCTGGTTGAAATCGACCAAGTACTTAATGAGTAGCGCTTTAAGCGATCTTGGGTAAATTATCTTAAAAAATCAAGATTTTCACACACAAAATTTACCAATCAAAATTCTGTATACAGGGTCTTTCCAACTAAACTACATTGAAATCCACCAAGCGGTTAATGAGTAGAGCTTTGACAATTTCTGGTAATTTTCTTACAAAATCGAAGATTTTCATTTCACGCAAAATATTAATCAATCAAAATTCTGAATAGATATTCTAAAGCCTATCACCATAGTCCATCTAGTTTAAATTTGGTTGAAATATGTCAAGCAGCTACGGCGGAGTAGCATTTTGGCCATTTCCGGTAGATTTTTCATAAAATCTCAGATTTTTACCCAAAAGATTTATCAATCAAAATTCTGAAAAAACGTCTGGACGGTTCCAGCTTAGGATCATTCCAGCCAAATTTGGTTGAAATCGGTCAAACCGTTAAGGAGAAGCGATTTGACAGACAGACGACGGATGGCCGCCATGGCATAAGCTCACTCGGCCTTTCAGGCCAGGTGAGCTAAAAATGATTGACTCCTTCCTAGCCCTATTACCAATAGTGCCAACAACATACAACAAGAGGCCCAAAGGCCTTAACGCTAAGGAACCTACGAGCTGTCTGGACGGCGCACAAAAAGCGTACAAATAAACCAGTTTTCAATAAGTTGACGTGGAGTCCTACGCGCCGTCTGGACGGCTTTAAGAGCACCAGTTTTCGATCGCTAAATACGCAAGCATTATGGGCGTTTTATCCAATCAAACTTAATGTTACATTACGTCAGATGATTGAATTTTATAAATCCACTGTTGATTGGTCAATTCAGTTTGTTTACAATTTCCACGGGAAAATATAAATAGTTTTCTGTGAATGAAATTCCTAGTAAGGTAACCGGGGTGAGATTGTGACTCTGGGGGCGAGCGAGCCTCTGACTATACATTCTGTTGGATGGATTGACAGACGGACCGATTGATTGTCTATTAGGCTATGGACTGGGCAGACAGATGGTCTTTTCTCTCTTTTCTGGAGGTTGGCTATAGATATTCTTCACTAGAGCAACAACAACTTGTATTTTGCTTTTCAACTTCAAATTTCACTAATCATTTTACAATACAACCTTATATATTCAAACTTCTACATAACTCTCTGCATTTACAACCTTACTCACTGACCTGCTCTCCTAGCTCTCACTCCTTTTTTCTATAATGATCTCACACATATATAGCATACTAGTTTCCAGGCAAACAAACTTTCACCATTCAAACATGTTTGTTCAATAATTCGTAAAAACATGAATTTTCAGCAATATATTCAATTAAATACAATCATTAATAATATCAGGCTTAAACCTCATGTAGCTACTTAACCATTGTAATGCTGAATTTATTTAATTAAATTATTATTGCAGGCAGACTGGTCCGCCAGCAATATGGATTCCATTTTAGAATTATAAATTGTTAATATCTGGGTTCAGCAGTATAATGGTTAAATCTCTATATTTAGAAATCTATATCCATAGTATGAGGATTAACCCTTTTATTTCAATGCTGTATTAATTGTATTTACTTTTTATAATGGTCATACAAAGCAACTATTGAATATTTTTGAAATAATTTAACAGAAAATGTTTGCTGCCTCTGGCAGCAACAACTTTCCATCAAATCATTTCCCAAATGTTCAGCAGAATAAGTATGACATCATAAATTGCAATACATATATGTATGCCATAAGGCTCAAAGGGTTAATACACTCCTGTGCTGGTTGTATGTTTCTTCAAACACAATGGATCAATTAATGGCTTAGTAGCTGGTGGTCTGTAGACCCAGCAGATTATTTAACAATTAAACAGTTCAATCATAACTGGTAATAAGTCCTCGTACATATGATATTGTTCCTTGATGAGCTGCTTAGTGCCACTGACTTCAAACCAGTGTAGACTGTACACAATGGTTTTTTTAAATAAAATTATTTTTACATTAAATATAAACAATATTATAATATAGTCAAATATTTCTTGGGCACGATACTAGCGTAAAATCATCAACGATAGCATGTCGATTCCTTTATTTAACCTAGTATTCGATTCCTTGATGGCCGGAATCGCTTAGTGAGCACGTATAATATTCAGAAGAAATTAAGATGACCACGCTCACGATTTATAATTTCGTTCGATAAAATATTACATACAGCTGAATATCTACAGTGACGCCTAATAGATTTAAAGTGTGCATCCTTATATAGCTTGCCCATTATCTCACACCCGTTATTTAGCTTCTAGGGAGATATTGGCATGCCTTTGCGATCTAATTTCTGTTCCTCAATCATCTATCCTGATAACGTATCCTACGGCCCCATAACCTGAATTATAAAAGTAAGCAGTCATTAGGCATATTGGCTTGTTATTGACCTCTGAAATCACTTTTGTTGACTGTTCCAGTTTTATTTCCGTTTTCTATTGTTCCTTCATCTTGTAAATGTTTCTCTTCTTTTTTTCTTCCGGATAATATGGTGAACATGATACTGATCAGGTTGAGATTTCATGAAAATGATGATTCTTTAATTCTGTCTTCTGTGCTATTTTATTAACCCTTACCACTCTATGTCAAAACTTTTAATTTTCAAATTAAATTAAAAGAACTGGTGTTCAGTTCTCAACAGATTTGGTGGAAAATGTTGCTGTCGTAGATAGCAACATCATCTATCAAACCAAAATTGTTGAAAAATGTACACCAGTTTCTTTGCTATTGGCACATTAAAAGCTAGAATATTGACATCAGAGTGGTAAGGGTTAAATCTGATGTGCTTGATGTAAATCTATTGTACCATTTTATTTTGAATCACTTATTGTATAAACTGCCATTGTAAACTACATGTATGTCAAATACAGTTTCTTCTATGTAAGTCTCATATTACTTAGTAGGACTGGTGATTAAATTGTTGAATATTTTGAGATCGATTGGACGAAGATGTTGCTGCATTAGGTGACAATATGTTCCAGTGGTAAAGTGTTACTGGGGCTATTTTCCACCTATTTCTGAATACGGGGGATTAGCTGTGTGGAAATAGCTCTGCTACACTTCAGGATGAGACGACGAGTGAAGATACTTTAATAAACAATAAGCAAGCTCGTTCTTCACATATTACTGCTATTAAATGTTTAATGATTCTAAACTTTACTTCAAGTTCAACTGATGATAGTAAATGTTACAAACACTAATTATCTATCTGTAGAAAACTATCTCTAAGTCTATGAATCTCTATATCTATCTGTATGACTGTATAATTCTATCTCTCAATCCAATTCTATCTCTCTATCTCTAGCTCTGTCTCTCACTGTTTCTCTCACTCATTCTATATGTCAAATATACAAATTCATTCACATTTTATAGCTAGCTCGAAATAAATTCAGAACATGTCTAAAATCATTAATAATTTGTTTAAGTGTTTACTAATAGTACTTTTGTGAATACCAGATTTATGCAATGCAATGAAATAAATATAGTTAATCACTCATTCTGTATGTGTTGAACAGTATATTTTACTCTGACAAAATCAGAAAATCCTGATGACTATTTTGAAAACAATCAAAGTGAAAGTTGTTTCTGCTTGAGGCAGCAACAACTTTAATTCAAATCATTTCCAAAATAATTATGCAGGTTTCTTAATATGCCAATGTCGTGAAATCATGTTTGTGGGGATTCAGAATGAAAATGGTTATTGGATTATAAACATCTATTGTCTTAAGTATGTTATTATATATATATAAAAGTTCAGCATATACATGTCTTGGAATACTGTGATTTATTATGTCCACACTGCAGGCTGGGTCACTCTAATTGTCCTGGCTATTAATTGGACTATTGTTCTTTGTCCACTATATTACTAGAATCGTCACGCTTGATTTCATATGATTCAGTTGGTCATAATTAGGAACATTCTAATTTATGCTGGTTAAAATCAATAATATATAATTCCACACAGAATTTCCTATACCTGGCCTAATAGCTTGCATGTTATAGGGTTGAATACTGTATTATTTGTAAACTATCAATGTAAATTTCAAACAACGTTTACTCGAAGTGAGAGGGAGAGAGAGAATCTCATCTTAGTTAATCAGACTGGACTATGTATAGTAGATTTGTTGAATATATCGAGTCCAATTTGATTGGAAACTGCTGCTGTTTTGGACAACAATAGATTCGAACTAAATTTGTCAAAATATACTCAACAGATGGCTTCATTAGATTGCAGCTACTCTTGATCTTTATTGTTATTCTCCAGGATTATTACTCGTGCCCTCAGGGGAAAGAGGGTATTGTGTGTATGCATGTGCCCGTTATTTTAACACAACAAACCAACATAACCTAAACAAGGGTTTCCAGACTTTGGCCGCGATCTGGACAAAAATCCAGTATATATATTATTGTTTCTGCTCTTGCGACAATCTATAACTTGCTCGGTTAAATCATCTATTGACTGGTGAAAACAGGCAGTGACATCACATTTACTAACTTAATAATTATAATGATGCTGGAGAAGACAAATATTTCACTGTAGCCCAGTAACCTGCACTATTAGGGAAGTGGGCCAAATCAAAACCAATTATCAAATTTTACCACTTTGAACCTGAAATCCCAGAATTTCACTTTTACAATCATTATATAAGTAAGATGTTGAATATTTTGAAACTAATGTGACTAGTATTATTTGTTATGGTCAGTTGAAAGGGGTACCTCTGGTCGCGAAATAGTAATACGGTTCAAGATAAATAATCCTATAAGCTCAATCAATGATGCGTGTCTTTGTTCACAATTTTCGAAATTCTACTTCAATCACTGTCGTTAATACGGCCGAGTTGAGATGCCGAAGCGGTCAAATATATCGCCATCACACTTCCTAATTGGCGGTTTCATTAATCTAGGCATCTGTCTACTTTTTAGTTTGTGGCGTACAAGAAATATACATAGATTGACGTATTGGCCCACAGTTTTGCAAAACAGCTGATCGTGACGACATTTTGCCGGAAAAAATTAATATACATGAATTCTGGACCAATCAGACGCGTCAATGTTATAGCAAGTACTTTGATTTGACTGAAAGCTGTTGCTGCCCAACTCAACAAACTAATTCTAAAATATTCACCAGCTTTCCTTTATGGTAACATTAAAATGAGACATGGGCAATTCATCTCTAAGTATTACCTTGATCTTGTGTGCATTACATTGCGTAGATTTCACTCTGCTGTCGCCGCTGCTACTCATAACAAATTCAGTTGACGGTATCGCCAATAACGGGTAATGAGCTTGGTACTCGGAAATTAGATACGGGTCGGATTCTACAAATTCTTCTCGTTCTCTGACAATCTTTCACGCTAAATGATTCCTATCGGAGACGGCGCGTTGAAAAAATTACCGATGCTATTGAAGGTTAGTGTAAAACATTTGCCTTCGCTGTTTAAATTGGTGATTGAAACCAGCAATGATACATTGCATAAAATTTGCCATTTATTCGCCGTCAATTCTGAGCAACTCTGGTATTTATTCGGTTATGTATAAAGGAATTATTCAACATTGAATGAGGCCTCCCACCCCAAAATTTGGAACGGAATTTCTCGAAATTTTACGGTAACATGGCATAATATAATTGTCATTTTCACATCTTATCGGCTGAAAAGCTTGACGAAACATTGGTATCTGTTAGTTTTAATAACATTGTGATTAAATTTATCAATGGCATTCGTAAAATTAAAAAAAACTTCGATAAATTTTGCAAAAATAGACCAATGTATTTATCCTACAAGGTGTGTCCACTTTGAAAGGCACGTTGATTAACTAAAATATATTTTATTCATCCAAATTTTATATGTACTTAAAGGAATTTTATTGCCCTTTCTAATGATATATAATTTTATATATAGTGGTCTGTTAACTTGCCAAAAATAGTTAATATAATTGGCATGATAGCGCTATGCCGCTATCACGCCACTACCGCTTATAGGCTAGGGGTCTAAGCAAGTTTCTAGCTTTTTGGCCGTAGGGTTTGTAGCACTTTTTGGTAAATTCTTGGTAGGGCCCAGAGGGTTAACACTCACCTGGGCCATTAGCATTTGAACCATTAGCATTTGAACAGGCATAATAGTTTAAATTCAGAAGTAACACAGAAGTAACAAAACATAAATACAAAATTGGGAATTCAGTAGAGACAATATTTAGTGGTAAATCGCTGACCAAACAATCAGAACAAACTTTAATCACCCTTAGTTATCAATGAAATTAAACCTAATGAGTTTCAGCCTGATCCATACAGCAGTTACTGAGATATCATTTTGGACAACAAGATGGCTGGCTGGCTGGTAGAATAAGCAGTTAATGAGTAGCATTTTAAAAGATTCCCAGGTATTTATCTGAAAATTCAAGATAGCCGCCCAAAAAATTGGCCAATCAAAATTCTTTATACATGTTCTGAAACCTACCAGCCTAGTATGTTTCCAGCCAAGTCCGGTTGAAATTTCCCAAGCAGTTATTATGAGGAATAGCATTTTAAATGATTTCCAGAAATTCTTTTAAAAATTCAAGATGGCTGCCATAAAAAAATAGACCAGTCAAAATTCTGTATACCACTTCTGAAACATATCACTCTATGGTCCTCCCAACCCAGTTTGCTTGAAATCGTTCAAGCGGTTAATGAGGAATAGCATTTTAACTGATTTTGTGATGTGTTCAGAACATCCCAGATGGCCACCGGAAACATTGACCAATCAGAATTTTCGCTACAAGTCTTGAAGCCTACCCGCATAGAATTAATCCAACCAAGTTTCATTGAAGTCGGGCCATTTATATTGTTTGAGTAGCATTTTAAATGATTTCTGAAGTCTTTGGAAAAGTAGCTGCATGACCAAAAAACTGAACACTCAAAATTCTGAATAGAGGTTCTGGAGCCTACCACGATTAGATCCTTCCAACAATATTTGGTTGAAATTGCTGAAAGCATAAATGAGGAGCTGCGATTTGACGGACGGACAGATGGCCGCCATGGAATAAGCTAAGGGCCAAGTGAAGCTGTAACAAGTAGAAGTTAAGTTATCAAACAACAACAGGCCCAATGACCTTGACACTCACTCAACTTACACGTAACCCCCAACACTCATCGGCCAAAAACTGGCTTCTGTAGTGGTCTTAGGAAATCGCTATTTGCAGAACACTGGAATGACTGGCTTGATAACCAAGCCGGCCTTTACAGCAGTAAATTTGTTAAAAAAATCTCTCTTCGTCTGCAAGTGTACATTTTCTATGAGAACCTAGAAATTTTCTTGAAAAACTTTGAGGCTTAGCGAGTTAACCTTTGAGGCTCAGCGGGTTAAACTTTGAGTGTTAGCGGGTTAAACTTGAGGCGTAGCGGGTTAAATTTCTAAAAATCAGTCGAAATCCAAGATGGTCGATCGGCTTCCTTTAAACAAACTTATATCTTATGCGCTCTGGAATCCTTCAAAATATGATTGAAATTCGTCAAGTGGTTCTCGATAAGACATTTTGAATTTCCCATTGCCTTAGTATGAGCCCGTTTGTTTTTTTCTTTTGGGGGGGGGGGGGGGGGGGAGAAAGATCCAAGACGGCCGCCAAAACATTACACCAACAGTTTCAAAAGTGGAACTGTGAAGTCAACATAACAAAAATCTGTATAAAAGCAATTTCAGCTCCAAAATCGATCAAATAAAAAATTCCAACATGGCCGACAGACATGTTACATTTTTATTGATCAACTCTCATTGAACAAACTTTAATGGCCCATAGTACCTAAGGATATCTCCCAAATTTCAGCCTGATACATTCAGGTCATTTTCGTGAAAACTGGGTCATCCAAGATGGCCGCCATACCATTTGGCCAATCAAGTTCCTTTGAACAAATTTGTTTCAGCTCTTGCCATAGATGACATTTCATGGGTTTTGAATCAATCCGCAGTGATTTCGGAGATTTTCAAAATCGGTGAAAATTCAAGATGGCCGCCGCACAAATTGGTTGATCGGCTTCCTTTGACCAAAGTTAGATCCCTATGCCCCACGGATGTTTCCTGCCCCATAAATTATTTGAAATCCACCCAGTGATTCTCGAGAATGATATTTTGAATTTCCCATTGCTTTAGTATGGGAGCTTTCTGGCAGGATGGATGGATGACCAACCGTTTATCCGATAGTTTCGAAAATGGCAAATTTGAAATCAAAATACAAAAAAACAAAACCCCCATTTATAACCAATTTCGGCTTCAAAATCCATCAAATTAAAAAATCCAGTATGGCTGTCTGCATTTTGATTGGCCCACGGCAGACATGTTTTCTACGTATTAACTTCCCTTGAACAAACTTTTATTGCCATCAATCACTAATATCTTCCAAATTTCGGCCCAACCCAGGCCAAAAAAAGCTTGGATATTCATGAATATTCCAAGCTCTGTGGAGCTTGAATAAACCAGCTTATCCCAGCTAATCCAAGCTCATAATAACTTGGAAAAGCTTGGATTAGCTTGCTGGTATTGGCCACATAAAATTCAAGATAATTCAAGAAAATCCCAGCAAGGCCTAGTTAAAGTAAAATCCAACAAAATTCCAGAAAGCTTGAACATTCAAGAAAATCCTAGCTAACTTGAACATTCAAGAAAGTCTGAGCTAACTTGAACATTCAAGAAAATCTGAGCTAACTTGAACATTCAAGAAAATCCCAGCTAGCTTGAACATTCAAGATAGTCCACGCTAGCTTGCCGGTATTGGCCACTTAAAATCCAAGAAAATTCCAGCTAGCTTGATCATTCAAGAAAATCCAAGCTAGCTTGCCGGTATTGGCCACTTAAAATCCAAGAAAATTCCAGCTAGCTTGAACATTCAAGAAAATCCAAGCTAGCTTGCCGGTATTGGCCACTTAAAATCCAAGAAAATTCCAGCTAGCTTGAACATTCAAGAAAATCCAAGCTTGCTTGAACGTTCAAGAAAATCCAAGCTGGCTTGAATGTTCAAGAAAATACCACCTAGCTTGGATTTTATTCCAGAAAGTCCCAGCTATCTAGAACTTCAAGAAAATCCCAGATAATCCTGGCTTTTGAAATAGGTTAAACATTAACATAAAATGCATGCACGTACACATAAATACTGCCACAGAGAGATTATATATAAATATATACCTGTATGCTTGAAAACCAAAATCACCTTCATAGTAGTTGAGTTAGATGTAATACTCAATAATAAATACAAGTTCAGCCAGACATTAACAACGTATAAGTTTCTGACTGATTTGTCCGTTATTCTTATACACAGAGATTTGTAATGCACCATATTAATTAGAGTCATGATCACTGCATTAATTACAACGAACTGAAAAAGCTATACCAAAACTGGTAACTCTGAATAACTCTGTGGAAATCAATAGAATACATACCTCAAAATACAGTTGTTTCCATTTAAGGTTACTGATGCTAAGCATTCTATCTAACAGTACTGTCAGTGTTTCCAAACTATCATATTCTATATATCCATAGCTGGTAATGATCGATGCAATGAATGTACTGTTTGCTTTTTTACAGACTTTTTAAATTTCACACCAATTTACCAGGTCACGGTCACCTCTAGTCATGACTATACAGAACCTGTTCTTGCCTTAGTGCAAGCTATTTCAAGATAATCCAAGGTAGTGTAAGTGAGCCTACAAATTCAAGGATATCCAAGTAGCTTGAATTCTTTTATGTCTGACAAAACACTCCTAGAAAATCCAAGCTAGCTTGAATTCTTTCAAATCAGAAAAGTCCAAGAAAATCCAAGAAGCTTGCACTTTTACATGATGATATTCAAAAAGTCCTAGAAAATCCCAGCTAGCTTGAATTCTGAGAGGGGGGCTTTTCAAGAAGTTCAAGCAACTATATAAAGTCCAAGCTAATTCAAGGTAATCCAAGCTCGTATGGGTTGAATAATTTTCCAATAGCTTGGATATTCAAGAAAATCCAAGCTAATCCAAGTTAACTTGAAATTTCAGCGGCTGTGAAGTCGTTTTCGAAAACTAGGTCATCCAAGATGGCCACCAAAATATTTGCCTAATCAATTTCCCTTGAACAAACTTGGTTCCACTCTTGCCTTAAATAATATTTCATCAGTTCTCAATCGATCGTCCAATTGGTTTTGGAGATTTTTAGATGTTTCTAAAAAAATCAGCCAAAATCCAAGATGCTCTGCCGGGCAAACTGGCTGATCGGCTCCATTTGAACAAAACAACCTCCCTGCCCAAAGGATGCTTTCTGCCAAATAATCAGTCCAGTGGTTCTTAAGTTGTTAAAAACCCCATTGATGGATGGAGATGAACGACGGCCGGTCGCCACGGCATAAGCTCACTTGGCCATTCTGGGAGCTAACAATTTCAACATCAAAATCTATCAAATAAAAAAATCTAATATGATCACCAAGCATGCTACATTTTGATTGGGTAACAGCGTCCATTTCTTTTATTGTATCAACCTCCCATGAACAAATTAATGGTCCTTAGTGCCTAATCATATCTCCCATATTTCAGCTCGATCCATTCTGGAGATGTCTTTCATGAAAACTAGGTCATCCAAGATGGCTGCGAAAGCAAGTAGCCAATCAAATTCCCTTGAACAAACTTGGTTCACCTGTTACTCTAGATGATCTATCACACACACGCTTGGAAAGGTCCATTGGTTCTCGATAAGACATTTTAAATTTCCTATTGCTTTAGTATGGGACAAATTTGAGATCAGCGTACACAAAAAACATACATAAAACCAATTTCAGCTCCAAAATCCATTAAATAAAAAAATCCAAAATGGCTGCCGAACACGCTACATTTTGATTGGTTCATGGTGACCATGTTTTTTGATGCATGAACTTCCCTTAAACAACTTTAATGGGCCTTCCTCCCTAATCATATTTCACAAATTTCAGCCCAAACCATGCAGTGTAACTATGTCATCCAAGATGGCCATCGCCATTGTCAATCTAGTTGAGTTGAACAAACTTGGTTCAGCTGTTGCCATACCAAAAATTGACAAAAGTACAGATTTTCTTAAACCTTCAATGCTTTATTGAATATTTTGCCTTAGGCAGCAACGGCTTTCCAGACAAATTAATTTCAAAATATTCAACAACTTCTCTCTGCCTTGGAAATGAGTTTTATAGGGATCCATCGGTGAACGGATTAAAGAAGTGATCAGCTTTGAGCTTACACACATTGGGTTAGTGAAATTTGCTGCAGGATTGTAAAATCAATGATGCACTATTCCGTCTGGGTTAGCAGAAGAAATCCTTAAAATCTATCTACCCATGGACGCAATGCAATTTTTGAATGAAAAGATCATTAGGCTGGAGGTTACTTGAAATGAAAGCACCATGGCATCATTCATACAATTTTTCCTTCACCATACCACTGAGCTGCTAACACATAGAGAATCAAGACACCATACAATTACAGTACATTAACACTAACTGGCTCACGAAAATAAAAATATCCGCTTATTTGAATGTCCAAATTGCAAGCCAAGAGACTATTTTTGAAAATTTACCACTGGAATGACTGGCTTTGTTATCGAGCCAGTCATTTCCATGGTAAATTTTAAACAAGAGGCCCAAGGGGCCTGTATCGCTCACCTGGAGCATAGGCATTTCAACTAGAATGGCCATTAACAATAAGTAGAAATCTAATGAGTTGAGCAGACTTGTAACAAGAAAACAGAGGCCATGTTTCTTTATGTAGCAACTTCTCTTGAACAAGCCTTAATGGCCCTTAGTCAGCAGTATCATATCTCCCATATTTCGGCCCAATCCGTTCAGTGGCTCTGGAAACGAAGTCGCTTTCATGAAAACCAGTCCATCCAAGATGGCCGCCCAACCATTTTGATCTTGAACAAACTTGGTTCCACTCGTGCCCTAAATGATATTTTATTAGTTTTGAATCAATCCCTCAAACAGTTTTAAAGACATTTCTAAAAATCCACCAAAATCCATGATGGCCGCCAGCCAAATTGGTAGATCGGCTTCGTTTGAGCAAACTTGAATCTCTATGCATGGAAGATGCTTCCTGCCAACAAAGCGTTTATCTGAGTTTCGAAAATTTTAAATTCGAGATCAGAATACCCAAAAAACACATAAAACCAATTTCAGCCTCAAAATCCATCAAATAAAAAAATTCAATATGACCAGCAAACATGCTATATTTTGATTGGCCAATGGCGGCCATGTCTTTTGATGGATCAAGTTCCCTTGAACAAACTTTAATGCCCCTTAGTCCCGAATCATATCTGCGAAATATTGCCCCGATCCCTTCTGCGGTTCTGGAGAAGTCATTTTCGCTAAAACTAGGTAAAACAAGATGGCCACCGAATCATTTGACCAATCAAGTTCCCTTGAACAAACTTGGTTCAGCTCCCACCCTAGATCATATTTCATGAGCTTTGCATCAATCCCCCCGAGCGGTTTCAGACGTTTTTAAGGAAGTTTCTAAAAATCGGCCGAAATCCAAGATGGCCGCCGTCTTAATTGGCTGATCGGTTCCGTTTGAACAAACTTGAATCTCTATGCCCTAAGAATGCTTCCTGCCAAATATAACTGAAATTGGCCCCGAAGTTCTCGAGAAGACATTTTAAATTTTCCATTGCTTTATTTAGTATGGGCGCATTTGATGGGAAAATGAAACCATTTATCCGACCTGCTTCGAAAATTGTGAATTTGAGATTAGAATACCCAAAAACACATATAAAACCAATGTCAGCCTCAAAATGGGTAATCCATCAAATAAAAAAATCCAATATGGCCAACAAAATGCTATATTTTGAGTGGTCCACAGCAGCCATGTTTTTTAAGGTTCAACTTCCTTTGAACAAACTTTAATGGCGCTTAGTCCCTAATCATATCTGCCAAATTTCGACCCGATCCCTTCAGCAGTTCTGTAGAAGTCATTTTCACTCAAACTAGGTCAACCAAGATGGCCGCCGAACCATTTGACCAATCAAGTTCCCTTCCCTAGATCATATTTCATGAGCTTTGCATCAATCCCCCAAGCGGTTTCGGAGAAGATTTTTAAAGACATTTCCTAAAATCGTCCAAAATACAAGATGGGCACCGGCCAAATTGGCCGATCGGCTCCGTTTGAACAAACTTGGATCCCTCTGGCCTAAGGATGCTTCCTGCCACACATAATTGAAATCGGCCCAGTGGTTCTTGAGAAGTCATTTAAAAGAAAAGTTGACGGACGGATGGATGGACACACAACGCCATGGCATTCAAGGATTCTCAGCAAATACATGAAATTTTTCCCATGCATAATAACTATTATATTCTGTTGACTATTTTGAAAATAATTTCACTGCAAGCCATAGTTGCCTTAGACATTGACGCTTTAGACAGCAATATCTTCCCTCCAAAACAATTTTCAAACTATTTACCAGCATTCCTGTATGATTGACCTGAAATTGAAATGCTTGTAGAAATTTTGAAGCGATAATGCACTCACAAACACACAATAATGCACTTACAAACACACACTAATGCACTCACAAACACACAATAATGCACTCACAAACACACACTAATGCACTCACAAACACACAATAATGCACTCACAAACACACAATAATGCACTCACAAACACACACTAATGCACTCACAAACACACAATAATGCACTCACAAACACACAATGTCCTCATCCAGCTTAATGCACACTGAAATATGTTAGATGAGCTGACAAGCACATAACTTCTAACCTACTTTTAGGGCACCCAAATTTTTCAAATTTTAGGGTCTGAAATTCGGTCCCTTGAATTCAGAGATAAAGTTTCACATCGATTCAACACACGTAAATAGTTGGCAGAGATTATCTACTGATAGGCGGGGTTTGGGGGGGGCATAGCTAGAACTATATGCCTCTATTCCCATACATTCCAGGTTCCATGTTTTTAAGGACATCGCGGTTCCGTATATTAAATTACTAGATCTATCAGATATCTTTAAATTAGTTTTACTCCAGTTTTCTTGTATGATTGTGTTGAATACGATTAGCCACCGGTCAAGATGGCCAAATGCCCCCAGATGACCCTGGGGGTTAATGTGGTGATGGGGTGGCGCCTTGAAAGAATTACTGGAAATACAATGTTCAATATATCTGTCCTTTGTTGTTGTACGAGATGATGAGTAGGCCTACATTCAAAGGGAGGTTATTGTTCACAATTTGTGGGAAAATACGTATTAAAATTACACTGGGTTATCTCCCTTGAAAGGATATGCAGTTTTCTCAGAAACTAGTGCACCTATAAATGTGCTTGTCATTAGATGTTAACCTGTCTATAGCGGCCACTTGCTTTTGGAACCACTTGATTGTGGTTCTTTAAGATGGGTGCTTTTATTTGACCACCAATGTGAATGAGCCATTATCATTTACCATAGGAACAGGTCTTTGAATCTTTGTCCACCAATCACAAATTCAAGTTCACTTTATTTACACTCTGGTGTTTACAAAAGCATACAAGGTAATTATTTACAAATGTGGTAAATAACTACTACCACGTATTCCCCTACTATATATACCACATACAAGGTATAAAACTACCATCCATGGCTACCAGTCTCAGAAGCGAAATCGCTAAGCGACATCTGGTGACATCACCTCTTCCTTATCCATTACTCTTCTTCCTGTTGTTTATGTAAATTCCTCCTATAGTAGGAGCACAACTACAATGCTAAACAACTATAGCGGTTGTGCTCCTACTACATGAGGAATTTACAGAAAAAAGACGAGTAATTGATAAGGAACGATAAGAGGTGCGATTTAGCTTCTGATAATGTTGCCCATGGATAATATTATGCGTGCGTGCATTCATAGAACAGGGGTACAAACATTGATTTTTAAATTTAACCCCTTCCCCCCCCCCCATTGCAGGGGAAACAACCCCTCCCCCATTGCAGGGGAAACATGACTAAGCACACAATAGTAGGCAGTTTCATGGTATAAGTTATCAGATGTACATAAGCATGTGAGATGAGGCTTAGTGTTGTTCCAATTAATCGATTTGATTGATGATTGATTGGTTTGCATGTTCAACCAACCGATCGATCAAGATTTCAGAAATCGATTTTGGTTGTTGATAAATTGACTTTATTAATATATTTTAACTAGTCAAGCTAGAAAACGAATACTTTTCAGGAAAGTTTAAATTTAACTGTTAGAACTATATAGTATTACTCCTTAGTCCAAGACATTAATTCTTTCACCATTGAAATAGTATGTCAACTTCAAAGCAACCATACCCAATAACATGTTGAAGCAACGGCTTCCAGTCAAATTAGTTTCAAAATATTCAACAGATTATTTCGTAAATTATTAAGAATCTGTTATACCTGCGACTTGGTTTGAAAGGGGTATCATCCTTGAACATGCTATAATTACTGCATTCAAAATGGGTAAAAATTGAGAACCCGTTATGATCAATCATTAATTGATCATCAGTTAGTATATAAAACCAATCATCAATCACAGAATAGTGCCAATTCACAAACTAATGAGGTTAAACCAATGTGACTGGGAGCTGTTGTTGCCACAGTTGGAACTAGATGATATAAATCAAATAATACCCCCCCCCCCCCCCCCCCCCGCAACGGCAACCATATTCGTGGGATGACATAATCTCACTGATTTGGATAGACATATGGATGGATACAAGGACAAATGGGAGCTAATAATCATAAACTAAGAAGTTTCGTCACAATACTCCAAGCAAAAATAAAGTTATTGAACGAAAACCCAAAATTTGCACGGACGAACAAACACAAATTCAGACAAAGGGATGGATGGATGTAGAGATGGGCTGACTGACCCACGAAATAATGTACATTTCCCTAGTACCATAGCCAATGTTGCTTCTGGGACTAAAAGATGATGGTTCTTTAAGATAGGGGGTTCTTTCTTATGGACCAGAAAAAAATGGGTGGTTCTTTAAAATAGGTGGTTCTTTATTTGACGACCCATGTGAATGAATTTGGGGGCAACAAAACCTATTTACCCTAGGAAATGGTTTGTATAAGTGCCCTGTCCTTAGTGACCACTCGTCTATTCGTCTATGGTCCATACAGGGTCCATTCTTAAATACAAGTGCCAATGCTTAACCCTTTAACACTCAAAATTTTGTTCAAGAAAAATTTTACCACTGCCTGTCGCGCAAATATACATTTTTAACCACTTCCACTACCGCCCCCATTGCAGGGGGGGGGGGGGGGAAGGGGGTCACTACCATGTTGTTTCATATATATTAAGTAGCTACCGAATAAACTTGGAATTAAAAAAATTTAAGTGTGTGTGTGTGTGTGCGTGCGTGTGAAGGACTCACCCACATAGGCCTACAGCAGCCAATACAGGTAATCAGATGATTAATATATATTTTGAAATTAATTTGTTTGGAAGCATGTTGCAGCTTGCAGTCAAATTGGTTTCAAAATAACCTATTTCCATCACGACTATGAAAATAGATATAATTTATTCACGTCATGAAGTGTGAGCTACCAGAATATAGATCTGTGGCCAAAATCTTCACAGGCTATTATATGGCTGCTGGTCTTATAAGGTCGTCATGACAGCCAGGGTTACAGTACAGGCCTTTGAATTTCGTCCACATATATACCCCTACCAAGTATGAAACCAATTTTCGAAAATCAAAATTTTTTTCAAATTATCGCCATACTCATAATTTGTTAATTTGTATATATAAATAATATGGTGATCGTAGGGAGAGGTTAATTAAACCAATGTCACTAGGAACTGTTGTTGCCACAGTGTGTGTTCTGCTGGAAAGATGGTAGTGCTAATACAACCATATATCTGGCCTTTGCCAGTTTCAACTAACTTTTTTAAAAATTGGGCTTAGCCTTAGGACGCTCCCCCTTGCCACCAGATTACAAGTACATTCAAAGGGAGGTAATTGCTCACTAATTGTTACTCTGTATTCAAATTGAACCAGGTTATCTCCCTTGAAATGACATAAGAAAATAATGTATAGAAAAGCCACTTTTGTCATTTAGTTACGTGAAATCTATAGTGATCACTCGCTTTTTGGGACAAAGATGGCGATTCTTTAAGATAGGTGGGTCTTTAAAACAGGTGGTTCTTTAATATATGTGGTTCTTTAAGATGGGTGGTTCTTTAAAATAGGTGATTCTTTAAGATGGGTGGTTCTTTAAGATGGGTGGTTCTTTAAGATGGGTGGTTCTTTAAGATGGGTGGTTCTTTAAGATGGGTGGGGTTTTTTAAAGATAGGTTGTTCTTTAAGATAGGTGGTTCTTTAAGATAGGTTGTTCTTTAAGATAGGTGGTTCTTTAAGATAGGTTGTTCTTTAAGATAGGTGGTTCTTTAAGATAGGTGGTTCTTTAAGATGGGTGATTCTTTAAGATGGGTGATTCTTTAAGATAGGTGGTTCCTTAAGATAGGTGGTTCTTTAAGATAGGTGGTTCTTTATTTGATGACCCATGTGAATGAATTTGGTGGCAGCAAAATCTATTTACCCTAGTGACCACTCGTCTATGGCCCATACAGGGTCCATTCTTAAGTTGTATTATAATAATAGATTATGGTTTATAGATTCCATATCATTCATATCCTGTCACATTCCTGTATCTGTATCACAATTATCTGCTTTGTAATATCGCAGTCAGCGCCAACATTTTGTCTCCTCTAGCGATAGTGTGTGATGTCATATAAGTGCCAATGCATTACATTCTTTATTATGTAATAGTTATCTTGTTGAATATTTTGAAACTAATTTGCCTGGCTAAGGCAGCAACAACTTCCAGTTAAATTAGTTTTAAAATATTCAACAACTTACCTGTATGGATGCTTTGACACCACATTGTCAAGCTATTAAATGGCGCCTCTATTAATGAGCGCGGGGTTTTTCTGATTGGTTGAAAATTAAATCATGACAGCCATCACAGGCTATAGAAACGTATCAACAGTTTTAGCTACTAAAGTCTGAATATCTTTCTTTGACGGGATGATAAAAAGCTTAAAATTACATGCATAGTTTATGATTGGCCTATTAGATCATTTGTTTAGATATCGTGAGATGAGATTAGTTATCCTTTAAATACAATAGTCGCAATTCTTAACCCTTTAACACTCAAAAATTTGTTCAAGAAAATTTTCTCTTAGAAAATGTCCATTTGCAGACGAAGAGAAGACTATTTTTGAAACTTTACCACTGTAATGACTGGCTCGATAACCGAGCAAGTCTTTCTAGTGGTAAATTTTCAAAAATAGTCTTCTCTTCATCTGCAAATGGACATTTCTGAAGACAACTAAACAAGCTGTTTTTGGCTGGTATGATTGTTAAAGGGTTAATATCCCTGCCACAAGCAGCTGCATGGGGGGGGGGGGTAGAGAACAGGGGGGTGCAAATATTAACCTGTAGCTACTCCCACCCCTCATTGCACACGGGGGGGGGGGGGGGGCACTACAATGTTCTTTTACATATATTAAGAAGTTAGTGATTAAACTTGAAATTAAAAAAACCCTCAATTTAAATATGTATATGCATGCCTGCGTGCGTGCGTGCGTGCGTGCGTGCGAATGACTCGCCCACATAGGGCGGAAATCATAGGCTTACAGTAGACCACAGGCATCTGAAGTGTACCCGTCTATTTCATATTATTAGCATATTTCATATACTACTATATATATATAATACACTATGTATACACTATGTGTACTATATATATATATATATGATCAGCGAACGAAAAGAAGAAGGTGAACGCGACCAGTTGATTTGACACAGGAGTAAATAATGTTTTCATAGCTGGACCGATAACAATTAAATTTTTTTCCAATTTGGGTTTAATATGCTAAATTATTATTATTATCATCATCATCATCATCATCATCATCTAGACACTTACATGTGGTGGTATTTTGTTCCAATTCTGGGTTCTCCGTGCCCTGCATCTTTCTCTTCGTTATCTTACGTCGTTTCTCTGGACATGGAAATAACTGTGACACACCTTGCCGATCATCACTGATCACGTCGGCTAACCTGAAATAATCCTTATAAGGATCAAAATCCATAGACATTCTGGGACAGTTTTTTTAAGTTTAAAATTTGATGTGTGTTAACATTGGAAGATAATTTGATTACGAATCCTTGTGCGTACTTATTATAATATATAAGGCGACGATGATATCAATATGTGAGAGCGTTGGGCGGTGTGGTGGTGGTGGGTGGGTGTTTAGGGACCGTTAGCGGTAACGAGCGGCGATTTGTCGGGAAGCTTTGATATTTATGCCGCCTACAGAAACGGGCCCGTAGCATGCGGCGCATCTTTATAATGATTGATTGTTTAAATACAACTAATACATACATAGGTACTACCGTATATATTTGATTCAAGGCATATCCGGCGATCAAAATTTAACAAATTGCATTTATTCAATGAAATAATTACAATATTGATAGATTAATTACCAATTATTACCAACTTTCCACCCCTGCTAATGTTAATGCAGGGTCCTGGCTAATTTGCATGTTGCCTTTGAGTCTGGGGACGCGAGTTATCGGCGCCACAGAGGCGGGATCTCGCAAGACCTCCAAGGATTCCGATAAGCAAATGTTCGGGTTTCCTGTGTGTGAGAGCGACATCAAATGTTCGCGGCACTGTTTTATAGAAGAAGTGTACGTATTAATATTGTTAGAACTTGTCTAAATACAAAGAATGTTATTATATTCTGCATCAATGTCGGCGTATTAGATTTCCATTTAACCTCCTGTACAGGCCAGAAATGACAAATTATATATAATATACACGATCTATTGTTGAATATTTTGAAACTAATTTAACTGTGTAGGATGGCAGGAGTGCTTTTCAAAGTTTAATTTTAGGTTGGAAAACCATTCTCACTAGAAGTGAGGGAAATACGTCTTCAAGTCAAGTGGATGGACATGTATCTATAGTGGTCATGGAGCATACGGCCATACATATATATATATATATATATATATATATATATATATATATATATATATATATATATATGGGCGGCATTTCCAGACATGAGAACAATGATTTATTGATATCAAACGGCAATAATTTTAGACATTGTTTTTTCCTAAATGGTCGGTAAAAATGGTGAGTGTTTTATGCACGTCGCAACCATCTATCTATTCTTACGTCGAATGACATGTTTCAGTCAAATTAGTTTCAAAATATTCAATATAGACATTGGTTTTTTTCATAAATGGTCGGTAAAAATGGTGTGGTTTTTATCCATGTCTCGACCATCTATCTACATGTATTCCTACGTCGAATGACAGCACCATGTTTCAGTCAATTTGGTTTCAAAATATTCAATATAGATATTGATTTTTTCCTAAATGGTCGATAAAAATGGTGTGGGGTTTATGCACGTCGCAACCATCTATCTATTCCTATGTCGAATGACAGCAACATGTTTCAGTCAAATTAGTTTCAAAATATTCAATATAGACATTGGTTTTTTCCTAAATGGTCGGTAAAAATGGTGTGGTTTTATGCAGGTCACAACCATACATCTATATTCCTACGTCGAATGACACAAAAATGTTTCAGTCAAATTAGTTTCAAAATATTCAATAACTTTCCTGCATAGGCGAATAGTATGGCTGGCTGAGAAAATTCGGGACCGCATGGCGAATTCGTCACGGCAATATTCAGACAGTCGATGTTTCTCAAAGAAATATCTGTACCTCACAATTATAAATGATAGAACCTACACCAAGGTGCTACAGGCATGTGAATCCATCATCGTCCTATTGCACCATCCTCGCCATCCTACTCGGCTCCCGTATCGAGCAGCGGATCTATGTGAGTGTGGGATCCCGGACAAAATCCCACCGGACAATCCCACCCAGACATAATCCCACTGGACAATTCCACTCGGACATAATCC
This sequence comes from Chaetoderma sp. LZ-2023a, assembly GCA_034401795.1. Lineage (NCBI taxonomy): Eukaryota > Metazoa > Mollusca > Caudofoveata > Chaetodermatida > Chaetodermatidae > Chaetoderma > Chaetoderma sp. LZ-2023a. Next base: position 4,427,724 of record CM067363.1, read on the forward strand.
CACCGGATATAATTCCACCTGGACAAAATCCAACCGGCTACACTCCCCCCCCCCCCCCCCCCGGACATCCACATCATCATCATCATCATCGTCATCATCATCATCATCCACAACATCACCATCATCATCATCATCCACAACGTCATCGTCGTCGTTGTCATCATCATCGTAACGCACATCATAATCAGCAGCAGCAGCAGCATCATCATCATCATTATCATCCACGCACATCATCATCATCATCATCCACATCATCATCATCATCATCGTCATCCACAACATCATCTTCATTATCCACATCATCATCATCATCCACAACATCATCATCATCATCCACGCACATCATCATCATCATCCACATCATCATCATCATCCACAACATCATCTTCATCATCCACATCATCTTCATCATCCACGTCATCATCATCATCATCCACGCACATCATCATCATCATCATCATCCACAACATCATCTTCATCATGATCATCATCCACATAATCATCATCGTCGTCGTCGTCGTCGTCGTCGTCGTCGTCGTCAGCAGCAGTAGCAGCAGCATCAGCAGCAGCATAATCATCATCATCCACGCACATCATCATCATCATCATCATCCACAACATCATCTTCATCATCACCATCATCATCCACATCATCATCATCGTCATCATCATCCATAGCATCATCATCATCATCCACATCATCATTATCATCATCCACATAATCCACATCATCATCATCGTCATCATCCACAACATCGTCGTCGTCATCATCGTCATCGTTATCATCATCATCATCATCAGCAGCAGCAGCATCATCATCATCATCATCATCATCATCATCATCCACATCATCACTATCATCATCATCATCCACATCATCATCATCATCATCATAATTATCCACAACATCATCTCATCATAATCCACATCATCATCATCATCATCCACATAATCATCATCATCATCATCCACATCATCATCATCATCATCATCATCATCATAATTATCCACAACATCATTTCATCATAATCCACATCATCATCATCATCATCCACATAATCATCATCATCATTATCATCATCATCCACAGCATCATCATCATCCACATCATCATTATCATCATCATCATCATCATCATCCACATCATCATCATCATCATCATCATCCACAACATCGTCGTCGTCATCATCGTCATCGTTATCATCATCAGCAGCATCATCATCATCATCCACATCATCATCATCATCCACATCATCATCATCATCATCATCATCATCATCCTCCACATCATCATCATCATCATCATCATCATCATCCACATCATCATCATCATCATCATCATCATCATCATAATTATCCACAACATCATCATCTCATCATAATCCACATCATCATCATCCACTTCATCATTATCATCATCATCATCATCCACCACATCATCATCATCATCATCATCATCATCATCATCCACAACATCAGGCTGTGAAGGAGGCCGAAGCCAAGGTGCTGCAAGGCCTTCAGAACTACACCTGCGAAGGGTCTGGCTGGGCAGTCGACCAGGTTGATGCATTGTACCTCAACATCGCCAAATATCAACCACTACGAGGTTGGTCCTACATCGATCTCCCCGCTTCGATTAAGCGGAAACGTGCCATGGTTTATGTCCAAAACAATGATGACCACTGTCTTCGCTGGTCTCTCTTGGCTGCTGCTTATCCTGCAGACAGTAATCCCCAGCGGACATCGAAGTAGTTAGGGCACTGGGACATGCTTGACTTCAGTGGTGTAGACTCTCCAAACCCTCTCCACCAGCTTAAGCATGTTGAATGGCAGAATGGCCAGGCCATTAATATATTCGGGCATGACAAGGGTCATCTGAGTGAGGCCGATCGCATCATTCCAAAGACAAATCTGCTGCTTATCGAAAAGGATGGCAAGCAACACTATACCTCGATTAAGGACCTGAATCGTCTGCTCTATGATCAGAGTCGGTATAAAGGGAGTAGGCACTTCTGTGAGCAGTGTCTGCACTGCTATTCTTTTGAAGACCTCATCAAGCACAAACCGGAGTGTTGCGGCATCAGTAGTAGACCAATGCGCATAAGAATGCCTACAGAGGACAGGAAGATGCTACAGTTCACCAACCACCACAAGCAACTCAAGGTGCCATTCATCATCTATGCCGACTTTGAGGCCCTAACAACCAGGATTGAGGGACCAGAGGCGAATCTGGCTCAGTGCAGCACACAGAAAATGCAATGCCACGAGATCTGTGGATTCTCATACATTGTGATCCGCTGTGACAGTGTCAGTGAACTACCAGTGCTGTATCAAGGAGAAGATGCAGCTAAGCACTTCCTGGATTGATTGGCACAGGAAGAGAAGATAATGGCCGTGCTCGCCCACCCTAAGCCAATGGAGATGACTAGAGAGGACTGGCGAGCTCATAAAACCGCGGTCAGTTGCCATGTGTGCGACAGACCATTAGATGGAGACAGTGTCAGAGATCACTGCCACATCACTGGTCTCTACCAGGGAGCAGCACACAATGTGTGCAATCTAAAGCTACACCTCAACCCTGGGAACACCACCATCCCGGTCGTGTTCCACAACCTGCGTGGGTATGATTCTCACCTCATCATGCAGGCCATCTCCCAAACAGAGAGATCAACTGCATCCCCAACAATATGGAGAAGTACATCTCCTTCAGCCTCCGTCGGCTGCAGTTCATCGACTCGACCCAGTTCCTCCCAGCATCACATGACAAGCTGATTGCCAGTTCCACAATGTTCCCACTTACAAAACAGTATGAACCTAGCACTGCCAAGCATGAGCTCCTGCTCCGCAAGGGAGTATACCCCTATGAGCACATGGATGGGTGGCACCGTTTCAATGAGACCTCTCTCCCACCTCAAGCTGCTTTCTACAGTAAACTCACTGGCGAGGGAATATCTGACAGTGACTACAACCACGCACAGGCTGTCTGGGCCCAGTTCGGCTGCCAGACCATGGGAGACTATCATGACCTCTATCTGTGGTCTGACACTGCTTCTTGCAAATGTCTTTGGGAACTTCTGCATCACATGCCTCCAGCAGTATCATCGGGACCCAGCACACTATTACACAAACCCTCGGTTGACCTGGGATGCACTTCTAAGGAATACAGGTATGAAGCTGGAGCTCCTCACATGCATCTCTTCATAGAGAAAGGACTCAGTGGTGGTGTATCAATGGTCAGCAAACGCTATGCTAAGGCAAACAACCCATACATAGTTGGCTATAATCTACAACAGTTGACAAGCCACAGCATGTATCTGGATGCTAACAATCTATATGTCTGGGCAATGAGCCAATACCTACCGACTGAGTGTTGGGGTTGGGGGTTGAGTGGGTGGAGGACATTGATGTCAAAGAAATTACACAACATCCCGATGATAATGAAAAGGGCTACATCCTAGAGGTTGACCTTGAGTACCCACACGAGCTGCATGACATGCACAATGCCTACCCGCTGGTGCCTAAATGGATGAAGGTGAAGGGAGAGTGGCTCTCAGCATATCAGTGTGCAATGGGTGAGTCGATAGTGGAGATGGCAGCAGAAAAACAAAGAACAGTACGTTCTCCACTATCGAAGCTCTAACTCAGCATGGGCATGAGGTTGAAGGTGCACAGGGTTCCACGCTTCAATCAGTCACCATGGATGGAGTCTTACATCTGACTCAACACAGAGCTCCGTATGAAGGCCAACAGTGACTTTGAGAAGGATCTCTACAAGGTGATGAATAATGCTGTCTTCGGTAAGACCATGGAGAACTTGGGCAAACAAGTGGATGTCAAGCTGGGCTGGTCAACCGAGGAGGACAAGTTGCGCTGGCTAATAGCCAATCCCAACTTCTCCCAGGCGAAGGTGTTCGATGATGATCTAGCTGCTCTCCACATGTACAAGACGAGCCTGCTGTGTGAACCGCCCTGTCTATGTGGGAATGTCCATCCTGGACCGCTCAAAGCACCTCATGTATAACTTCTACTACAACCAGCTGAAGCGACTATATGGTGCTAACTGTGTGCTCCTGTACACTGACACAGACAGCTTCCTGTTGGAGATCCACACAGGATTCTATGCTGATATGGCTGCGAGGAGCGACCTCTGTGCCATAACCCAGTAACACACCCGCTACACAGTACTGCCAACAAGAAGGTCCTGGGCAAGATGAACGATGAGTGTGCTACAGTGTGCTCAGGCCTTGGAATGAGCTCCATGGTTTCAGGAGAACCTTAACCAGGTCCTGTGCATAGGACTCGGCCATAACCGTGATGGCACCAGCCTCGTCGACTCCGAGCATACCTGGCATCACTGCCCTGTCTTTGATGCCCATCCCCTTGTATAGGCTTGGCCTTGTTGATGGCTGATTGTCCTGAGTGTTTCCGATGAGATCTCTGGCTGTGATGGTACCTCAGATCTCTCGAGGTTCTCCCTTCTCATCGAAGTCTAGGAAGGAGATGGGGCAACAGTGTCCTCTGAACCGAGGCATGCCTCGCCCAAGTGAGCGAGATCACTTAGCTCTGCTCTCTAGGTCTGTGAGTGACAGAGGCATTGTTGGGGTATACATACGTCTTAAACCTAGTCATATCCCCAGTGGAATAGGTGGGCATAGGTAGACCATGTGGTGGGCCAAGGAAATAGGTAGCAGGGCTCAGGATATTGGCCCTCCCTACAGGGGCATGCCTTGTGGCCTAACCACGATTTCTGGATAGGCGACTGTTGTGTCATGGACCTGCCAAGCTTCCATTATGTATAGCATCTTAAAGCTAGACATAGGCCATGATGGCCTCGGTCATAGCACTCGTCGCTAACCCTAGAACTGTAGCTTCCATTGGAGGAATGCGTTAACCCATACTTTTGGCGGCAACAGTATAGGAGGCGCCACCAATGGCAATCTTTGGGAGGGGATGTGTTATTACTAGACAGTGGTCGACAACCGTACTCACCACTGTAGCGAGAACAGTGGCAGGAATAACCACATTACCACCCGTCATCTTCACCATGGCCACATTTGCTGCCACATTACTGGCGACATGAATGACCATGGTCTGAGCCTGTGTCAGTAGCATCTGGGTATTATAAAACCTCCAAAAGTTTCCCAGAGTCGGATCAGCCCAACGTGCGGGTGGGGTTATTCAAACAATTAAGAAGCCTTACGGCTTGGTGGATCATGGAAAGAGACACTAACTTGATAAATATGAGGCCCTATAGGCCAATATTACACAACCTTGCCAGAGGGTGGGGGGCCTAGATTACCGCAACAGCCGGAAAAGAGGCATACACTATATGTCTCCAAATGAAGAAATTGTCCCTAACCACTTTAACCTATCCTATTTGAGCTGAATAGTAAGGTTAGTTGGTAGCATGCCGGGCTCGGATATTTAGAGCATGGTCAGCGACCTCAGTGTAAAAGTATTGGTGGCGGGAATAAGTGATGCATATGTTGTTGCTATTTCGTATCTCCTAGCATACTGCGGTCCAGAGTTTTTACAAATAAACAAAACATATTAACTGGATGCCTAACTGCCATATACATAACTAACCAATGCAATAAAACAATATCACAGTTTTTACATAATGATTAAGTGAGGTAGTAAGTATATAATATGTCAATAACCTAAACGGTGCGGTTAGTCAAAGCACCCACAGTAACCAAGGATACTATAGACAGTAATAAAGAAAACATAAATTGCGGTCCTAAGACCAGTACGGTACCTGTTAGTCATCAGTACCTTATACGGACGTAAATTATGACAATAAGACATTATATGTATAGTTACTTGAGTACCTAGTAGTTACTTGGATGGAACAGGATACTACGTTACTGAAATTGAGGCGCTAACATATTCGTATCGCGAGGCGACACATTCTCTGAGGGTGGAAGGTTTCCGCATGCAGATCTCTGCAGCTGGTTTTCATAGAAGGGTCTCGGCATTCTGACTCTGGGGTAGATACGGTACGAACTCAGAACAGTAAAACAGAGCAATGAAGTAATGACTACTAGATCATCTCTATAACTAAATCATAATTTATACAGCGTTGAGAAAGTTCTCCGTCCGGCGATGGAAGTATAAAAGTTAAGCATAACCCATTAACAGAGAGGGTTTCTCATAAAAATGTAATTAATGCATGTACATATTGAAGCACACGGTGCAGGGTGCGTCGTAGAGCTCTTGCGGCGCACCGGGCAAAGTCTACATGACTGCGGTAAAAAAAGTGCAGTGGTTGAAGTCCACTTTTGTGTGGTTGGCAGATCCGGCGAGTCATCCATCAAGAAACACCGCTGCTCTGCATTATGTAGAATTTACATATCGGGCCACAAGGACCCTCCCATAAAAGTTCCTCTTATAGGTGTTCGGAAATGGGAACCATAACTTTAGTTTATTATTGCTCCTGGATGGTCGTCCGGGAGCATCCAAAACTCTATGCGGGTTAGCCGAGAACTGCTTTTACGTGTGGTGATCTCAAAGCCATAAGGAACCACGGGGTATGTCCTGTATCTTTTTATCCGCAGGTATTCCGGTTCACTCATCTAATCCACACCTCCAGTCAGCTATCGACACTCGGCCCTCACGCCGACGATGCTCCTGATCTTCGAATTTCACCCCCTTTTATACTTGCTGGGATGTCAGAACTTGCTGCCTGGACAAACCAGCGGCCAATGTACCAGCCAATCAGCGTACTAGAATACTGTGACGTATGCACAAATAACTATGTATTTAGATATGTATAGAGATGTGAAGTGACGTGGAAGGTCACGTGTACACAAATTACAGTGTGTTTAGTTATATATATATATATATATATATATATATATATATATATATATATATATATATATATATATATATATATGCGCGATTACGATGTTATAGCAATATTTTAAAGTATATTTTAACTGGAAGCTTCGATGATAACTCGGCCATTTCTGGACCGATTTTAAAATGGTTTCCAGTTTTGGAAAGCTCGTCAAATTCTGGTCTTGATTGATACCAAGAATGACGAGAATAAATGAATTATAAATATTTATGAATACCATCTTGGTACACTATAGGTACACACTCCCAGTCTCGATACATGTGTCGTCGAAGAAGCGTTTGAGTGCGCGTATGTGCACCACGCGTTCTAACGAACTTAGTCGTTTTCACGACAAAATGCCTCTCGTATAGGCTTATACATGCTTACTGCTCTACATTGGGGAGGGGGGGGGGTGGTGCTGGTGCGCTTATGGGAACGAATCCAGGATTGCCAGTACGGCCTGGTTGATCCGTGCTACACCACCCCCTCCTAGTTTGACACCCATGACAAATGATCATGCCTCGCGGATCGAACGCATGGACGCACGCTAGGTGGGAATTATCGACTTCCCAGGTAGACGTGTGGCCTGAGAGGAGTAGTGACGCGTGAGACGCGTGTTTTCAGAGAAAGACCACATAGAGGTGCCGCAGAGGTTGGGTAGAGGCAAACCTTTAGTTTTGATTTTTGACCTGGAATTATTTTTCCAGGCCTTTTCTTTTTTGTATGTTTTTAATATTTTGGTGCGCGCTAACTTTTATTTAGTATAACGATTGCCTAAACAAAAGCTCGCATGGGTGTTCGCTTGGATGCGGATAATCATTTCTCTGCAGGAAACACCCAAGCTCCAACGTACCACAATTACAGTAAGAGATAGTAAGTAAAAAAACATATATTAATCACAATAAATACCTATAAAGGATATCACAGATTAGTTTTAATTATTCGTGCATCCCGGGTAAAATAAGGGGTGCACGTTTACGTATATTGATTAAATATAATTATGCATCTACTAATATACACCTGTGCAAAAGTTAAGCACCAGCAAAAACAATAGAACGTAGAAACATGATGGTACAACTAGGCTGCCATACTTTTTGTCTATTAGCTGACATAATTCCAAGTACGAAATGCACATGCATGCATGACTTCACGCCGCTTGATGTCCGTGCGTGGCGGGAAACAGCACACGTGTTCAGTTATGTAAAAGTCCGGTTTGAGGTGTAGAACATTACATACAGATTTAGGCGACAAGATTAGGAATTTTGTGTTCATGACCGTGGTTTATTTGTACAGAGAGAATTAGCTCTTGATTGTGAACCACTATGGCAAGACGAAGGTTAAGTGATCGTGTGAAATGGCAAATCATAGGCATGCATACCACTGGAAATGTTATGCAGAGAGATTGGCAGACAGCTGAACATTAACCATACTGTAATCAGTCGTTTGATTGCAAAACATGGGCAAACTAACGAGGTGAAGGACAGGCCTAGATCTGGAAGACCGAACAAGACTACTGCCCGTGATGATCGAGCCCTAGTACGCCTTGTTAGGAGATCTCCATTCACCAACAGCAGAGTGCTCAGCCAGCAATGGGAAACGTGCAATAGAGTACCAATGTCTACCGTCAAAAGGAGACTGTATGCTGCTGGCATGAAAGCTAGGAGACCTGTCAGACGTCCTCTCCTCACTGCACACCACAAAGAGGAGCGTCTGAGGTGGTGCAACGAAAGAAGACACTGGAACATGAGATCCTGGAGACGGGTACACTGGTCCGATGAAAGTCGGTTCCTGCTTCATGCCACAGATGGTCGAACCTGTGTATGGAGGTCCAGACGCACGGCGTACGACCAACGTAACATCATGGAAGAAGTTCCATTTGGTGGAGGTTCCGTTATGATATGGGGGTGCATCTCATTTGATTGTAAGCTGGATCTGTTGACTGTACCTGGAACACTAAATGGACAAAGATATCAAGATTCCATACTGGATAGAGTTGTGGTCCCTCATTTTGTAAATCATGCACCTGGAACCCACCCTATATTCATGGATGACAACGCCCGACCACATCGTGCTAGAGCTGTGCATGAATACCTCCGCCAGAATGCCATCGAAACCCTACCATGGCCAGCAAGGAGCCCTGACATGAACCCTATTGAGCATATCTGGGACATTCTGGGAAACATGGTGAGAAGGAGGGATCCTCCTGTGCAGAACCTACAGGAATTAACAGACGCACTCCATCTTGAATGGCAACGAATACCACAATGGCGTATCAGTCGGTTGGTGACCAGCATGAGACGTCGTGTCCAGGCCATCATCCAGGCACAAGGTGGATATACCCGGTATTAATAATGACAGTCTCAAACTCGTGCACAGATGTTAAACTTCGTTTTCAGACACCATTAATGACAATCTAGCCACGTGTGTCAACTGTAGGGCAATAGTTGTCAGTTGTGTCAATGTAACCATATTCAGGCCTCGTTTTCAAGTTCAAACAAAAACATACAGTGTTTCCCCACCATCATAATCAGCATTCCTCTAGTTGCATTATTACCTCTTGCACTAAGATGGATGGGTACATAAATGTTTATGCTATTGCTTTCTTCATAGCACATGAATATACCCTCGCATGTGCGTAAAAATAGGGTGGTGCTTAACTTTTGCACAGGTGTATATATGCGGGTATGCATAGAGTGCGGTCTGTTATAGCGGATCTACCCCGTCGTACTGATGCGGGGTTTAAAAATAATAAGAAAAATAGAAATGATAATAAAGTTTAAAAAGACTAGTTTATCAGGCAGCCTCAGCATAGCTGAGACTGCATGACAGGATTATGACATTATTTCGCTGCAGTGCGTTGTGTATTTATGCCGCACACGACGTTCGCAGCGATCATTTTGTATAAAACACAGCTGTGCAAGAATATTGCGTAGCTGTGTAGGATGACCATGGTCATCCTAGGGACCGGGTGCTAATTGTTAAAACATATAATAAATAAGAATAGTACTTCAAAAATAAAAGTAATAATAATGCAGTATTCCATGAGTCGCACAACTACTGATTAATTCAGCTGCATCCATGGCAGAAATGCCCACCAATATCAGCTGTGAAGTTCCCCCAGCGAGTCTGGGTACCACAGCTTGCAGTGGAGGGTCGTTGTGGGTGTATTACACTAGCTGATATTTCACCACTATAGAGGGCCCTATCTGGAATGTTTGTAGAAGTCTGCTTTGCGGGAGTCTCCGTAGAAGTGCTAACAATGTCTGTAGTGGCAACTGGTGTCATAAAGTGCTGATGGTGGGTTGAATGTTGTCATGACTGCTGTTGTCGATGTTGTTGGTGTTGTCTGTACGGCGGGTGTGGTGAGACGTATGATTGACCTCGGGAGTGATGCTGTTGCGGCTACTGCTTGTGAGGAGAGCTTCCTGATTTTTGTGGACTTTAATAACCGACTGGCGGTGGTTCTGGGTACTGGTAGGATCTCCTGTGAGTGCATTATTAGTTTTCTCCCTGCGTACGTTCGTTCTGGCATCGTGGATTTGTGGATGACTGGATCTGTAAGCGAACTACTATGTGGATGCGGTGTGAAGATGCTGGGTGTGGTGGCGATGGTGACTGACTGCTCCGTGTGGCGGATCTCCTCGTCTATTACGAGACCACTAAGAGATGGAGATCGTGAAAAGTTCTGTATACCAACGTCTGGCGGAGACCACTGCTACTGGCCGGCCGATCACGGGTGTCGATGTTGCTGCGGGTGCGGATGCGGTGGCTGATACTGATGACTTGTTGGTGGCAGATGGTGTGATGATTGCGGGTGCTGCCAGACTGGAAACTGCAGGTGATGTATGGGTCCTTCCTGCGCAGGTTACCGGAGTGGATGGCGTGGATAGTTGTGACGTGGCGGTGGCTGTTGTGACATGATGGCTAAATGTGTGACGTGTTGCTGCTACCGTGGTTGAAGTTACTGAACGGTGGCGCATGCTTTCTGATTGTCGCCATGTTGTGTGTTTTGTTCTGGCCATCTTCATGGTGGGAAGTACTAGAGCGGAAGCCTGGCCTCGAACCGAGTGGCCAGCACTTCAATGTTCTCACTTTCTTCTCCTGGTGTAACCGTCACAACCAGAACATGGTGCTTGTATCGTAACATGTGAGTTACACTGTAGCGGGTTGCAGTGTAAAGATACCGACAGTCCACACAAAAAGCACGCTTGGAAAGATGATCCCGGTTTATGTGTAATGTCAAATGGGAATTACGGGTGAAGGTGTGGGTATACTGCCGCCTGGTGGGATGAAGCACTACACACGGATATTTCTTAAGAGCAGGCACCGACTCTTCCGATGTATCGGACAAAACCAAGTCCTCGTGGAGAGACATCTTATTCCCGCATGATGATTGCGGTGTGGGTAGCCTAATCTAATTCTAACTCCCTATCTCTCCATAAAAACCTTCCAGGCCTAGTAATTATAGTAAAGAAATAATAATAAGAATATTTTAAAACAGCAGAATTTGGTTTTTAACACGAAAGAAGCCTAATGCTATGTATTCTTCCCTGATGTCGAGTATTGATGGGAAGACGATGTTTCAGTGTGCGATTCTCCTTTTTTATACAATTTGGTGACATCACAGGTGGGCAGATGACCACACCCGAAAGTCTGAGGGTGATTCGGCCATGCCTATATAGAAAGTTTTAACTTATGTATTCCTGGAGTTGGATGAATTATTCCTCCCATATAAAGGGAGTACTTTTAAATATAGGAAGAATTTTATATCGCCTTCGCCTTTATTCTGTGGGAAAACCATTCTCTGATCACTGTAAAGACTCTGAGCTACTTATTTCCGTGGAAGCTCACCTTTTGATTAGTGTGATGCGGTTTTACAGATTGGATGCTTATAAACTTGCCTCTCTTAATTTTAGGCTAGAGCGCCCGATGGGGTGTGGGAGAGTGTGGAAACGTCAGCGGCATTTGCCCTGACTCACCCCTCTCGCCTTGTTCATCACGCTGTGGTAGTCACGTATTTAGGCGGCTCTTTGTTTAAAGCCTTAGATCTAATTTACTGGAAATATAAGTAAAAGTCACGTGTTTCTTGAAAACATGTGGTTGATCAGGAACGTTGATATTGTTTACGTTAATGGCGGGGCATTGATGCTGATAAATATTCATCATTTGTGCGAAAGATGGAAATATATGTTTTAATCTCTGTTCCTCAAAACAGCGTCCCTATATTATGCGAGTTTTTATACATGCGCATATCCGTATGATCAGTTTCTCCACAATTGGACAAGAGGTGATTGCGGGAGAATGTTGGCTGGTGTTTATGGTGATCGTGTCTTGTTGTCGGGAGATCCGGGGTGCTATATGATGCTGATGCATTGTGATGTGGGTGTATTCCAGGTTTCCACGCAGGTGAATGCCGAGTCTGTTGCTGTTGTGGGACATCAGGCTTTGTGGGAAGTGAAAAACCTCCCGCATCTGTGCGGATAGGAATGGTGTGGAAATTTATGTCTAACCTTTTCTAATTAAAAAGCCTAGGTGCTGCTAAACGATGTTGTTGCCGATGGTGAAGGTCTCTGTTATTCTTAATATAACCGAGTATGTAGGTGATGTGCACGCAATGATGAGTTGATGTATCCAGCCCTGCGGGCAAGTATGTTCTGTATACGGTTGGTGCTCCGTCTGTAGTGTGATGTTCTGACTGCTCACAGGGGGATTGGAATGGTGGGCCATACGGATAGGGTGGTCTCGCGATTTCAGGGTGTGGTCAGGTTCACCGAGTTGTGCGGTTCTGCTGTTCTAGACATGCCAAGGCCTCATCTGGCCTCTTCACTTCCATGATATTCGTTACATACTCCACCCCACAGGAAGCATGTCCTGGGGCTGCCTCAGCCTCTGCTTGTGGTAACTATAATGGGGGTTATAGCATGAAGTGGGTGGGAATGGGGAGAGGTCGGTGGAACAACTTTTCCATCCATCCCCTTGGACAAAACAAACGAAAGTCTTCAGATACGACTTCCCAGATCGAGTAGACCCATGCTGAGGAGGGAGAGTGCGAGTACGTATCTCGTCATCATCCTCAGTGTTAGCCGCTTGTTCACCGGACTTCTGGCTTGGTAGAAGAAGGGTCGAACTGGCACTGCGGTGCTCTGCGCTAACATTGGGAATACTAGTCTCTGTAGAAACTTCTGTCTGGGTACCTGTGTCACGGGGAATGCCCAGCCCGAACTCTGGTGCAGGGTCATCGCTGACACACGGTTTTAGCCGATCGAAGTGGATGACTGAGGTCAGGCCATCTGAAGCTCGGATACAGTAGGTTATGTCCGACGTCTTACCTACTACCACATAGGGGCCTTTCTACTGGTAACTCAGCTTACTCAGCACGTTTGGAGATCGTCGCAAATCGTGAACCCATACCATCTTTCCTGCATCATATGGATCTCCATGCACCCTCCGGTCGTGCCACGTCTTTTGCCGCTGGTGTACAGTGGATAATGTTGCTCTCACTAACTCGTGGGTCTGTTCTATCCACTGCCTCATGATTTTGACGTAGAGAGAAGGTGAATTTTTCTCCCCTGGAATCCGGGGCATGGTCAGATCCAGTGTTAAGGCTAATTCACGGCCTAACATTAACCGAGCCGGGGTATAGCCCGTGCTGAAATGTACTGAAGTGCGGTAAGCCATGAGCACATATGGGAGTCATAGATCCCAATCTCTACAATCAAGGCGTGTTTCCTTCATCAACATCTCCACCAGCGTACGGTTGAATCTTTCAACCATGCCATCGCTGCGCAGATGATATGGTGTTGTTCTAGTCTTGACGATGTGAAACAATTTGTGGAACTCGGCAATCAGCCAGCTCTCAAAATTGCTTCCTTGATTGGAGTGTAGCTCATAGAGCATACCGAAACAGCAGAATACATTGCTTACCAGGACCTCCGCTACTGTGGATGCCTCTTGGTCTGGTAAAGCAAATGCTTCCACCCGCTTCGTAAAGTAATCTTGTAATACGAGGATGTATTTATTTCCTTCACCCATCGTATTCAAGGGTCTTAGCATGTCAATAGCCACTCGCTCCCATGGTGCACCAACTATCTTAATTTGAAGAGGTGCGGAGTGGTGCTGGTCAACAGCGTGTCTTTGGCATGGGATACATTTGGCAACCCATGCCTTCACACTATTGTGAATCCCGATCCAGTGGAATCTCTGTTTTATCTGCATGAGTGTTCTTTCAACGGCTAGATGTCCGGCGTTATTGTGGAGTTGTTTCAAGATGGTATCTCGATAACATTCCAGAATTACCAGTCGGTTGTTGATGTAGAGAACGTTGTTATGCATGTGGCATTCTCCAAACCACTGGTAGTAGTATTTAGCCATTGCAGATAGTGGTTTAACAGATTCCCGGGGAGGACGTACCCCATCCTGGATCCACACATATATATATTTCATGTTTGCGCATCTGTTGCTTGTTCATGAGCGACTTTCTCCATGTTCCACTCTGTGCACCACAATTCGGGAAACTCCAGAGATGGCTGTGTAGACTGTGTCATGGCCCAATTCTGCTCACGGCATCAGCATTGCTATGTAATTTGCCGGGGCGGTGAACAACATTAAAGTTAAAGGCCTGCAGGGATTCCTGCCATCTCGCTACCTGGCCCTCCAGAATTTTAAGGTTTCTGAGTCAGCGTAGTGAGACATGCTCTGTACGGAGAGTAAATGTGCGTCCATACAGAAAGTGTTTATAATGCTTGACGAAATGTACCACTGCAAGTAGTTCTTGCTTTGTGGTCGCGTAATGTCTCGGTCTTGTTGAGAGTCCATGAACCATAACCCAGTACCTGCTCCGTTCCATCCTCTGTGACCTGAGATAGAACCGTGCCAATGGGATAGGCCAACGTGTCAGTGTCCAAGATGAAATCGAGGTTAGGATTAGGATGAGCGAGAATGGGGGCGGTCGTCAAGAGTTCCTTCAATGCCCTGAAGGAACCTTCACACTCACTCGTCCACTCGAATGGTCGATCCTTTTCAGTGATCTGATAAAGGGGAGATGCAATCTCACTGAAATGATGAATGTATCTGCGATAGTACTGGCAGAGACTGAGAAAACTCCGTGTGACTGAAGAGGTCATCTGCCACTCTGCTACTGCCTTGGTTTTTGATGGCTGAGTAGCCACTCCATCACTGGATATGATGTGTCCCAGGACCTCAACACGCTGTCTGAAAAGATGATATTTCTTTCAGTTTGAGTTGTAAATTGGCCGTGTGGAAACGTGAAAGCACGGTGTCCAAGTTCATAAGCATTTTCTCAAATGAAGAACCAAAGACGATTACGTAGTCGATGTAACACAGAGAGATTTCCCAGTGCAGGTTGGTTAATACCTGCTCAATGAGACGTTCAAAAGTTCCAGGAACGGTGCACAAGCCATACAGAATCTTGCGGAATTGAAAAAGACCATCCCTACATACGAATGCAGTCTTTTCCATGTCAGTTTCATCCATGGTCACTTGCCGGTACCCACTAGCTAAATCAAGGGTACAAAACCACTTGGCTCCGGACAAGGAATCCAAGGCCTGATATATCCGAGGGAACGGATAAGCGTCCTTGATGCTAAGATCATTAAGGCAGTGGTAGTCTATACAAAACCGCAAGGATCCATCCTTCTTGACTGCTAGTACAACGGGACTAGCCCATGGGGATGCTGATGGTTCTATAATACCGGTCCGCAACATGTCGCTTACTTGTTGATGAGCTTCCGCTTCCTTATGAATGGGAAAACGTCATACCAGTTGTCGCACTGGGAGATTATTTCCTGTATCGATAGAGTGTCGCACTAGGTGGGTTTCTCCGAGGTCCATGTCTCCTGATGAGAAACTATCACGATATTTGTAAAGTAAAGTGTCCATGTTATTTTTTAGACTGCATAAAATCTACTGTGGCACACAAGTATAAATCATGTAGATGTTCTGGTAGGTCATCGGTAGTTGTTGTGGGTGTTGTTGTAGGGGTGGGTGTCTCCAGTGATATCACATCCACCAAGTGGCCACAACGGACTCCTGGTTCAAGGGTTATTGGGTCCGCTGTGCCATTGAACACCCTAAAAGGTATGTGGTCTTTGTTGGTGGTGTCCAGGATCATACGGGGACTGGCGCATTGTGAGGCTAGCATATAGTCAGTGTCGGGTTCCAGCATGGTGGTGTGAGTGGTGCTTCCTAATTGTGGTGCGGTGGCCCACAAGATCCGTTCTTGTCCTGGCTCAACTGGGGCAGTACTGGTTAATATTACTGCACATGTACCATATAATGATGATTCTGGTCCAAGGGGTATCCGTCGACCTTGTATGTCGAGTTCTTGTCTGCAATGTATAACGGCTTCGCTGGCACTGAGGAAATCACAGCCAAGCAGGGCATCATTTTTGATAGAGGCGATGACAACGCGCTGAATGAATTGCATCTCCTCTATCTGTATCACGAGGTTTACTACACCAGCCATGGGTACATCGGCTCCCGTAGCTGTTTGCAAAAAGATGTTTGTAGACCTAAGGGGTGGCTTCTTATGAGGTGGGATGCTCTCATATAAGTGCTTGTTGAAAACGGTGATGGAAGCTCCACTGTCAACAGTGGCACTGGTGGAAACGCCGCTAAACAGAAAGGCACACTTATAAATTACTTTTCGGTGAACCTGAGAAAGTGTCTCTAATGATGCCATCTGCGAGAGTTGTTTAGGAGTGGCATCATTCTGTATGTAGTCGGCTTGTTTCCGAATAGCTTCCTGTAGTGCGGTTGGTGGCTGAGTGAGGAAAGGACCAGCCCATCGTCGCTGCTGCTGTGAGTGCTTTGGTGACGGCAGAGCTGGTGGTAGCAATGGTGGTGGAGATGTTGCTGATTCTGTATATGCGGTGTTGGTGTATACAGCAGTGCGGATAGGATTCTCTTGTTCTCGGATAAGGGCTAGCTGTGTCAGCCACTTTTTACACTGCATCTTTGGATGTTTAGGTGAAGCGCAGAAGAAACAACGGTGTTGTGGGCCGTTACTTTTTCTTGTACAGTGTTTCTTCATGCGTCTCCATGATGTTGGACGAATGCTGTTCTCTGAATCACTGCTGATAGTGTATGTCGGTGATGTAGCAGTAAGGGGTTGTGAATTGCAAACCACTAAGGGACACTGGGTGTTAGGTGCCTTGGTGGTGGGTCGTGGTACTTGCAAAAACGTTGTTTCAGTGGAGGTGCTAGAACCTACCACTGCCGTTTTACATAGAAAAGAAGGTCGAGTAGATGCAGAAATAGTGGGGTCACTTTTTCCGCTAGAAGGGCATAGCAGTGCTGCAGATGTGGGAGGCATCATAGGCACCGACATATATGAAGCCGTGCATGCGTATGTATGTGGGACTGTAGATGATTGATGATTAGTGTAGGCCATCGGACGTTGTTGCACGGAGGCCGCAGTTGAGTCGGGTTGTGAGAACGGGCATCGAGGTGACTTCAATCGGTTTGGTGGTTGGCAGTCGGAGTTGTTGATGGAGGTTGGTTAGGACACCGTTCCCTCCAGTGGGCCGGCTGACCACATCCGAAACATGTGTTCGATGGTGGTGCGGTGTTGGTAGTGGGTGCAGTCCTGACCTTTGATGCTGCGATTGTGGTGCTCAGTGTTGTAACTAGATTAGTGAGTGCAGAAATTTGCTTGTTGATCTCATTTATTCTTTCATGAACGTTGGGGCAATTGCTGTTGCTATGCTGGTTGCCGCATCCTGGGGCACCGTTGTGGCCTCCCCGGTGGCCATGCCCCCTTCCTCTAGGCACGTGATTCTGGTGGTTGTCTTGATGTTGTTGTGATGCAGTTTGTTGGTGGGATGCTGTTGTTGATGTGGTGCTAGAGTCGGTTGTGTTGGCTAAATTGATGTCACTCATTTCGTTTATGGGATGAAGCTGGCGGCGATTGTTCTTCTCCCGCTCTAAGAAGTTCTCGATCCATAGTGCAGTAGCCATGAGCTGTTGTAAGCTACCGTGGTCTGCGAGGAATAATTTCTCCTTAAGAGCGGGCTCACCACTCAACGCGTCGATGAATGTATCCAGATGTAAATGGGTGACGCCCTCGAGGGATATGCGCAGGTGACAAGTCTCCAGATGCGACTAGCCAATTCCAGTAAGGTCTCTCCCGCTCGTCGTCATAGATTCTTTAGTTGAAGATGACTCATTTCCCCGAGAGCTGTGTCGCCGAACCGTTCTGATAGCGCGCTCTCCAGTTCTGTGTAGGTATGTGTGTAGTCAGTCCCAAGATCTGCGAGAACATGTAGGGCTTTCCCTGAAAGTTTCGTGGCTAGATATTCCCCCATCTGTTCATTACTCCACCGATTAGTTCTACTGATTATTTCGAACTGGACCTTGTAATTAGCCCAGTCATCTTCCCCGCTAAATTCTGGAGAGAGAATGACCCGGCCTGGTCCACATGGCGAGACGATGGGTGTGAATCCTGATGGTGGTGGTATGCGGGAGACTGATGAAAATGCAGAAACTGGGCGGTGTGTTGGTGGTGGTGGTGGTGGTGGTGTTTCCCATTGGTGAAACTGACGATGCTGAGGTTGCCGTGCCCGAGAATGTGATACGCGTTAATAAAACTGCGCATTTCGTGTTGAATCCATCGAGTGCTGCCCTGATGCGGATCCATAGACAGGTGTGGGTCTATAGACGGGTGGAGGCGTACTATGAAAATGACATGGACGTTCTTCAGGCTGTGGTGGTGGGTGTTCCTCATATGGTGGCCGTGCAGATGGCGGATGGGCGTGATGCATATGATGTGTTGATTGACCGATGTAGCATTGGAACGGAGGCAATGACCCCTCTGCTTCTCATCGTCCCGCATTCTGAAAATAAGGTGATGCATTTACAGGGGGAGACAAGGGATATGGTACATGATCATCAGGCCATTAGTTACCTTCTGATGACGTGTGTGAATGATATGATTGTAAAGGATGATGGTAATACCCCCGTAGGTGTCTTTGTCATGATCGTCCGTGGTCGGGCCCTGTTGATATTGGTCTATAGTTTAAGAAGTCAGTTCCCGCTTGTGAGGCATCGTGGAAGGTCCCTTCACTTATGGGCAAGAACTGCTGTAGATGAGGTGCGAGTTGTCCCGCATCAGGTGAATTTTGTACATTGTCGGGGAGCATGCGAGCACGACGCCCATCGTATGAAGCTACCTCTAGATCAAGGGATCGCTGACAGTCTGTGGATGGTGAATTGAGCTCGCTGAAGGGTGTTGACGTGAGTTCACGTCTCGTTCTTCGAGCCCCACATCGGGCGCCACTTGTAGCTCACGCGGGTCCGTCGGGTCGTTCCTGCACGAAATGCTCAGCCATCGCACCACATGTGCACGATGAACGAGGGGGCTGGCTAGCTCCGAGTCTCGGGGTTCTGGATCTCATGTGACGTCGCTCTGTGAAATACATAGACTGGCAGGCCGGTGGAACTCAATTGTTCCAGTGGGCCTGTGCGACCATTGCTGCTGAGATTGAACTGCACGATATCATCCCAGCTATTGGTGTCACTGGCATGTCTTTCCATGTCAATTTGGGACTATGGAGAATAAATTATAAAAAGATGTATCTATTTGTCAAACAAGGTGAATCGTTTGCCAGTAAGTGAGCATATAATGATAATACATAAAGTAGAGCTAGCTGGTGTACTTTGCACATGGGGTCGCCGGAGGTACCACACGGATTCGTAACTCCTCAGAGGTATCGCCGCAAGGGAAGCATCTGCACAACGAGGTCACTGTTTAAGTTAATATAAGCTATTATACCTTCATTATAAAAATAAAAAGATTCCTGATGTTGCGAGAGGGAAGTGCCTCACGCTGGCCTCCGTCACCTAGATGTTTTCATGATGGTGCAAGAGGTAGTAGCCTTGCGTGGGCCTCCATCCAGGACATCTCGCCTATGCGAGAGGCAAGCATGCAGGCCTCCATCAGAGGAAAATGCCTTCGATGCTGAAGCGGAGGAAAAGAGTTGGCAAAAAGGGCCACACTTTTGTTCAACAAAAATGCTAGGGAAAAAGACCATCCTAGAGAAAATATAATGAACGTGATGCATACTGGTTTACATGAAGCGAGCGATTCCCGAAGGATTCACAAGTCCCCGTCTTATGTTATTCTAAGATACTGTATTGGTGGGTGCCACTTATTTATGCGGGCCTTCTGCTGATCCTGACCTACCCTTTAGGTGTTAGAAACAGGAACTAGTTTTGGCCACAAGTGGCAGAAATTCCTACCTATCATTAGATATGGCGATCCAACGGGCGCAGATGCCCTGCTTCCCGTGGGTTGCCTTGGAACGCATCTACCTCCATGGATAGCAAGCGTACATGTTACTTTGCAACATATCCGAACTGGGTGAGAATCCAGATACCCTGCTCTGTAACCACATAAAACATCAGTGGACGATGGCTACATATTACACAAGCAAATTTAATGACTGACATGTCATTACAGTGGGGGTAGAGAGACGAATAGCCACTGCGAGTGTCCTTCCTGAGAGGGCATGGCAGATTCCAAGATCCTGCCCAGACACTACAATGAGTTGGGTGGAGATGTGCGTCTCATCCGTCACCAGTCCTATGGACCTAATCTTTGACCTGTCGTTATGTATATATTCCAATATGCCCAGTATGCACTGTGGGCCGGGAATAATATATCATCCTACAATAATAACTATATGTTTTCGCAGTGCTTTCCTTCTTTGACAATGTATCTAACTATCAAGTATCCGAGGATATGGGGGAGATGTATGTGAACCAACACTTTGGCCATCACCGCTCGAAAACCTCCGATAGTTTCCCAGAGTCGGATTAGTCCAATGTGTGGGTGGGGTTAGTCAAACAATTAAGAAGCCTTACAGCTTGGTGGATCGTGGAAAGAGACAATAACGTGATAGATGTGAGGCCCTATAGGTATTTGGCCAATATTACACAACCTTTCCAGAGTGCGGGCTAGATTACCGCAACAGCCGAAAAAGAGGCATACACTATATATCTCCAAATGAAGAAATTGTCCCTAACCACTATAACTTATCCTATCGAGCTGAATAGTAAAGTTAGTCGGTAGCATGCCGGGCTCGAATATTTAGAGCATGGTCAGCGACCTCAGTGTAAAATTGTTGGTGGCAGAAATAAGTGATGCATATATTGTTGCTATTTAGTATCTGCTAGCGTACTGCGGTCCAGAGTTTTTACAAATAAACAAAACATATTAACTGGATGGCTAACTGCCATATACATAACTGACCATTACAATAGAACAATATCACAGTTTCACAGAATGATTTAGATGAGGTAGTAAGTATATTACAGTCAGTGACCTATCATGGTGTGGTCATGACAATAAGACATAGTAGGTATAGTTACTTGAGTACCTAGTAGCTACTTGGGCGTAACAGGCTACTATGTTACCGAAATTGAGGCACTACATATATGTAGCGCAAGTCGACATGTTCTCTGAAGATGGAAGGTTCCCGCATGCAGATCTCTGCTGACTCCATGATGATATGGTACAAACTCATGGCAGTAAAACAGAGCAATTAAGTAATGTCTACTAGATTATCTCTATAACCAAATCAAGATTTAAACGGTGTGAAGAAAGTTCTCCGTCCGGCGATGGAAGTATGAAAGTTAATCATAACCCATTGACAGAGAGGGTTACTTATAAAAATGCAATTAATGCATGTATATTTGAGGCACACGGTGCGGGGTACATCGCATAGCTCTTGCGGCGTACCGGACAAAGTCTAATCGACTGCGGTCAAAAAGTTACAAAGGTGGCCACACGACATGCAGTGCGGTGGTTGAAGTCCACTTTCGAGTGGTCAGCAGATCTAGCGAGTCATCCACCAAGAAACATTGCTGCTCTACATTATGTAGAAGTTACATAACAGGTCACAAGGACCCTCCCGCAAAAATTCTGCTTATAGGTGTTCAGAAATGGGAACCATAATTTAGTTTATTATTGCTCCTGGATGGCCATCCGGGAGCATCTAAAATTGTTTCTATACGGGTTAGCTGAGACTGCTTTTACATGTGGGTGAACTGAAAGCCATAAGGAACCACGGGGTATGTGCTGTATCTTTCTTATCTGCAGGCATTCCGGTCCACTCATCTAGTCCACACCTCCAGTTAGCTCTCGACTCTCGGCCCCCACGCCAATGATGCTTCTGATCTTCGAATTTCACCCCCTTTTATACTCGCTGGAACGTCAGAGCTGACTCCCTGAATTAAGCATAGATCGCTGTATCATCCAATCAGCACGCTAGAATACTGTGACGTATACACAAATAACTATGTATTACGATATGTATAGATATGTGTAGTGACGTAGTAGGTCACGTGTACACAAATCACTATGTATCTAGCTATGAATATATACACGATTACGTCGTTATAGCGATATTTGGAGTATATTTTGACTGGGAGTTTCGATGATAACTCGGCCATTTCTGGACCGATTTTAAAATGGTTTGCAGTTTTGAAAAGCTAGTCAAATCCTGGTCTTGAGTAATGCCAAGAGCGACGAAAATAAGTGAATTATAGATATTTACGAGTACCAACTCGGTACACTATAGGTACACACTCGCTCCCAACCTTGACACACGTGTCGTCGAGGAAGCGCTAAAGTGTGCACATTCGTGCCACACGTTCTAACGAACGTAGTCATTTTCACGACGTAATGCCTCTCATATAGGCTCATACACGCTTATTGCTCTACCCAGGGGTGGGGGGCGCTTATGGGAACGAATCCAGGATGGGCGGCCCATACCCAGCTTTGTTGGGACGGCCAGTACCCGCCTGGTCGATTCGTGATACAGAAGTATAAACGGTAAGCATAACCCATTAACAGAGAGGGTTACTTATAAAAATGTAAGTAATGCATATGCATGTACATATTGAAGCACACGGTGCGGCGTGCGGCATATAGCTCTTGCGGCGCACTGGGCAAAGTCTTCTCGACTGTGGTCAAAAGGTTATAACGGTATCTCACACGACATGCAGTGCAGTGGTTGAAGTCCACTTTTGCGTGGTTGGCAGATCCGGCGAGTCATCCACCAAGAAACATCGCTGCTCTACATTATGTAGAATTTACATATCGGGCCACAAGGACCCTCCCATAAAAGTTCCTCTTATAGGTGTTCGGAAATGGGAACCATAACTTTAGTTTATTATTGCTCCTGGATGGCCGTCTGGGAGCATCCAAAACTCTATGCGGGTTAGCCGAGAACTGCTTTTACGTGTGGGTGATCTCAAAGCCATAAGGAACCACGGGGTATGTTCTGTATCTGCATGTATTCCGGTCCACTCGTCTAATCCACACCTCCAGTCAGCTCTCGACTCTCGGCCCTCACGCCAACGATGCTCCTGATCTTCGAATTTCGCCCCCTTTTATACTTGCTGGGACGTCAGAACTGGCTGCCTGGACAAACCAGCGGCCGATGTACCAGCCAATCAGCGTACTAGAATACTGTGACGTATACACAAATAACTATGTATTTAGATATTTATAGATATGTGAAGTGACGTAGCAGGTCACGTGTACACAAATCACTGTGTATTTAGTTATATATATATATATATATATGCGATTACGTTGTTATAGCAATATTATAAAGTATATTTTAACTGGGAGCTTCGATGATAACTCGGCCATTTCTGGACCGATTTTAAAATGGTTTAAAGTTTTGGAAAGCTCGTCAAATTCTGGTCTTGATAGATACCAAGAATGACGAAAATAAATGAATGATAAATATTTACGAGTACCATCACGGTACACACTCACTCTCAATACACGTGTCGTCGAAGAAGCATCTGAGTGCGCTCATGCGCACCACGCGTTTTAACAAACTTAGTCGTTTTATCGACGAAATGCCTCTCGTATAGGCTTATACATGCTTCCTGCTCTACATAGGGGGATGTGATTTTGGGAACGAATCCAGGACGGGCGGCACCGTACCCATCTTGGCAGGGATGGCCAGTACCCGCCTGGTCAATCCGCGCTACACCACCAACTAGAGATGGTCTGATGACATTCTCCTCATTTTGGAGTAGCAATCAGACAATCGGCATTGCTGTGCATGCCGTTTAAACCACTATATATATATATATATATATGTATAAACAATGGAGCCCATAATTGGTCACTCAACTGGTCTAGCTGATCTCGGTGACGTGTGCGACGTTGATGCCGCCAAGGTTAAGGGACGCGATGGCAAGTCCCTCATCCTCCAATATGGAGCAGACTCCAAGACATTCTCCCTCCATCCTGTCGGTGGAGGTCATCATCAGCATTACGTCTGGTGTAGCATGGATTGGCCGGACAGGTACTGACCATCCTAGCTAAGCTGGGTACGGAATGGCCATTCCAGATTCGCTCCAAGCACGCCCCCCCCCCACACCCCCTGTGTAGGATAGTATGCGTATGTAAGCCCTATAGGAGAGGTTTTCATTAAAACGGCTAAGTCCGTTAAAATGTGTAGTGCGCATGTGCATAGGTCAGAGCTTCCCTGACAACACATGTCGAGATTGGGAGCGAGTGTATGCCTATAGTGTACCGAGTCGGTACCCGAGATTTATTCAAATCACACCGCCCTCGTCGTTCCTGGTCGCTATCAGGGCCAGAATGAAACGAGGATTATAGAACTTTTTACTATTTTAAAATCGGTCCAGAAATGGCTGAGTTATCATCGAAAATCCCGTTAAATTATTTTCAAAATATTACTTTTGACGTCGTAATCGCGTGTATGCAGTAAATGAATATAGAGAATATGCTGTGCACATGATAGCAACGTCACCACCTCTTGCTGCACGCTGATTTGCTACTGCTCGGCCTCTGATTGGCTGGAGTGCCTGCTCTGACGTCACGAGTAGTATAAAAGGGGTTAAAATTCGAGGATTGAGAGATCATCGGCGTGGAAGCCGACCCATCAGGAGGACTTGGTGGAGTAGTGCGGGCTTAACGTGTGCAACTGCTAACCGACGGTGATACACAGAACATCACCGCGGTGCCATTCAGATTTCAGCTCACCCGCGCCGGTAAGTATGTCCTCGACATCACCGCGTTAGAATTTTGGATGCTCCCGGAGCAAAATAAATAAAGTTATACCTCCTGCATCCAGACTTTTCTAAGGGAGCCTCTCCGCAGACAGGCCATGCAGGCCCAATTGTGATTCTACGGAATGTAGAACTGATGATGCTCCTTGGTGGATGACTCACCGGATCTGCCAACATCACTAAAGAGTGGACTCAAACCTCCGTGCTGCATGTCGCGTGTGATTAATTAACTTTTCGACCACAGTCTGGTGGGACTTTGCTCGGTGCGCCGCAAGAGCTATGCAATATACCCCATACCATGTGCCAGTTATTGTACATGCATAGTTATTCATATTAGTAGCCCTCTCTGTTAATGGGTTACTCTCAACTTTCATATTACCATAGCCGGACAGAAACTTTACAACAAACTGTTTAGATTCTGTATTAGTGAAATGACTATCTAATGGACATCTCCTGAACCATTCCGTTACACTGTCCTGAGAATGTGCCATATCCAACCTGCCTGCAGAACCCTGCTTGCAGAGACCAACCTGCGGAGGCCTGCTTGTGGAAACCTGCCTGCGGAAATCCTTCCTGCATCAAAGATCATGCCATCTCACGCTATCTACATATTAGTGTCTCAATTTCAGTAACACTTGACCTTTACTCGTACCGATGACCAATAGGTACTCAAGTAGCTGTACTGTTGAACATTTAATTATTTCCGTATATTGGTACTGATGACTAATAGGTACCTTAACCGGTCCTAAGGCCGCATTCTTATATTTTCTGTTTCTTGCTGTGAATATTATCCTTGTTTACTGTGGGTGCTTTCAACTAGCTGCACCGTGAGGTCTAATACTTTATTATCATCGTATTCGTTAAATTGTGTATTGGTTAGTTGTGTATATGGGAAGTAGCAATCTAGTTAATATGTTTTGTTTATTTGTAAAAACTCAAGCCCGCAGTACGCTAGGAAATACTATACAGCAACATATATATCCGCATGACTATACTCCTGCCAGCATCAATTTTACACTGAGGTCGCAGATCATGCTCTAATTGCTTGAGCCTGACATGTTACTGACTAAACCTGGCTATTATAGCTCGATACGATAGGTTTAAAGTGGTTAGGGACAATTTCTCCGCAAGAGACGCATAGTGTATGCCTCTTTTCCAGTTGTTGTGGTAATATAGACCCACGTACCACAAAGTTTGTGTAAAATTGGCCAGTTACCTTTAGGACCTCTTAATATATCGAGTTATTGTCTCTCTCTACGATCCTCCAGGTGCAAGGCTTATTAATTGTTTGGATTCCCATCGACAGGTTATCACGATCTGACCCTGGGAAACTATCGGAGGTTTCCGAGCAGTGATAGATAAAGTGCCGATCTACATACACGTCCCCTGTATCTTCGGATACTAGTTAGGTAGATACTCCCGCCAAAGTAGGAAGCACTGCGAAATAATGATATTAATTAATAAGTTGTAATACCGGCCTGCAGTACATCTCTGGGCATCATGTAACTTAACCCTAATGACAGGTCAAATGTTGACTCCGCAGCACGCGGTGACGGTCGAGATGCGGATCTCCATCCAATTCGTTGTAGTGTCTGGGTTTGGTCTTAGAACACACCACGCCCTCATGGGAAGGACGCTAGCGGTGCATATCCATCTCTCTGTCCCCACCATAAATGGCATGGCGCTTTCTAATATGGTTTATGTGAACTGTGAAACTGTGAGTCCGGGTGATGTTATATGTGGTTGCGAGGCAGGGTAACCAGATCGTTATTTGATTCCGGAGCCTTGCTCCGTAACATGTACGCACGCTGTCTTTTGGAGGTAGATGCTATGCAGGGCGACTTACGGGAAGCCGTGCATCTGTGCCCGACGGATAAACGTATCTAAAGTTAGGTAGGAATCCCTGCCACTTGCAGCCAAAGCTTGTTTTCGTTACTAACAACTAATTGATAGGTTAGGATGTAGCAGAAGGCCCACATAAATAAAGCGGCAACTACCAATGCAGCAACTTTGGAACTACATAAGACGGTGACGTGGGAATTCTTCGGAAATCATTTATCCCATCTTCATGCAAACCAGTGTGCAACGCCTTAACTGTAGCTTCACTAGGATTTTCAGCACGTAGCATTTTCTGTTTGAACAAAAGAGTGGCCCTTTTTGTCATCTCTTTTCCTCCGCTTGGGTGTTGAAGGCATTCCTGTGATGGAGGCCCACGCGAGGCACTTACCTCTCGCAACAACAATATTTTCTTTGTGTGAGTGTTAGGGGTATACCAGTTTATATTAAATTATCTAGTGACTTCGTTACGATGCTCTCTTACAGGGATACCTCTGCGGATTCAAGGATCTGTATGATACCTCTGGCGAAACCACATGGAAAGGACATCAGATGGCTCTATGTTGCCTATTATTGTGCTCATTACTGTCAAACGAATAAAATTGTTTGTATAGTACTTATCAAATTTGTGACTGTTTAATTATAACATCTTCTCTGTTACTCTAAATTAGAATGGACCGACACACGGGTGACACAAACAGCAGGGATGATACCATGGGGTTAGATCTCGGCGACAATGGTCGCACTGCCACACTGGAACATGTGGGTTCCACTGCCTCTAGAGGCCGGTCTTTGTACTTTCCAGAGAGACATGATATGAGATCCACAACTCCGAGAACCAAAGCTAACCAGCGCTCCCGCACATCATGCACATGCGGTGCAACAGAGCAAAGCGTCAGGACGGATCAGCGCATACCCCCATGAGCTACACTATCATCATCATCATCATCATCATCATCATCAGCATTATGTCTATCATCATCAGTAGTTATAAAATAAGTGTTTCAGAACGGGCCCCCACCACCAGGTGATGATCTATTAGAAAAACGCAACTGTATAGGTACACTGTTCTGGATGGCAGTGTTGTGGGCAGGAATATGCAGATTTATTCAAGCTGTTAGATATATTGGTTTGATTGTTTATTCAGCCATTTGTAATGATGACATCATACAGTACACAGTTGACAGATAGCTGCAACTTAAAGTATACGTAAATCAATAAATGTGATTACATTACACCCCCCCCCCCCTCTTTTAGGATGAAAAAGAACATGCAAATAATATAATAAACTATATAAAATTAAAAGTCTTTTTCTGTCTTTGAATAATGGCACATAATATCAGGATAGTAGTAACTCAATAGATGTAGTCTTTGAATACATTTGGTTTCAACTGTCTGCCAAACCGACGGTACTTTGGAATTACAGAAACATGCTCATTAGGGGATCCAAAGAACTTGGCATAGTAACGATTTGAGCAGGTTGGGAGTTGGTACATTCACCAAAATCACTTGGTGGCACACATACCTTTTCGCTTACAGGAATGTTAGTTTTTGAATCACCAATATCTGACTCATTGAGTGTACATTGGTTAGTTTGTGACACTGTCTTTCATTTTATGAAGGAAACGTCTGTTGCGATGGTAGTCTCCTCCATCATCCATGTGGACCATATACGATCGTGATGTTTTGGAATAGTCTGTTACCACACCACGTTTCCATTTTCCATCTGGCTTTTGCATTCTAATTGTATCACCTTTTGCTATTTGCTTTAATTGAACTGCATTATGGTCATAGTCCTTTTTCTGATGTGTGTGACTGTCAGTCATACAGTTCACAATTTGTTTTGAGTTCTGAATCATTGATTGGAAATGTTTTTCATGGGCTGGAGTGTTAGTACGCAGTCTGCTACTCATTAACAGTTGAGCTGGGGAAGAGCCAGTCCCATTTGGTGTGATTAGATATGCTAATAGTCCTATATATGGATCACTGTTATCCCTGTCATTTTTTCAAAATATTCTTAGCAATTTGGACATATTTTTCTGGTAACCCATTTGATTGCTGATGAAAGGGACTCGAAACAGAATGCTGAATGTTCCAGTCATTTACAAAATTTGAAATTCATGCAATGTATATTGCATACCATTGTCAGATACAAACTGCTTACAAATTCCATGACGAGCCGAGATCGATTTGATGAAATTGATCACTGTACTCGATTTAATGTCAGGTAGTTTAGCTATTTCGAAATATCAACTGTAGTCCACCAGAAGTAAGTAATTCTGGTGCTTCCATTCAAATAAATATCCACGGAGCATTTGGAACAGTGTGGGAAATTAATGGTTCTTTTGGGTTAGAGTTTCTGAGCTCTAGACAAATATTACAATTTTCTACCATTTGCTCGATTTTTTGACACATTCTTGGCCAATAGAGTAAATTTCGAGCTCGTCTTTTGCATAATTCCATGCCAAAATGACAAGCATGTATTTTTTCTAACATGTCAGGTCTTAACTTAGACGGAATGATAAGGTTGTTACGTTTGAAAAACTAAATCATCAATAATATTACCGATAATTCGTCTCTGATCATCCAGTAATCTGTAATTTCTACTGGAATATCACGTTTGTCATTGGGCCAGCCACTACGGATTACAAGTTTCAATTTACTCAACACACTATCCTTTTCTGTTTCGGATTTAACTGTCAAGTTTGCTTTGAGTTATAGGCATGTTCTCTAATACTGCATGCACATGCTCTTCTAACAATGTGTCATCATGCACATCAGCTGTTGCTTGAAATGTTCTAGACAGGCTATCTGCAATGGGAATTTCTTTACTAGGACGATACATCACTTGTATGTCATATTCTTGCAAACGTAACAACATACATTGCAAACGAGGTGGAGCAATTGTCAAATTTTTCTTCATAATGCTTTCTAACAGTTTGTCATCCGTTTCTACAGTGACCTTTTTGCCATATAGGTAGTTGTTGAACTTTTCACACCCTACCAATATAGCCAATAGCTCCTTTTCAATTTGAGCATACCTGGTTTGACTTAGTGTCATCGCCTTTGAAGCAAATGCTACAGGTTTCCTTCCTGTAGCAAAACTGAACCTAAACCTGATTGGGATGCGTCCACTTGTAGTGTGACTGCTTTAGAAATATCCAAATACTGCAAAATTGGATATTGTGATTTGACCTTTGACCTCATCAAAAGCTTTCTGTTGTAACGAACTCCAACTGAAAATTGCATCTTTCTTTAGGAGCTCACGCAATGGTCCAGTAATTTCAGCCAATTTGGGTGTAAATTTAGTCTGGTAAACAACCATACCCATGATTGTTTCCAGTTCTTTCTTAGTTTTTGGTGGTTCCATTTGGATAATGGCATTGAACTTTTCAGGGTCCAGTTTTTGGCCACTACTAGAAAGAATATGGCCAACATGTTCTACCTCTGGAACTCCTACTTGTAGCGTGTCAGGGTTTAATTTAATGCCTCGCTCACGACATCTGTCTAATAGGCACGTTAGGTTGGCATCATGACGACTTTGGCCATAGACAAGAATGTCATCAACTTAAAACCTTGGTACAATTGAGACCTTCCAAGTTTTCATTCATTTTTTTCGGGAAGATTTCCTGAGCTGAAACTAAACCAAAAGGCATTCTAGTAAATCGCCAGCTTCCAAAGGACGAATTGAAATTAGTTAGCTTACTACTTTCGTCATCTAATTTGATTTGCCAGTGGCCAGTTTTAGCATCAAGTTTACTGAAAAACTTGGCCTAGCTAATTTGTGTGTGATGTCTTCTATGGTGAGAAATGGATAGAGCTCTCTTAATGTTTTCGTTTTATTGTTTTGGATCAATACAAATTCTGATCTTTTTGGCCGACTGCGACCATTGAACTTATCCAGTCAGTGGGTTGATCAACCCCTTTAATAACACCCATTTTCTCCATGCGATTCAGTTCATCGTGAACTTTATCTTTCATACCAATGGGGACTCTACGTGGTGGGTGTTTTACTGGGCATGCATCCGATTTGAGCTTGATTTTTGCTTCACCTTGTAAGGTTTCAATCCCTGAAAACACATCTTTATATTGACCCAAAGCACTTTGTTTTGTTAGGTCTGTATTTTCCGGTTGGTGGTTTCAGTTTTGACTGTCATGATAACTTTAATTAGATTCAACTGTCTACATGCATTTAAACCTAGTAGTGGTTTAGCAGGAGTGTCAATAACATAACAATCAAGGTCTTGGGATTGATCGTTGTACCTACATGTTACTGTACATTTACCCACTACATCACGTTTCTCACCACCATAACCAGTGAACTTTGCAAGGCCTTTAGTTTGCAATTTGTGACCATTTAGTGATTGATTATATAACTGCAATGGTATGCAATTTACTTGCGCACCTGTGTCTAATTTACACTTGACAATTTGACCATTTCCGACAGCCAAATCAACAAAAACTTCATCAGCAGATTTGTTATTTTCAGCAACAGTCCCCAGAAATAAAGTTTCAAAATTATCAAAATCTGGTTCATTTGACATTGCATGGGCGATTTTACATGTATGCTTTAGAACAGTTATACACATCTTTGCGAAATGATTGGGCTTTTTGCACTTGTTGCATAATTGTCCGGTTGCTGGGCATGTTTCACTTGGGTGAAGCTGACGTCTGCCACATTTTTTACATTGGACGCTGCTGGTGGGGTTTGTGCTTTACTAAGTTCACTTCTTGCGGTGGATTCAAAAGTTGGAGCTGTTCCGTGGATATTTCATGTGCTTTAGCTATTTTTATTGCTTTAGCTAGAGTTAAGTCATCCTCTAACAACAGTTTTTCTTGAACCACTTTAGAACATGATCCCATCAATATTTTGTCTTTAATCATATCATCGGTGTCGTGAAATTCACAGTCCCTTGAGATTAAGTTCAGTTCAGTAACCCATTTATCAACTGGTTCCATGACACCCTGATTTCTCTCATAAAACAGCTTTCTCTATATTGACGTATTCTTATAGGAATAGTAGAATGCCTCAAATCTCGCTAGTAGCTCATTGGGATTTTTACAATCAACTTCTGAGAGTTCTTGATTTGTTCTCCAGGAACAACAAATATCCCTACCTCGTTGGCCAATACTGATTAAAAACTGAGCAGCTTTCTGCTCGTCAGTCCATTTATCAGCTTGTGGACTGGAAAAAATTAACACGATTAGTTCCTTCCACCTAGACCAATTTTCTGAAATGTTCCCATTATCAAAATCCATATTAGGGATATCTTTAAAACTCACAGACAGCTTCGCGTTTATCGGACACCATACACTGTTCTGGATGGCAGGGTTGTGGGCAGGAATACGCAGATTTATTCAAGCTGTTAGATTTATTGGTTTGATTATTTATTCAGCCATTTGTAATAATGAGGTCATGCAGTACACAGTTGTCAGATAGCTGCAACATAAAGTATACGTAAATCAATGAATGTGATTACATTACAATAGGTCATCAAGCTAACTGAATCTGAAACTCAATCATGGGTTACCCCGAAGAACTATGGAGTTACATGCATGATGTAGGCTGTGCGGCATGGTGGGAAAAGGTGGCAAGATCATTACATGACCTGGGCGACTATGCAAATACATCCCTTGAGTTCTGGAGAGCTTCTGACCTATCATTCGCAATAGTAGTAGACGAGGTACTCGCCCGAAAAACCCCACCAGGCACAGAGTTACGGGTTAGATGCTATCCACTGACAGTAATGGCAATGACAGAACTAAGACAGTATTTAGATCATCTGTTAATGATCCACAGTATAAATATGGATGTGATATCGAACCAAAATAAATGAGAACATCGGATCCACTAGGCAGCGACCTCTAAATCTTCTACTTCAATCCCCACCCCTGAATGGATCCCTCTCTCTAGAAGGACCCACTCTTTGGCCTGGGGGACAACTTTTCGACCACATGCTCTGGTGAGAGCTACCGCTACAGGAAGCAATGCCATGCATGCGACCCACTCCATCGCCAACATATCTTCTGCTCCCTCTTCAGCAGCTACTGTCATTTTGCCATCTATGTACACGCACCCTCCTTTGCTCAGATTAAGGACTGACTGACCGAAAGAAACCCATATGGAGCCACGATGGCCGCCAAATGCCCTGGGCCACCCTCCCTGCCCATGAGCGGCAGCGAATGGATTGAGGATGGCGAGGAGCCTGCCATGTCGAAGACTCGGTCTAGGATACAGGCAAACAGCAATGCTGGGGATGCCTAGCTGGACTCACACACCTACAAGGAGGTGGCTGGCCACTCCGGTCAGCAAATATTTGTATGGTAGCCTCTCACCCATGCTATGGGAGGGTCATCGCAAGCCCTGAGAGCTGCTGAGAGACCCAGGTGCGTTCGCTGAGGGAGCCCAAAGCCAGGACAGTGCTCGCCACTGAGGCAAGCCCGGGCCTCTGCTCGACTGGTGCTTCCTCCTGGGGCCTGAGAGAAATCTGGAGGACGGGATGACATCTCACGTGATAACTGGCCACCCGATCCTCGAGAGCGGGGACGAGCGTGCGACTGCGGCCGCACGGCCACACCTTGCTAAGGCCCATAGTATTGACACTGTCTTGACCACTTGCCCGCGCATCATGCATACACGACATCTGTCGAAATGTTCACGTCTTATGAGAGTTGGCCATTGCATAACCTATACGTATGAAGATTCTTCGCATATCCCATCCTCAGCATGTGTTGGGGGTCGAGTGAGTTCGGAAGGCAGATACATTGCGTCTCTGGGTTCGTTATTAACCCTAGCGTGGTCATAGATCATCCATCCCGTGTCAGAACCCAGGAACACGTCACAAACGCATCCTCGTTACAATAGGCACCACCGCCACTAACGCTGCTGCCACTACCATCACCACCGCCGCCGCCTTTTTCTTTGAAATAACAAATACAGCAAAAGCAGCAGATTACTCACTTTGACCTATACTAAAACAAAATTTTTAGTTAAGATCTTACCTTAAATCAGGTATGTCAAACGATGTCTTTTTCACAAATCTAGCGTAGACAGTTCAAAAAGCACCAAATAAATACTTTACATGCCCTTTTTTGGTAGAAGCAATCACCCTGAATGTATTCTCAAAATGATCCTCTACAACATAGGGGTGAATGACAAGATCAGTTTTAGGCCTACATTTCACCGGACATAATGATATGTCTTGACCACGAGGGGTCAAATGTGACGAATTTATTTTTCCTCTGTACTGTTACCTCTGTTAGGATAACCTTCAAGAAATACAAATACGATATTGCTTATTTAGGCTGATAAGTACGGAAGCCCTGAAGGGCTATGTCTGCGAAACAATATTATCTCGAGCGCTCGACTTAATATCTCGAGCGCTCGACTTACTATCTCGAGCGCTCGACTTACTATCTCGAGCGCTCGAGATAATTATGTCAAGCCCTCGAAATAATGATCTCGAGCGTTGAGCGCTCGAGATAATTTCAATACCACCAGATCTATTACTACCTTAGGCGAGCCACGTGTTACATCTGCTGCAGCAGCAACAACAGCAGCGACGTCGGTAGCGGCAGCAGCAGTAGTAGTGGTAGTAGTAGTAGTAGTAGTAGTAGTAGTAGTAGTAGTAGTAGTAGTAGTAGTAGTAGTAGTCAATATTGTCAACGCACTGGCTCAGAATCTTCAATAACTGAAAAAATTCAAAAATTTAAGATATTTTGGTTTATCTTACTGCCTGAGATTTGTCATTTTGTTTGAGGAAAGCCATATGGCATTAATGTTAACCCTTTACTGGTTCAATTTGTTCAGTAGATTCCAAATATTCGCTTACTTATTTAATGTACATTTGCAGGCACAGACAAGGTCATTCCCGAGAATATGCCACTGGAACGACTGTCTCGGTTCCAGAGCCAGTCATTACAGCGGTATATTTTCAAAAATACTCCAATCCCGCAAATGGACATTGCCCAAGATCACTAAATTGACCATTTTTGGCTGACCATCATGCAAGGGTTAATGTTGAATGATTGAGATGGATATTCTGGATAGCTATTTGAGTTTTGCTTTTACCAAGATGTCACGTAGATTCGGACTTTTTTTAAACGCAATTACTGGACGCTTGTTAAAGGGTTGTTTTAGTTTCTCCTGTAGGTTTTGATACTCATCTTTCAGGATTTTGGAAATTTCAACGTTTTTCCGATTATAGGTCAGAATGAATGGAATTTTGTCACGTTGATCAGATAAGCCTGGGTCCGAGTTTATTCCCCTTGGCCACTGTGTTTCGAGTTCTTTAATCCAAAACGATTCTCGCAGTTTTCTTTGTTTATCAGTTTCTTCTGCCGTATCTGAAAGGGGTGGCTGTTCAATCGGTATAATTTCAAAGTCACGAAGGACTAAATGGTCAGGAAGATTAAAATGTTCGGAAACATGTGTGTCTTCCTCTAGCCTAATATCTGAGAGGTGTCGAGTTGCCCGCCATCTTAATGGACATTTGGTTTCGCCGACATACTGTTTTTGGCACAATTTGCATGAAATTAGATAAATAACATTTTCAGAGTCACAATCTAGATTAGACTGAAGTTGGAACTTGCTTTTGTTCTGAAAGCTCGTGAAAGTATTCTAGTTTGGGAGAAATTCATCTAACTTGCACCTTTTCTTTCCGCATTTGCGAGATTCGCCTACACCTATAATCGGACGATTGTGAGAAATTTTTGTAGGCCGACGATTTGAGGCATTATCTGGAATGGTTTCCAAGCCATCCAATGTTTCAGATTTGATTTTGCGCAAGAATCGTGAGGAGTAACCTCGTGGTTTGAGAGCTTTGAATAGGGTAGAGCACGCTTCTTCAAAGTTTTTCCTATCACTCTCCTGTGAAAACGGATTATTTGTGATTTTACTATTCCTTTAAAAGTATGCGGTGGATGGAAAGATTTTTTGTGCAATAGCTGATGCGAATCGGTTGGTTTGAAATACACTTTGTAGTCTAAGTAGCCAGTTGTTTCATACTTTAGACCTTTATATACAGTTACATCCAGGAAATCTACAGACATCTCGTCAATGGTGCTTTTAATTTGATATTCGGATCGTGATTGTTCAGAATTTCGAAAAATTCATCAAACTCTGCCTTTGTGTGTTGCCAAATCATGAAAATGTCATCAAGGTACCTGCGATAAATGAGGGGCTGTTTTGGACACTTTTCTAACGCTTCCTCCTCCCACTCTGCTACGTAAATATTGGCAAAACATGGGCTAAAGCGCTTGCCCATCGCGCAGCCGCAAATTTGTTGGTAAATTTCGCCATCGAATTCAAAATCATTGCCTTTCAGACTCACTGGCCTGTTGGTGTCTGGGTAGTTCACGAATGCTTTACAGATAGAATTAATACCCTTCTCGATGTCAATGTTTGTATACATAGCATCGATGTCAAGCGTGACCAAGAATGAATTTGGAGGTATCCAGGTCTCAGAGACCTGTGATAAGAAGTCTTCTGTGTTTTTCAAGAAGCTGGTGTGTCTATTTGCTATTGGCTGTCGATGGTAATCGATGTATTCACTGATTCTGTAGGATTCTGAACCACAATCAGAGATTATAGGTCGCCCGGGCGGTGACATTGGGTCCAACCACGAATCTATGGGTTTATGAATTTTTGGCAAAAGATAGAAAGTCCGTGGTTTTGACTCAAGTTTAGCAAAGAGATACTTATGTTGCTTTTCGGTGATCTTGCTATTGAGCAATTTTTTTAAGAATCTCATTAAATTTGCTGCAATTATTTTGCCAAAGTGGTTTGCTTAGTTTCTGGTAATGCTTTGGGTTACTAAGTTGTCGTTGTGCTTCACGTTTATAGTTATCTTTGAGCATTATTACAGTCGCCGACCCTTTATCTGCAGGTTTGATGACAATTTCGCTGTTTTTAGACAATTCAATTAAGGCCTGGCGTTCCTCATAGGGTAAATTTGGTTGATCATTAGGGAATGCAGAATTTTTGACACGTTCTGAAAAGAGTTCTATGCTTTCACCGATCGCTGGGTCCAGGATTTTTACGTTTGGTGCCCAGCCAGTTTTTTCAATGAATGGTGGAATGTTACTATTAGAGTTACGAAAGAAGTCTTTTTCTGTCTTTGAATAATGTCACATAATATCAGGATAGTAGTAACTCAATAGATGTAGTCTTTGAATACATTTGGTTTCAACTGTCTGCCAAACCGACGGTACTTTGGAATTACAGAAACATGCTCATTAGGGGATCCAAAGAACTTGGCATAGTGACGATTTGAGCAGGTTGGGAGTTGGTACATTCACCAAAATCACTTGGTGGCACACATACCTTTTCGCTTACAGGAATGTTAGTTTTTGAATCACCAATATCTGACTCATTGAGTGTACATTGGTTAGTTTGTGACACACTGTCTTTCATTTTATGAAGGAAACGTCTGTTGCGATGGTAGTCTCCTCCATCATCCATGTGGACCATATACGATCGTGATGTTTTGGAATAGTCTGTTACCACACCACGTTTCCATTTTCCATCTGGCTTTTGCATTCTAATTGTATCACCTTTTGCTATTTGCTTTAATTGAACTGCATTATGGTCATAGTCCTTTTTCTGATGTGTGTGACTGTCAGTCATACAGTTCACAATTTGTTTTGAGTTCTGAATCATTGATTGGAAATGTTTTTCATGGGCTGGAGTGTTAGTACGCAGTCTGCTACTCATTAACAGTTGAGCTGGGGAAGCGCCAGTCTCATTTGGTGTGATTAGATATGCTAATAGTCCTATATATGGATCACTGTTATCCCTGTCATTTTTTCAAAATATTCTTAGCAATTTGGACATATTTTTCTGGTAACCCATTTGATTGCTGATGAAAGGGACTCGAAACAGAATGCTGAATGTTCCAGTCATTTACAAAATTTGAAATTCATGCAATGTATATTGCGTACCATTGTCAGATACAAACTGCTTACAAATTCCATGACGAGCCGAGATCGATTTGATGAAATTGATCACTGTACTCGATTTAATGTCAGGTAGTTTAGCGATTTCGAAATATCTACTGTAGTCCACCAGAAGTAAGTAATTCTGGTGCTTCCATTCAAATAAATGTCCACGGACCATTTGGAACAGTGTGGGAAATTAATGGTTCTTTTGGGTTAGAGTTTCTGAGCTCTAGACAAACATTACAATTTTCTACCATTTGCTCGATTTTTTTACACATTCTTGGCCAATAGAGTAAATTTCGAGCTCGTCTTTTGCATAATTCCATGCCAAAATGACAAGCATGTATTTTTTCTAACATGTCAGGTCTTAACTTAGACGGAATGATAAGGTTGTTACGTTTGAAAAACTAAATCATCAATAATATTACCGATAATTCGTCTCTGATCATCCAGTAATCTGTAATTTCTACTGGAATATCACGTTTGTCATTGGGCCAGCCACTACGGATTACAAGTTTCAATTTACTCAACACACTATCCTTTTCTGTTTCGGATTTAACTGTCAAGTTTGCTTTGAGTTATAGGCATGTTCTCTAATACTGCATGCACATGCTCTTCTAACAATGTGTCATCATACACATCAGCTGTTGCTTGAAATGTTCTAGACAGGCTATCTGCAATGGGAATTTCTTTACCAGGACGATACATCACTTGTATGTCATATTCTTGCAAACGTAACAACATACATTGCAAACGAGGTGGAGCAATTGTCAAACTTTTCTTCATAATGCTTTCTAACAGTTTGTCATCCGTTTCTACAGTGACCTTTTTGCCATATAGGTAGTTGTTGAACTTTTCACACCCTACGAATATAGCCAATAGCTCCTTTTCAATTTGAGCATACCTGGTTTGACTTGGTGTCATCGCCATTGAAGCAAATGCTACAGGTTTCCTTCCTGTAGCAAAACTGAACCTAAACCTGATTGGGATGCGTCCACTTGTAGTGTGACTGCTTTAGAAATATCCAAATACTGCAAAATTGGATATTGTGATTTGACCTTTGACCTCATCAAAAGCTTTCTGTTGTAACGAACTCCAACTGAAAATTGCATCTTTCTTTAGGAGCTCACGCAATGGTCCAGTAATTTCAGCCAATTTGGGTGTAAATTTAGTCTGGTAAACAACCATACCCATGATTGTTTCCAGTTCTTTCTTAGTTTTTGGTGGTTCCATTTGGATAATGGCATTGAACTTTTCAGGGTCCAGTTTTTGGCCACTACTAGAAAGAATATGGCCAACATGTTCTACCTCTGGAACTCCTACTTGTAGCGTGTCAGGGTTTAATTTAATGCCTCGCTCACGACATCTGTCTAATAGGCACGTTAGGTTGGCATCTTGACGACTTTGGCCATAGACAAGAATGTCATCAACTTAAAACCTTGGTACAATTGAGACCTTCCAAGTTTTCATTCATTTTTTTCGGGAAGATTTCCTGAGCTGAAACTAAACCAAAAGGCATTCTAGTAAATCGCCAGCTTCCAAAGGGCGAATTGAAATTAGTTAGCTTACTACTTTCGTCATCTAATTTGATTTGCCAGTAGCCAGTTTTAGCATCAAGTTTACTGAAAAACTTGGCCTAGCTAATTTGTGTGTGGTGTCTTCTATGGTGAGAAATGGATAGAGCGCTCTTAATGTTTTCGTTTTATTGTTTTGGATCAATACAAATTCTGATCTTTTTGGCCGACTGCGACCATTGAACTTATCCAGTCAGTGGGTTGATCAACCCCTTTAATAACACCCATTTTCTCCATGCGATTCAGTTCATCATGAACTTTATCTTTCATACCAATGGGGACTCTACGTGGTGGGTGTTTTACTGGGCATGCATCCGATTTGAGCTTGATTTTTGCTTCACCTTGTAAGGTTTCAATCCCTGAAAACACATCTTTATATTGACCCAAAGCACTTTGTTTTGTTAGGTCTGTATTTTCCGGTTGGTGGTTTCAGTTTTGACTGTCATGATAACTTTAATTAGATTCAACTGTCTACATGCATTTAAACCTAGTAGTGGTTTAGCAGGAGTGTCAATAACATAACAATCAAGGTCTTGGGATTGATCGTTGTACCTACATGTTACTGTACATTTACCCACTACATCACGTTTCTCACCACCATAACCAGTGAACTTTGCAAGGCCTTTAGTTTGCAATTTGTGACCATTTAGTGATTGATTATATAACTGCAATGGTATGCAATTTACTTGCGCACCTGTGTCTAATTTACACTTGACAATTTGACCATTTCCAACAGCCAAATCAACAAAAACTTCATCAGCAGATTTGTTATTTTCAGCAACAGTCCCCAGAAATACAGTTTCAAAATTATCAAGATCTGGTTCATTTGACGTTGCATGGGCGATTTTACACGTATGGTTTAGAACAGTTATACACATCTTTGCGAAATGATTGGGCTTTTTGCACTTGTTGCATAATTGTCCGGTTGCTGGGCATGTTTCACTTGGGTGATGCTGACATCTGCCACATTTTTTACATGTACCAGTTTTTTGCTTAGACCGATAGTCATGGTAACTTTGCGCTGCATTGGACGCTGCTGGTGGGGTTTGTGCTTTACTAAGTTCACTTCTTGCGGTGGATTCAAAAGTTGGAGCTGTTCCGTGGATATTTCATGTGCTTTAGCTATTTGTATTGCTTTAGCTAGAGTTAAGTCATCCTCTAACAACAGTTTTTCTTGAACCACTTTAGAACATGATCCCATCAATATTTTGTCTTTAATCATATCATCGGTGTCGTGAAATTCACAGTCCCTTGAGATTAAGTTCAGTTCAGTAACCCATTTATCAACTGGTTCCATGACACCCTGATTTCTCTCATAAAACAGCTTTCTCTATATAGACGTATTCTTTTAGGAATAGTAGAATGC
Source organism: Chaetoderma sp. LZ-2023a (assembly GCA_034401795.1). Lineage (NCBI taxonomy): Eukaryota > Metazoa > Mollusca > Caudofoveata > Chaetodermatida > Chaetodermatidae > Chaetoderma > Chaetoderma sp. LZ-2023a. The sequence goes on from CM067363.1 coordinate 4,468,357, forward strand.
CTCAAATCTCGCTAGTAGCTCATTGGGATTTTTACAATCAGCTTCTGAGAGTTCTTGATTTGTTCTCCAGGAACAACAAATATCCCTACCTCGTTGACCAATACTGATTAAAAACTGAGCTGCTTTCTGCTCGTCAGTCCATTTATCAGCTTGTGGACTGGAAAAAATTAACATGATTAGTTCCTTCCACCTAGACCAATTTTCTGAAATGTTCCCATTATCAAAATCCATATTAGGGATATCTTTAAAACTCACAGACATCTTCGCGTTTATCTGACACCATACACTGTTCTGGATGGCAGGGTTGTGGGCAGGAATACGCAGATTTATTCAAGCTGTTAGATTTATTGATTTGATTATTTATTCAGGCATTTGTAATAATGACGTCATGCAGTACACAGTTGTCAGATAGCTGCAACATAAAGTATACGTAAATCAATGAATGTGATTACATTACAATAGGTCATCAAGCTAACTGAATCTGAAACTCAATCATGGGTTACCCCGAAGAACTATGGAGTTACATGCATGATGTAGGCTGTGCGGCATGGTGGGAAAAGGTGGCAAGATCATTACATGACCTGGGCGACTATGCAAATACATCCCTTGAGTTCTGGAGAGCTTCTGACCTATCATTCGCAATAGTAGTAGACGAGGTACTCGCCAGAAAAACCCCACCAGGCACAGAGTTACGGGTTAGATGCTATCCACTGACAGTAATGGCAATGACAGATCTAAGACAGTATTTAGATCATCTGTTAATGATCCACAGTATAAATATGGATGTGATATCGAACCAAAATAAATGAGAACATCGGATCCACTAGGCAGCGACCTCTAAATCTTCTACTTCAATCCCCACCCCTGAATGGATCCCTCTCTCTAGAAGGACCCACTCTCTGGCCTGGGGACAACTTTTCGACCACATGCTCTGGTGAGAGCTACCGCTACAGGAAGCAATGCCATGCCTGCGACCCACTCCATCGCCAACATATCTTCTGCTCCCTCTTCAGCAGCTACTGTCATTTTGCCATCTATGTACACGCACCCTCCTTTGCTCAGATTAAGGACTGACTGACCGAAAGAAACCCATATGGAGCCACGATGGCCGCCAAATGCCCTGGGCCACCCTCCCTGCCCATGAGCGGCAGCGAATGGAATGAGGATGGCGAGGAGCCTGCCATGTCGAAGACTCGGTCTAGGATACAGGCAAGCAGCAATGCTGGGGATGCCTAGCTGGACTCACACACCTACAAGGAGGTGGCTGGCCACTCCGGTCAGCAAATATTTGTAGGGTAGCCTCTCACCCATGCTATGGGAGGGTCATCGCAAGCCCTGAGAGCTGCTGAGAGACCCAGGTGCGTTCGCTGAGGGAGCCCAAAGCCAGGACAGTGCTCGCCACTGAGGCAAGCCCGGGCCTCTGCTCGACTGGTGCTTCCTCCTGGGGCCTGAGAGAAATCTGGAGGACGGGATGACATCTCACGTGATAACTGGCCACCCGATCCTCGAGAGCGGGGACGAGCGTGCGACTGCGGCCGCACGGCCACACCTTGCTAAGGCCCATAGCATTGACACTGTCTCGACCACTTGCCCGCGCATCATGCATACACGACATCTGTCGAAATGTTCACGTCTTATGAGAGTTGGCCATTGCATAACCTATACGTATGAAGATTCTCCGCATATCCCATCCTCAGCATGTGTTGGGGGTCGAGTGAGTTCGGAAGGCAGATACATTGCGTCTCTGGGTTCGTTATTAACCCTAGCGTGGTCATAGATCATCCATCCCGTGTCAGAACCCAGGAACACGTCACAAACGCATCCTCGTTACAATAGGCACCACCGCCACTAACGCTGCTGCCACTACCATCACCACCGCCGCCGCCTTTTTCTTTGAAATAACAAATACAGCAAAAGCAGCAGATTACTCAATTTGACCTATACTAAAACAAAATTTTTAGTTAAGATCTTACCTTAAATCAGGTATGTCAAACGATGTCTTTTTCACAAATCTAGCGTAGACAGTTCAAAAAGCACCAAATAAATACTTTACATGGCCTTTTTTGGTAGAAGCAATCACCCTGAATGAATTCTCAAAATGATCCTCTACAACATAGGGGTGAATGACAAGATCAGTTTTAGGCCTACATTTCACCGGACATAAGATACGTCTTGACCACGAGGGGTCAAATGTGACGAATTTATTTTTCCTCTGTACTGTTACCTCTGTTAGGATAACCTTCAAGAAATACAAATACGATATTGCTTATATAGGCTGATAAGTACGGAAGCCCTGAAGGGCTATGTCTGCGAAACAATATTATCTCGAGCGCTCGACTTAATATCTCGAGCGCTCGACTTACTATCTCGAGCGCTCGACTTACTATCTCGAGCGCTCGAGATAATTATGTCAAGCCCTCGAAATAATTATCTCGAGCGTTGAGCGCTCGAGATAATTTCAATACCACCGGATCTATTACTACCGTAGGCGAGCCACATGTTACATCTGCTGCAGCAGCAACAACAGCAGCGACGTCGGTAGCGGCAGCAGCAGTAGTAGTGGTAGTAGTAGTAGTAGTAGTAGTAGTAGTAGTAGTAGTAGTAGTAGTAGTAGTAGTAGTGGTGGTGGTGGTGGTGGCAGTGGCAGCGGGCCAGGGGGAGGGGGGGCGGCGATGGCAACGGTGGTGGTGATAGTGGGGGGTGGGAGGGGGTGGGGGGGGGGGGGGTGGGTGAAGGTCTGCTACGGCAACAGTGGTGGTGGTGATGGTGGTGGTAGTTGTACTGGTTCTGATTGTGGTGGTAGTAGTAGTAGTAGTAGTAGTAGTAGTAGTAGGAGTAGTAGTAGTAGTAGTAGTAGTAGTAGTAGTAGTAGTAGTAGTAGTAGTAGTAGTAGTAGTAGTAATAGTGGTAGTAGTAGTAGTAGTAGTAGTAGTAGTAGTAGTAGTAGTAGTAGTAGTAGTCAAAGTGAACGCAGGCGTTTATTTAGCTCTGCAATTGCTGCCCGAATTTGCTAGTTTCTAGCGCTATTTTGTAGATAAATTTTATACATATATTTCGTATTAGTATTTCCTTTCAAACTTTATGTTTAATTTGTAAATTCTTGTCTTGGTTGGAGCGCATTTTGTGTCTCCATTTGCTAAAGGCACTCCTCTTAGCTGGCGGATTCCGCCATTTAAGAGGACGCCTCTTACTGTGGTCAATGCAATACATTTCTTCCCGCGCCAGTATGCTATTTCTATAGTTCGTTGGCTAGCGCATTATATTTTGGCAAGATCGCTTGAGTGAGTTGATTTTATTCCTTTGTCATTTGTAAGCGCAAGCCTAGTACTTTGATTATATAAATCTTTATAGTCAGTTGGCTGTCCCCGGTCAACTCGAACAACTAACAAATATATGACTGTAATATGTTAGTATGCATTAGGAAATCACTTTAATCGGTTAGGTGTTAGTGAACCACTTAGAAAGTGGTTCAAACTAACAAATATACGACTGTACTATCTATTCGTATATTTGTTGGTAGGTGTCAGGGTTTCAAAAGGGGACACTATTTATTTAGTGTTTAGCTCTTTCCCTGACGTCTTGGTATTATATATTTGTATTACCCCTTATATATTGTAGTAGTATGGGTTTCCTCCTTTGTTAAAACACCATGGCAGCCTCCTATAAGCGTACCCTGAGTCTTAAAATCACGACAAAGGCTTGGGGTGTTTCGGCAATTGAGGTGTATCATGGGTTGAAGGATCTAGTTGGAGCAGGGCCACGGGTCCTTCAAGGTCTCATTAGCGTTTCCAAATCTGTATGGAATGTCACCGTAGTTAATGAAAGTGTGAAGGAAAAGTTGCTCGACGAGGTCCTTGTCGTGAATGGTGAGGTGTGTAATGTGGAGGAAATAGATTCTGATCGTCTATTAGTCAAGATGAAGGTTCCATTAGAGATCCCAGATGAACGGGTTGTCAATGAATTGATCAAGTATGGTAAAGTGGACAAAGTAGAACACGAGACCTATCCATTTGATCGAACCTTAGAAAATGGCATCAGAAGAATTTGGTTCGAAAAGGTAGAATAACCTCTCCCAAGTAAGGTCACGATAGATGGTCGATTTATCTTGCCATTATGGTACAGGGGGCAAATCAAAGAGTGTAGAATCTGCTTAAGCACAGAACATCTTGCAACAGATTGCCCTAACAAAAGCAAATGTCTAGTTTGTGGATCATCTGATCATTTTAAGTGGCGATGACCGCAGAACAAATATGTCAAAAAGGGTGCTGATAAAAGTGCAGAGCAAGTTGTCTCTAAAGAGAATGTCACAGAACCGGTAGCTGCTGAGATTGTAGCTGAAATCCATGTTAATGGGAAGCACGTTGCTAAAGAAAATGTTATTGAACCAGTAGTTGCTGAGAATGTAGCTGAAGTCCATGTTAATGAGAAGCATGGTGAAAAGACTAAGAATCCAATCGCTGTAGTTGCAGGCGATGAAATAGAGGTTCTAGATGAGGGGCTAAGTCTTACTCCAGGAACAAGTCAATCCAAGTGTGATGTCAGAGAGGCTAATTCCACACAAGTTGAAGATGATGATCAATACCCTCTGGAAGAGTTTTAATTTAGGACAAGTAAAATTCAGGTCGCAAGATACTGAAACTAACTTTGATTTTGAGTACACTCAATCTAGACGATTTAAATAATATAGAGAAAGTAATTGGTGTCTCGGATCGATTGAGTGGAACAAAGCGACAGAAAGATGGAGATAGTTCTGAATCATAAATAGAGAAAAGTGATATAGAAGACAATAGTATGTCAGTCGCTGAATCCGATATATCCATTCAAACACAGAGTTCTAAATCACCCGATGAAATGGTCATGTACAGGTCAGAGGCAGGAGAGGTGTTAGTTCCATATGTGACAGCAAAAGGGGTTAAATATAGGCATCTGCGTCATGATTCAGATATATTAAAATATAAGCATTTGGAAAAATTTGAACTAAGTAGTGCAGCGTTTGCGAGTAAAATAGGTAAATGGTCTAAGAGAGGGTCGAAAAAACCCAAATCTAGTTAGCTTAATAATGGCGGTTATACACATCATCTTTTTACTTTTTGTGCTAATTTGCACACTCAATTGTAGAGGCTTAAATAGTGACATAAAGCAACGTCACTTACTAGAGACTCTGAAAAATGAGCAGATTGACATTGCTTTGATACAGGAAACACAAATTCAGAAGTCAGAATCATACGATAATTTGCTATGTATATATGCACCTGCATCTCATCAATTAATGAGATGTCTACAACAGCACTAGATAACATCATTGAAAACTTAGTAATGGGTGGTGACTTCAATTGTGTCGTAGACAAAGAAAATGACAGGATATTGCAACTTCAACTTATACTGATACATCACATAGACTCTTAAAAGAAATATGTGATAATGAAAATTTAGTTGACACCTATAGAATATCAAAACCTCATGGTAAAGATCTTACATGGTTTTCGGCAGATGGTAAAGTTGGTTCAAGGATCAACAGAATTTATGTGAATAGTTTGTTAACTGGGTACTGGAGAGATGTTAATATTAAGCCAGTCGCATTCTCAGATCATAACATGGTTTGTGTAACCTTTGCCAATGCTGATTGGGTAACAAAAGGGGTTGGGTTTTGGAAATTAAACACAACACTGTTGGGAGAAGACTTTTATAAGAATAATATAGAGAGTTGTTGGCAATATTGGATTAATAGGAAAGCATCATATAAGAGCACATTGCAATGGTGGGAGGATGTAAAACTGGATTTAAAGTATGTTTCCCGAAAGTATGCTATTAGAAAAGCACGGGAAATATGCAAACGCAAGAAAACACTTCATCGATCACTGATGAAAATTAATGCTAAAGTAAATAATGGTGAAGATAATTATTATGAATTACTGGTTAAAATTAAAAGTAAAATAAGAGATATAGAACAATATGAGTTTGAGGGTGCAAAAATTAGAGCAAGAGCCCAGATGCACGCAGATGGGGAAAAGCCAACCCGGTATTTTTGCACATTAGAAAAAGCATGGGCAATAGATAAGGTGATGTGCTCATTAAACATGCTGGATGGTTCAACCGTCTTTACCAACAATGAAATGAGTACTATTGTATGCAATTACTATGAGTCATTGTACAAGTCAGATGGAATTGATGAAGATGCAAAATTGGATTTGTTAGCAAATATAGACAAAAAGGTGTCAGACACAGGCAGTGAATTTTGTGATCAACCCTTAACACTAGAAGATTTAACTAAATCCCTTAAAGGTATGAAACTAGAAAAATCACCGGGATGTTATGGCCTTCCAGTTGAATTTTACCAAACGTGTTGGCACCTTGTAGGGCCAATAATGGAAGAATTAGCCACTGAAATTTTTGAGAAAGGCCATTTACCACCAACTATGGCTATGGCATACGTAAGGCTAATATATAAACGAAATGACAGACGTTTAATTCAGAATTACAGACCAATTTCTCTACTATGTGTAGACTACAAAATAATATCCAGAGCACTAACATTGAAACTAGGTAGTGTTCTAGGAGAAATCATTGGAACAGAGCAGACATGTGCTGTACCTAGCAGGACAATTTTAACCAATACCATGTTAATAAGAGACCTTATACAGTTGGTTGAGAAGGATAGCATCCCTTCAGCTGTGATTGCCTTGGACAACGAAAAGGCATTTGACCGTGTGGAATGGGGTTTTCTTTTTAATTCTTTGCAATCGTTTGGGTTATGCTCAACCTTTATTAAATGGGTTAAGATTTTATATACGGATATCAAGAGTAGCTATTTAGTGAACAATCAATTATCCAGAGAAATTGTCTTAGAACGTGGTGTTAGACAGGGGTGTTCCCTATCGCCATTATTATTTGTTATTGTGATGGAATCTCTTGGCATAGCGTTGAGGCAAAATAATAACTTTCAAGGCATATGTATTCGTGGCATAGAAAGACCACTTAAGCTGTCACAATATGCTGATGACACAACTGTGTTTGCTAGTTCAAACAATGATTTTGCAATTTTAAACCACGTACTAGAAAAGTTCCAAAATGCATCTGGTTTGAAAATCAATAAAAGAAAATCCAAAGGATTATTTTTGGGGCCATGGAAAGAGCAGAATGACCAGCCATTTGAAATCAATTGGTCTAATGATACCATTAAGATTTTAGGCATCTATTTTAGTAGGAACCCGAATACAACACAAAATTGGAATGAACGAGTATCTAAGCTTAAGAGAATATTAGCAAATTGGAAGCGTCGTCGTCTTTCAATTTTTGGTAGAGTGTTTGTTGTCAACAACTTGGTATTATCTGGGCTATGGTATACAGCATCTGTTGTACACATGCCAAAACATGTAGAAAAGGAGGTTAATGAATTGATATTGTCATTCATATGGGGAAAAAAGAATCATTTAGTTTCCCATTGTGTTCTCAATAATGCTAAGTTAGAAGGAGGACTTGATTTAATTGATATTAAAATGAAATGTGTTTCTTTAAGGTTAAAATTTTTGAATGATCTTATTACATCAGATGAGACGTGGGCATGTGTTTCACGAGGTCTCATGGAGAGAATTGTAGAACCATTTCTGGCGGAGCATGTTTTTACCTCAAAGAAGCCACCTCCGAATAGCCAAATGATACCAGATGTGTTTAAAGATCAAGTTAAGGAGTTAGAAATATTTGACAGATACATGCCTCCACCTACGTGCTGGAAGGAAGTACTAGAACAGCAATTGTGGGGCAATAGTAATATATGTTATAACAATGCAGTACTTTATCTACCTTCTTTTGCAAAATATGGCATTCAACATTTATCTGATATGATACACCCTCAAACACGTAGATGGATTTCAATGCAAGAAGTAGCTAGAAAAACACATGGGGCATATAGATGTCCAGCGGTTGCTAAATAAAATAAAACATGCCGTACCAATTGAATGGTTTCGTCTGCCAAATGTAAATAATAATAGTTTGACTCCACAACCTGCATTAGTTCTTGATGATGAGATATTAAAATACAAGATGAGATCCAAGGAATGGTACCACATTATGAGACGAAAACAAGTAACACTTCCCATAGCAATTAGGAGATGGGATGACTCAAGCTATAAACCATCCACTTGGAAAAATGTATGGAAAATCTTACATTCTCCATACATACCAAATATGGCTCGTGATTTATTGTGGCGATTACTACATCGACGGCTATGGGTGGGACACTTGACATACAAGTGCAATATTATGACTTCTGATAGGTGTTACTTATGTCAAACAGACGAGGAAACAATCGAGCATTTATTTGCGGAATGTCCAATATCGTCACAATTTTGGGACTTATTCAGCCAAATCTTGGCACAATTTGGAGCGAAGCCCATTGTTCTAGAAGCACATGTAGTCTTATTTAGAGAATTTGGGTCAAGCGGTGTAAATATCATAAAGTCTGAAAGGACTATTTTAATAACAATGCTAACCATAGGTGTTTGGGCCATTTGGAAACATCGGTGTGCACAGACGAAAATCCATCTATGCGCAATCACAATAGAGCAATAAAGGCAATATTTCGTTCATTGCTGCTGAATCATATTCCTTGCGAATATTTTAGATTAAAGCAGCATGGTAAAGAAAAAGTATTCAAGGACATATGGTGCAAAACAAACATAGTTTCAATAGAGTTGGGAACTGTAAAAATAAATGAGCCTGCACTAGCTTAAATCATTTAATTACTACAGCTGATTTATCTGTGTCTTTTAATTAATCTGTGTCCTGTAATTCATTTTAGTCTGCACTTTGATATTGTTATGTTTAATAATTCATGTTAACACATAAACAGACTGGGGTAATTTAATAATCAATCGATAAAGTAAGTTGCCATTGAATTATAAAATCGTTCCGGGTAATTTTAGAAACTTGCACAAGGTTTTATAGGGTTATTTGTTCCCGGGTAATTTACAAAACCGTACAACAAAGTAAATCAAAACTGTAAACAAGAGCGCCATCTATTTCCATCTATTTTTCTGTAATTTTCCTGCTGACTATATATGTTATGCTACCCAAATGCTACTACGCCCGCTGATCTTTAAAGAATCAGCCCACTGGCGTCAATGATTGACTTATTTGTCATTGATTGACGAGTCACTTTTCATTTGTTGAATAGTTGCACTCGCCACACGGGCCTACTACCACACATGGATTGAATGGTAATTTGCAAAACCTTACAATAAAGTAAATTGAAAATGTAAACAAGAGCGCCATATATTTTTCTGTACTTTTTCTGCGGACTATATGTATTATACTACCCAAATGCTACTACGCCCACTGATCTTTAAAGAATCAGCCCACTGGCGTCAATGATTGACTTATTTGTCATTGATTGACGAGGCACTTTTCATTTGTAGGATTGTTGCACTCGCCACACGGGTCTACTACTACACCTGGGTTGAATAGTAATGCCTTTGTTAAGTTTTGTTTTGCTATCGGAGCTTTATCAGCCTATTGTTTTGTATGTATACTTTTTAAGCCAAATGTATTTATAGATTGTATTAAGGCCCATTATTTATCTTTTGTTTTGCTGTAATATTAATCAGGCTTACTAGTTCACCAGGGTTTTTTCTGGGGGTTTGCAAGCCTTTTTAAAGGAGTTCCTCTGTGAAGTTTGTCCGACTGCGTCAGCGTCGGTTTTTCAAAAAAAAAGGGGAAAAAAGTAGTAGTAGTAGTAGTAGTAGTAGTAGTAGTAGTAGTAGTAGTAGTAGTAGTAGTAGTAGTAGTAGTAGTAGCAGGAGTAGTAACAGTAGCAGCAGCAGCAGCAGCAACAGCAGCAACAGCAGCAGCAGCAGCAGCAACAACAATAGCAGTAGCTGTAGCAGCAGCGGCGCCACTTATAGGTGCTTTTTATGGTTTCATTATAATATTAGAACTCGTGTGATTAAATTGCACTCCGATTCTCCATCCATCAATGTGTTCGTTCGTCAGTCCGTCCGTTAATCTTGCAGAACGTGTCAAAATGTAATAACATTTCATTTTTTTCTTCAATAACTTAGGTTCTACTGGGAGCTTATTGATACAACTTTAGACCTAGGTTGATTCTGATTCTTTGAAGAAGCCTCATATACTTTATCAGTCTACCTGCTCGTGCGCACGCCCGGCCGTTCATCTTGCTTGGCATGTCTAAATCCGGGAATTTTTTAGCAGTTCTTCTATAGCTTAGATTCCCCCTTCTTGGACAGGTGTAAATGCTTGTATAGTCCCGTTTTTCGTTGATAACAAGATATTTAATTGGAGTATATTATTGAAACAGTGCATATGTGTTGAAGGAGACTTTTATTGTTTGCGCAAACTCATCCGTTCATCTGTCTGTCAGTCCCTCCATCCGTTCATATTGCCGGACATTTCAATTTTGCTTCAATGTCTTAGGTTCTACTGGATAGTACATTGATACAATTTCTCCAACGTAGATATGTTTAAAGCCTAGTAGTAGAATAATGACAAGCTAAAATTAATCCAACCCTGTGATGACAGTGAGGCAAATCTCACCCACCAGCTTCCAAACATAAAATCCGACTAGAGCAGCCCCTAGGGCTCTACCAGCCCTCGGCTATAACAATATTTTGGGATGTATCACACTAGTCATGTAGTTGATAGTACTACTGGACACGGGCCCACCCCAAGCCGGCTCGGCCCAGAAGACATGGATAGTGTCGGAACGTCCATTTAGGGGCACTGTGCAATAACAGCTATTGAGAAGCTCACAACGGCTCCAAAGAAGCTCAAAATCCGAATTTGACTATCTAATGGAGGACATCTTCAAGCAGGACAGAGTCCCAGACTGAAGTGACCACAGACACACTGTTCTGTTCTCAGTAACAGGCGCTCCTTCAGGAAAACGTCATTGGCGTGCCTGTGAAAGATATCAAAGGCAAGGTGTTGCAAGGCTTGACAACTACACTCACGAGGGTTCTGGCTGGGATAGTTAAGGCTTAGCAAAGACTGGCTAAGGCCCCGGTAAGGCCGAGGTAAATCTTAACAAGGTCTGGCTAAAGCCTATGTTAAGCCTAGCAAAGCCTGGCTACGGCCTAGCTAAGGCATGGATAAGGCGTGGTTACTGTTTGGCTAAGGCCTAGGAAAGCCTAGCTAAGGCATGGCAATGGCCTATCAAAGCCTGACTAAGATCTAGGTAATTTCGAGGCCTAGGTAAGGCCTATGCATGGCTTAGCAAAGCCTGGCTAAGGACTAGGTACGGTCTGACAAAACCTGGCTACGGCCTAGCTTTAGTCTTGCAAAGCTTGCACAAGGCCTAAGTCCGGTTTAGAAAAGCCTGACTAAGGCCTAGGTAAGACATAATAAAACCTGGATATGGCCTAGGTAAGGCCTAGCTAAGACCTAGCAAAGTCTCGCTAAGGCGTAGGCAATGTCTAGCAAAGCCTGGCTAAGATAAAGTATATCACAGCCTGACTAAGGCCTAGAAAAGCCTGGCTAAGGCCTCTGTAAGGGCTAAGTACGGCCTAGTCAAGCCTGACTAAGACCTAGTTAGCACTTAGCAAAGCCTGGTTAAGGGCGAGGTAAGGGTCTGGTGAGTCTTACCAAAGCTTGGCTACGGCCTACAAATGATCTGACAAAGCCTGGATGCGACCCAGGTAAATACTAGCACAGCCTGGCTAAGGCCTAGGCAAGGACCAATAAAGTCTAACCAAGGCCTAGGTAAGGCGTATCAAATCCTGGCTACGGCCTATGTAATGTAGTGATGGCTTAGCTAAGGCCTAGCTGAGGTGTAGGTAAGGCCTAGAAAAGCCTGGCTACGGCCTAGGTAAGGCTTAACAAAGCCTGGCTAATACCTAGGAAAGGCCTGGCTAAGGCGTAGGTAAGGTTTAGAAAAGCTTGGCTATGGCCTAGGTAATATCTTGCTAAGCTTGCCTAAGGCCCAGGTAAGGCCTAGTCAGGCTTTGCTAAGTCTTACATAGGCCTTACCTAGGCATTTGCCTGGCTTTTATAAGCCTTACGTAGACCTTATCTAGGTCTTAGCCCGGCTTTGCTAGGCATTTGCCATGCCTTAGACAGATTTTGCCTGGCTTTACATAGGCATTCGCCAGGCTTTGCTAAGATTTACATAGGCCATACCAGGGCCGTAGCCAGGCTTCACTAAGCTTTAACTAGGACTTCGTCAGGATTTGTTATGCCTTATCTATGCCTTAGACAGTTTTGCAAGACCTTACATAGGCCTTAGCCAGGGTTTGCCAGACCTTACCTTGGCTTTAACCTGTTATTTCTAAGTATATGCATGACCGTACATAGGCTTTAGACAGGTCTAAGCCTTACATACGCCTTAACCACGCTTTACTAGGTCTTACATAGGACTTACCTAAGCCTTAGCCAAGCTTTGTAAAACATTACTTAAGCATTAGCCAGGCTTGCATAGGCCACACTTAGGGCATACCTATGCTTTATCCAGGTGTGTTAGGCCTTACCTAGGCCTTAGGGTACAATTTGCTAACCCTTACCTAGTCGTTGGCCACACTTTGCAACACCTTACCTAGGCCTTAGCCAGACTTTGATAAACCTTACTTAGGCCTTAGCCAGGGTTTACAAGACCTTACCTTGGCCTTAGCCTGTCATTGCAATACCTTACATAGGATTTAGACAGGCGTTAACCAGGCCTTAACCAGCCGTTGCTAAGATTTACCTAGGCCTTAGCTGGGCCTTAGCCATGCTTTGCTACGCCTTAGCCAGGCTTTGTTAGGCCTTATCCATGCTTTAGTAGGCCTTACATACACCTTAACTACGCTTTGCTAGACCTTAAATAGGCCTTACCTATGTCTTAGCCAGGATTTACTAAGCCTTACCTAAACCCGAGTCAAGCTTTGCAAAACATTACCTAACCATTAGCCACACTTAAGCCTTACCTATGCCTTATCCAAGTTTTCTTAAGCCTTATCTAGGCCCTAGGTACACTTTGCTAACCCTTATCTAGTCCTTGGCCAAACTTTGCAACACCTTACCTAGGCGTTAGCCAGGCTTTAGTAATCCTCACATTGGTCTTGCCGTAGCCAGATTTTGCTAGTCCTTACCTATGTATTTATGGACTTAGTTAGGCTTTGCTAGGCCTTAGTCAGGCCTTACCTAAGCCTTATCCAGGCTTTGCAAAGCCGTACATAGGCCTTAGCCACGCTTTGCTAGTCCTTGGCCAAACTTTGCAATATACCTTACCTAGGCCTTAGCCATGCCATAGGCAGGCGTTATCTAAACATTGTGTAGCCTTACCTAGGCCTTAGTCAGACTTTGTTAGGCGTTAGCGAGGCTTTGATAGACTTTACCTTAGCCATGACGTAGGCAGGCGTTATCTAAACATTGTGTAGCCTTACCTAGGCATTAGCCAGACTTTGCTAGGTTTTCCTAGGCTCTACCTTGGCCTTAGCAGGCTTTGTTAGGCCTTACCTAGGCATTGACCAAGCGTCACTAGGCCTTACGTGTGCCTTAGCGAAGCTTTGCAAGACGTTTTACCTAGGCTGTAGCCAGAATTTGTTATGCCTTACAAGGGCCTTACCTAGGCCTTAGCCAGCCTTTGCTAAGCCTTACCTAGAACTTACCTAGGTCGTAACATGGCTTTGCTAGGCCGTTGCCATGCCTTAGCTAAGCTTTGCTAGGCCTTACCAGGGTTTAGCCAGACACTAACCAGGCCTTATTCAGGCCTTAGTCAGGCTTTCATAGACTTTAACCAGGCCTTAGCCATGGGTTGCTTGGACATTGCTTAGGCCGTAGCGAGCCTTTGTTAGGCCTTAACTAGGCCCTAGCCATACTTTGCTAAAACTTATCTAGGCCTTAACCAAGCTTTGCAAGACATTGCATCGGCCGTTGCTGGGCTTTGCTAAGCTTTATAAAGGCCTTGCCTAGGCCTTAGCTAGCCTTTGCTAAGCCTTAACTAAAACTTACCTAGGTCGTAACATGGCTTTGCTAGGCCGTTGCCATGCCTTATCTAAGTTTTGCTAGGCCTTACCCAGGGTTTAGCCAGACACTAACCAGGCCTTAGTCAGGCGTTCATAGACTTTAACCAGGCCTTAGCCATGGGTTGCTAGACAGTACCTAGGCCGTAGCGAGGCTTTGTTAGGCCTAAACTAGGCCCTAGCCATGCTTTGCTAAGACTTATCTAGGCATTAGCCAAGCATTGCTAGGCCTTACATGCGTCTTATCCAATCTTTGTAAGACATTGCCTCGGCCGTAGCTAGGCTTTGCTAAGCTTTACAAAGGCCTTGTCTAGGCCTTAGCTAGCCTTTGCTAAGCCTTACCTAAAACTTACCTAGGTCGTAACATGGATTTGCTAGGCCGTTGTCATGCCTTAGCTAGGCTTTGCTAGGTCTTAGCGAGGCCGTAGCCAGGCCTTATTCAGGACTCTACCTAGGCCTTGGCCATGATTTGCTACGGCTTACCTAGGCCGTAAGCAAACTTTGCTAGGCCTTACCTGTGCCTTCGCCAAGCCTTGCAAGACAATACATAGGCTTTAGTCAGGCTTTGGTACGCCTTAACTATGCCTTAGCTAGAATTAAGCCACGACTTAGCTAGGCTTTGCTAGGCCTTATACATGCCGTATCTAGGCCTTATGTAGTCTTTGTTAGGCTTTACCTAGGTCTTAGCCAGGTTTTGCCAAACCTTAACTACGCCTAGGCCACCCTTTGCTAGGCCTTACCTGGACATTGCTCAAGCTTTGCAAGACAATACATAGGCTTTAGTCAGCCTTTGGCAAGCCTTAACTATGCCATACGCAGGCATTGGCCAGACTTTCTCAGACCTTACCTAGGCATAAGCCAGGATTTGATAGACTTTACCTAAGCCTTAGCTCGGCTTTGCTAGACTTAAGCCGCGCCTTAGTTACGCCTTGCTAAGCCTTACCTAGACCTTAGCCAGCCTTTGCTAAGCCTTACCTAGAACTGACCTAGGTCGTAACCTGTCTTTGGTAGGCCTTTGCCTTGCCTTAGCTAACTTTGCTAGGCCTTACATAGCCCTTAGCTAGGCCTTATTCAGGCCATAGTCAGGCATTGATTGACTTTATCTAGGCCTTAGCCATGGTTTGCTAGAAATTGTCTATGCCGTAGCCACAGTTTGTTAGGCCTTAACTAGTCCTTAGCCATGCTATGCAAGATATTACCTAGACCTTAGCCAGGCTTTAGTAAGCCTTAACTATGCCTTACGCAGGCATTGCCCAGACTTTCTCAGACCTTACCTATACATAAGGCAGGCTTTGATAGACTGTACCTAGGCCTTAACTAGGTTTTGCTAGACTTAAGCTACGCCTTAGCTAGGCTTTGCTAGGCCTTATTCGGGCCGTAACTGGGCCTTAGCCAGGCTTTGCTAGGCCTTACCTAACCTTTAGCCAAGCTTTGCAAGACATTACCTAGGGCGTAGCCAGGCTTTGCTGAGCCTTACAAAGGCCATGCGTAGGCCTTAGCCAGCCTTTGCTAAG
The DNA here is from genome assembly GCA_034401795.1 of Chaetoderma sp. LZ-2023a. NCBI lineage: Eukaryota > Metazoa > Mollusca > Caudofoveata > Chaetodermatida > Chaetodermatidae > Chaetoderma > Chaetoderma sp. LZ-2023a. Next base: position 4,483,820 of record CM067363.1, read on the forward strand.
CCTTACCTAGAACTTACCTAGGCCGTTGCCATGCCTAGCTAGGCTTTGCTAGGCCTTACGTGTGCCCTAGCTAAGCTTTGCAAGACAATACATAGGCTTTAGTCAGGCTTTGGTAAGCCTTAACTATGCCTTACACAGGCATTGGCCAGATTTTCTCAGACCTTATCTAGGCATAAACCAGGATTTGAAACTTTACCTAGGCCTTAGCTAGGCGTTGCTAGACTTAAGCCACACCTTAGCTAGGCTTTGCTAGGCCTTAGACAGGCCGTAACTAGGCCTTAGGCAGTCTTTGTTAGGCCTTACCTGGACACTAGCCAAGCTTTGCAAGACATTACCTAGGCCTTAGCCAGGCTTTGCTACGCCTTACCTAGGTATTGCCCAGAGCTTTTAATACATTACCTAGACCTATGCCAGGATTTGATGGACTTAGCTAGGCTTTGCTAGGCCTTAGTCAGGCCTTATCTAGACCTTAGTCAGGCAGTGTTAGACGTTAGAAGGCTTTAATAAGCCTTGCATAGGCCGTAGCCACGCTTTGCTAGCGGTGCTTAATACATACGCGTGTTTAAGTGACCACGTGCATTAGAAGTGATTAGAAGCAGGTGGTCGCTTAATATGTACCATGCCATCATAATGACCATTTGTCTACAACAGGTTATGTCCCTCCACTAAAATATATTGTAAGCAACTTCCGATATGCTTCAGAAAGACGTCATGATAATATGCAATTACGCACCACCAAAGTTGGATGGACTTATAGAAATAACACAGATATATCCAGGGGCGGGGCGGGGCGTCCTATCTGATGGTTGGACAAATGAATTACATGTTTGGAACGGATGGGTAGACGGGTAGACGAATATTAATTGGTATGTATTCAAGGATATATCTAAAGATGTGCGGAAAACCAGAAAATAAGGTCAACAGATGAATGATATGACCAAATGGGTGTGGGTTGGGTGGGTGTGACCTATATGGAGGGTAGCGTTTCTGATACGCATAACAAGGAAATAGAAACCACGCGATCGATCGATTATCAAAAGTGAGAAAAAACACGCCATACAATGCAGTAGAAACAAACAATGAGCTGGCGGACCACTGTGCTGTCGGACCAATGCACTGTCGGACCAGTGTGCTGTCGGACCAATGCACTGTCGGACCAGTGTGCTGTCGGACCAATGGGCTGTGACAAATATGCTGTCGGACCAATGGGCTGTCGGACCAATGTCATGGCACAATTATTATGTGTTTATAACTCTGATGAAACTATGGCCAGATTCATTATCCCGTAATGGATATGTTTTACAGAAATTGGGATGAAAGGCCACAATAGTAACGCAATGGTGGAGGTCATAGTACTGAGCAATATGATGCAGTTTTATAATGATTTATAACTGAAAGGAATTATTAACCATGCGTGTCAAATAGATGTGACAGTTGTGGGAGGTGGCAATAATGAACGAGATAGGGTGATCATGCTAATAAAATAGTTTGTCAAGATGACTTAAGTGAAAGTGGTGGTGGTCGGATGGGTTATGTGGTTTAAAGAACCACTTTAGAAATGGTCTGATTTGACAGGTGACAGTCAATTGAATCCAGTTTGAATGATATCAGACTCGAAGTTAATCGAGTGTGTTTTAGATGTGGTATATTGACCATTCTGCATGCGTGCGTGTATGTGCGTGCGTGCGTGCGTGCGTGCCTGCCTGCCTGCCTGCCTGCCTGCCTGCCTGCCTGCCTGCCTGCGTGCGTGCGTGCGCGTGTGTGTGTGTGTGTGTGTGTGTTTACACAGATGGGTCATCGATGTCTAAACACGTCAGTGTTTAATAGGAGGGAGATGTATGGAGGGCGTACATGTATTCGTGAAGTGTTCTATAAGAGCAAATATTCCATTAATTTGATTACCACGTGCATCTGTTCAACAATATGCGGCCACATCCAAGAAGTTCCTAGAACAAATTTATCTCCAACGCTCGAGATAAGTATCTCGAGCGCTCGAGATAATTATCTCGAACGCTCAAGATAATTATCTCGAGCGCTCGAGTTATTAAGTCGAGCGGTCGAGATATTAAGTCGAGCGCTCGAGATAAAAGATAAATTTTTTCGCAGACATAGCCCGTAGCCCTACAGGGCTTCCGTAGATAAGTCTGTCGATAATGCGTGCGCACCTATATGTATGTATGTATGTATGTATGTATGTATTTTTATTTTTTTGACGCACTGGCAACGTGCGGCTTCAATTTCCATGTGCTAACTTAGCCGACAGTGCTGCACCCGTTAGTTTAATTTGTTGATCACCATCTCCCGGTCGGGGGATCGAACCGTCATCCTGCAACTCCGCATAGCATCAGCAACCAGGCATCTTTCCACTGGACCACCGCACCAAGACTATAAAGTCAAGGATTGGCCGACCAGTTTTCACATGTCTGATATACTGACACACTGACGATTCATATGGGACTATCTGTGGATGCATCTGTCACAATCAATCCTAGGCTTTTACGCCTATTGTACTCTGACTCCAGCACGGCTCTGGCAGTATATGTATTTTTATTTTATTGACGCACTGGCAATGTGCGGCTTCAATTTCCATGTGCTAACTTAGCCGACAGTGATGCATCCGTTAGTTTAATTTGTTGATCACCATCTCCCGATCGGGGGATCGAACCGCCATTCTGCAACTCTGCATAGCATCAGCAACCAGGCATCTTTCCACTGGACCACCGCACCAAGACTAAAAAGTCAAGGATTGGCCGACCAGCTTTCACATGTCTGATATACTGACACACTGACGATTCATATGGGACTATCTGTGGATGCATCTGTCACAATCAATCCTAGGCTTTTACGCCTATTGTACTCTGACTCCAGCACGGCTCTGGCAGTATATGTATTTTTATTTTATTGACGCACTGGCAACGTGCGGCTTCAATTTCCATGTGCTAACTTAGCCGACAGTGCTGCACCCGTTAGTTTAATTTGTTGATCACCATCTCCCGGTCGGGGGATCGAACCGTCCTTCTGCAACTCCGCATAGCATGAGCAACCAGGCATCTTTCCACTGGACCACCGCACCAAGACTGGTAGTCAAGGATTGGCCGACCAGCTTTCACATGTCTGATATACTGACACACTGACGATTCATATGGGACTATCTGTGGATGCATCTGTCACAATCAATCCTGGGCTTTTACGCCTATTGTACTCTGACTCCAGCACGGCTCTGGCAGTATATGTATTTTTATTTTATTGACGCACTGGCAACGTGCGGCTTCAATTTCCATGTGCTAACTTAGCCGACAGTGCTGCACCCGTTAGTTTAATTTGTTGATCACCATCTCCTGGTCGGGGGATCGAACCGCCATACTGCAACTCCGCATAGCATCAGCAACCAGGCATCTTTCCACTGGACCACCGCACCAAGACTAAAAGTCAAGGATTGGCCGACCAGCTTTCACATGTCTGATATACTGACACACTGACGATTCATATGGGACTATCTGTGGATGCATCTGTCACAATCAATCCTAGGCTTTTACGCCTATTGTACTCTGACTCCAGCACGGCTCTGGCAGTATATGTATTTTTATTTTATTGACGCACTGGCAACGTGCGGCTTCAATTTCCATGTGCTAACTTAGCCGACAGTGCTGCACCCGTTAGTTTAATTTGTTGATCACCATCTCCCGGTCGGGGGATCGAACCGTCATTCTGCAACTCCGCATAGCATGAGCAACCAGGCATCTTTCCACTGGACCACCGCACCAAGACTGGTAGTCAAGGATTGGCCGACCAGCTTTCACATGTCTGATATACTGACACACTGACGATTCATATGGGACTATCTGTGGATGCATCTGTCACAATCAATCCTAGGCTTTTACGCCTATTGTACTCTGACTCCAGCACGGCTCTGGCAGTATATGTATTTTTATTTTATTGACGCACTGGCAACGTGCGGCTTCAATTTCCATGTGCTAACTTAGCCGACAGTGCTGCACCTGTTAGTTTAATTTGTTGGTCACCATCTCCCGGTCGGCGGATCGAACCGTCATTCTGCAACTCCGCATAGCATGAGCAACCAGGCATCTTTGCACTGGACCACCGCACCAAGACTGGTAGTCAAGGATTGGCCGACCAGCTTTCATATGTCTGATATACTGACACACTGACGATTCATATGGGACTATCTGTGGATGCATCTGTCACAATCAATCCTAGGCTTTTACGCCTATTGTACTCTGACTCCAGCACGGCTCTGGCAGTATATGTATTTTTATTTTATTGACGCACTGGAAACGTGCGGCTTCAATTTCCATGTGCTAACTTAGCCGACAGTGATGCACCCGTTAGTTTAATTTGTTGATCACCATCTCCCGATCGGGGGATCGAACCGCCATTCTGCAACTCCGCATAGCATCAGCAACCAGGCATCTTTCCACTGGACCACCGCACCAAGACTAAAAAGTCAAGGATTGGCCGACCAGCTTTCACATGTCTGATATACTGACACACTGACGATTCATATGGGACTATCTGTGGATGCATCTGTCACAATCAATCCTAGGCTTTTACGCCTATTGTACTCTGACTCCAGCACGGCTCTGGCAGTATATGTATTTTTATTTTATTGACGCACTGGCAACGTGCGGCTTCAATTTCCATGTGCTAACTTAGCCGACAGTGATGCACCCGTTAGTTTAATTTGTTGATCACCATCGCCCGGTCGGGGGATCGAACCGCCATTCTGCAACTCCGCATAGCATCAGCAACCAGGCATCTTTCCACTGGACCACCGCACCAAGACAAAAAAGTCAAGGATTGGCCGACCAGCTTTCACATGTCTGATATACTGACACACTGACGATTCATATGGGACTATCTGTGGAAGCATCTGTCACAATCAATCCTAGGCTTTTACGCCTATTGTACTCTGACTCCAGCACGGCTCTGGCAGTATATGTATTTTTATTTTATTGAAGCACTGGCAACGTGCGGCTTCAATTTCCATGTGCTAACTTAGCCGACAGTGATGCACCCGTTAGTTTAATTTGTTGATCACCATCTCCCGATCGGGGGATCGAACCGTCATCCTGCAACTCCGCATAGCATCAGCAACCAGGCATCTTTCCACTGGACCACCGCACCAAGACTAAAGTCAAGGATTGGCCGACCAGCTTTCACATGTCTGATATACTGACACACTGACGATTCATATGGGACTATCTGTGGATGCATCTGTCACAATCAATCCTAGGCTTTTACGCCTATTGTACTCTGACTCCAGCACGGCTCTGGCAGTATATGTATTTTTATTTTATTGATGCACTGGCAACGTGCGGCTTCAATTTCCATGTGCTAACTTAGCCGACAGTGATGCACCCGTTAGTTTAATTTGTTGATCACCATCTCCCGATCGGGGGATCGAACCGCCATTCTGCAACTCCGCATAGCATCAGCAACCAGGCATCTTTCCACTGGACCACCGCACCAAGACTAAAAAGTCAAGGATTGGCCGACCAGCTTTCACATGTCTGATATACTGACACACTGACGATTCATATGGGACTATCTGTGGAAGCATCTGTCACAATCAATCCTAGGCTTTTACGCCTATTGTACTCTGACTCCAGCACGGCTCTGGCAGTATATGTATTTTTATTTTATTGACGCACTGGCAACGGGCGGCTTCAATTTCCATGTGCTAACTTAGCCGACAGTGCTGCACCCGTTAGTTTAATTTGTTGATCACCATCTCCCGGTCGGGGGATCGAACCGTCATCCTGCAACTCCGCATAGCATCAGCAACCAGGCATCTTTCCACTGGACCACCGAACCAAGACTATAAAGTCAAGGATTGGCCGACCAGTTTTCACATGTCTGATATACTGACACACTGACGATTCATATGGGACTATCTGTGGATGCATCTGTCACAATCAATCCTAGGCTTTTACGCCTATTGTACTCTGACTCCAGCACGGCTCTGGCAGTATATGTATTTTTATTTTATTGACGCACTGGCAACGTGCGGCTTCAATTTCCATGTGCTAACTTAGCCGACAGTGCTGCACCCGTTAGTTTAATTTGTTGATCACCATCTCCCGGTCGGGGGGATCGAACCGTCATCCTGCAACTCCGCATAGCATCAGCAACCAGGCATCTTTCCACTGGACCACCACACCAAGACTATAAAGTCAAGGATTGGCCGACCAGTTTTCACATGTCTGATATACTGACACACTGACGATTCATATGGGACTATCTGTGGATGCATCTGTCACAATCAATCCTAGGCTTTTACGCCTATTGTACTCTGACTCCAGCACGGCTCTGGCAGTATATGTATTTTTATTTTATTGACGCACTGGCAACGTGCGGCTTCAATTTCCATGTGCTAACTTAGCCGACAGTGCTGCACCCGTTAGTTTAATTTGTTGATCACCATCTCCCGGTCGGGGGATCGAACCGTCATCCTGCAACTCCGCATAGCATCAGCAACCAGGCATCTTTCCACTGGACCACCGCACCAAGACTATAATGTCAAGGATTGGCCGACCAGTTTTCACATGTCTGATATACTGACACACTGACGATTCATATGGGACTATCTGTGGATGCATCTGTCACAATCAATCCTAGGCTTTTACGCCTATTGTACTCTGACTCCAGCACGGCTCTGGCAGTATATGTATTTTTATTTTATTGACGCACTGGCAACGTGCGGCTTCAATTTCCATGTGCTAACTTAGCCGACAGTGCTGCACCCGTTAGTTTAATTTGTTGATCACCATCTCCCGGTCGGGGGATCGAACCGTCATCCTGCAACTCCGCATAGCATCAGCAACCAGGCATCTTTCCACTGGACCACCGCACCAAGACTATAAAGTCAAGGATTGGCCGACCAGTTTTCACATGTCTGATATACTGACACACTGACGATTCATATGGGACTATCTGTGGATGCATCTGTCACAATCAATCCTAGGCTTTTACGCCTATTGTACTCTGACTCCAGCACGGCTCTGGCAGTATATGTATTTTTATTTTATTGACGCACTGGCAACGTGCGGCTTCAATTTCCATGTGCTAACTTAGCCGACAGTGCTGCACCCGTTAGTTTAATTTGTTGATCACCATCTCCCGGTCGGGGGATCGAACCGTCATCCTGCAACTCCGCATAGCATCAGCAACCAGGCATCTTTCCACTGGACCACCGCACCAAGACTATAAAGTCAAGGATTGGCCGACCAGTTTTCACATGTCTGATATACTGACACACTGACGATTCATATGGGACTATCTGTGGATGCATCTGTCACAATCAATCCTAGGCTTTTACGCCTATTGTACTCTGACTCCAGCACGGCTCTGGCAGTATATGTATTTTTATTTTATTGACGCACTGGCAACGTGCGGCTTCAATTTCCATGTGCTAACTTAGCCGACAGTGCTGCACCCGTTAGTTTAATTTGTTGATCACCATCTCCCGGTCGGGGGATCGAACCGTCATCCTGCAACTCCGCATAGCATCAGCAACCAGGCATCTTTCCACTGGACCACCGCACCAAGACTATAAAGTCAAGGATTGGCCGACCAGTTTTCACATGTCTGATATACTGACACACTGACGATTCATATGGGACTATCTGTGGATGCATCTGTCACAATCAATCCTAGGCTTTTACGCCTATTGTACTCTGACTCCAGCACGGCTCTGGCAGTATATGTATTTTTATTTTATTGACGCACTGGCAACGTGCGGCTTCAATTTCCATGTGCTAACTTAGCCGACAGTGCTGCACCCGTTAGTTTAATTTGTTGATCACCATCTCCCGGTCGGGGGATCGAACCGTCATCCTGCAACTCCGCATAGCATCAGCAACCAGGCATCTTTCCACTGGACCACCGCACCAAGACTATAAAGTCAAGGATTGGCCGACCAGTTTTCACATGTCTGATATACTGACACACTGACGATTCATATGGGACTATCTGTGGATGCATCTGTCACAATCAATCCTAGGCTTTTATGCCTATTGTACTCTGACTCCAGCACGGCTCTGGCAGTATATGTATTTTTATTTTATTGACGCACTGGCAACGTGCGGCTTCAATTTCCATGTGCTAACTTAGCCGACAGTGCTGCACCCGTTAGTTTAATTTGTTGATCACCATCTCCCGGTCGGGGGATCGAACCGTCATCCTGCAACTCCGCATAGCATCAGCAACCAGGCATCTTTCCACTGGACCACCGCACCAAGACTATAAAGTCAAGGATTGGCCGACCAGTTTTCACATGTCTGATATACTGACACACTGACGATTCATATGGGACTATCTGTGGATGCATCTGTCACAATCAATCCTAGGCTTTTACGCCTATTGTACTCTGACTCCAGCACGGCTCTGGCAGTATATGTATTTTTATTTTATTGACGCACTGGCAACGTGCGGCTTCAATTTCCATGTGCTAACTTAGCCGACAGTGCTGCACCCGTTAGTTTAATTTGTTGATCACCATCTCCTGGTCGGGGGATCGAACCGCCATACTGCAACTCCGCATAGCATCAGCAACCAGGCATCTTTCCACTGGACCACCGCACCAAGACTAAAAGTCAAGGATTGGCCGACCAGCTTTCACATGTCTGATATACTGACACACTGACGATTCATATGGGACTATCTGTGGATGCATCTGTCACAATCAATCCTAGGCTTTTACGCCTATTGTACTCTGACTCCAGCACGGCTCTGGCAGTATATGTATTTTTATTTTATTGACGCACTGGCAACGTGCGGCTTCAATTTCCATGTGCTAACTTAGCCGACAGTGCTGCACCCGTTAGTTTAATTTGTTGATCACCATCTCCTGGTCGGGGGATCGAACCGCCATACTGCAACTCCGCATAGCATCAGCAACCAGGCATCTTTCCACTGGACCACCGCACCAAGACTAAAAGTCAAGGATTGGCCGACCAGCTTTCACATGTCTGATATACTGACACACTGACGATTCATATGGGACTATCTGTGGATGCATCTGTCACAATCAATCCTAGGCTTTTACGCCTATTGTACTCTGACTCCAGCACGGCTCTGGCAGTATATGTATTTTTATTTTATTGACGCACTGGCAACGTGCGGCTTCAATTTCCATGTGCTAACTTAGCCGACAGTGCTGCACCCGTTAGTTTAATTTGTTGATCACCATCTCCTGGTCGGGGGATCGAACCGCCATACTGCAACTCCGCATAGCATCAGCAACCAGGCATCTTTCCACTGGACCACCGCACCAAGACTAAAAGTCAAGGATTGGCCGACCAGCTTTCACATGTCTGATATACTGACACACTGACGATTCATATGGGACTATCTGTGGATGCATCTGTCACAATCAATCCTAGGCTTTCACGCCTATTGTACTCTGACTCCAGCACGGCTCTGGCAGTATATGTATTTTTATTTTATTGACGCACTGGCAACGTGCGGCTTCAATTTCCATGTGCTAACTTAGCCGACAGTGCTGCACCCGTTAGTTTAATTTGTTGATCACCATCTCCCGGTCGGGGTATCGTACCGTCATTCTGCAACTCCGCATAGCATGAGCAACCAGGCATCTTTCCACTGGACCACCGCACCAAGACTGGTAGTCAAGGATTGGCCGACCAGCTTTCACATGTCTGATATACTGACACACTGACGATTCATATGGGACTATCTGTGGATGCATCTGTCACAATCAATCCTAGGCTTTTACGCCTATTGTACTCTGACTCCAGCACAGCTCTGGCAGTATATGTATTTTTATTTTATTGACGCACTGGCAACGTGCGGCTTCAATTTCCATGTGCTAACTTAGCCGACAGTGCTGCACCCGTTAGTTTAATTTGTTGATCACCATCTCCCGATCGGGGGATCGAACCGCCATTCTGCAACTCCGCATAGCATCAGCAACCAGGCATCTTTCCACTGGACCACCGCACCAAGACTAAAAAGTCAAGGATTGGCCGACCAGCTTTCATATGTCTGATATACTGACACACTGACGATTAATATGGGACTATCTGTGGATGCATCTGTCACAATCAATCCTAGGCTTTTACGCCTATTGTACTCTGACTCCAGCACGGCTCTGGCAGTATATGTATTTTTATTTTATTGACGCACTGGAAACGTGCGGCTTCAATTTCCATGTGCTAACTTAGCCGACAGTGATGCACCCGTTAGTTTAATTTGTTGATCACCATCTCCCGATCGGGGGATCGAACCGCCATTCTGCAACTCCGCATAGCATCAGCAACCAGGCATCTTTCCACTGGACCACCGCACCAAGACTAAAAAGTCAAGGATTGGCCGACCAGCTTTCACATGTCTGATATACTGACACACTGACGATTCATATGGGACTATCTGTGGAAGCATCTGTCACAATCAATCCTAGGCTTTTACGCCTATTGTACTCTGACTCCAGCACGGCTCTGGCAGTCTATGTATTTTTATTTTATTGACGCACTGGCAACGTGCGGCTTCAATTTCCATGTGCTAACTTAGCCGACAGTGCTGCACCCGTTAGTTTAATTTGTTGATCACCATCTCCCGGTCGGGGGATCGAACCGTCATCCTGCAACTCCGCATAGCATCAGCAACCAGGCATCTTTCCACTGGACCACCGCACCAAGACTATAAAGTCAAGGATTGGCCGACCAGTTTTCACATGTCTGATATACTGACACACTGACGATTCATATGGGACTATCTGTGGATGCATCTGTCACAATCAATCCTAGGCTTTTACGCCTATTGTACTCTGACTCCAGCACGGCTCTGGCAGTATATGTATTTTTATTTTATTGACGCACTGGCAACGTGCGGCTTCAATTTCCATGTGCTAACTTAGCCGACAGTGCTGCACCCGTTAGTTTAATTTGTTGATCACCATCTCCCGGTCGGGGGATCGAACCGTCATCCTGCAACTCCGCATAGCATCAGCAACCAGGAATCTTTCCACTGGACCACCGCACCAAGACTATAAAGTCAAGGATTGGCCGACCAGTTTTCACATGTCTGATATACTGACACACTGACGATTCATATGGGACTATCTGTGGATGCATCTGTCACAATCAATCCTAGGCTTTTACGCCTATTGTACTCTGACTCCAGCACGGCTCTGGCAGTATATGTATTTTTATTTTATTGACGCACTGGCAACGTGCGGCTTCAATTTCCATGTGCTAACTTAGCCGACAGTGCTGCACCCGTTAGTTTAATTTGTTGATCACCATCTCCCGGTCGGGGGATCGAACCGTCATCCTGCAACTCCGCATAGCATCAGCAACCAGGCATCTTTCCACTGGACCACCGCACCAAGACTATAAAGTCAAGGATTGGCCGACCAGTTTTCACATGTCTGATATACTGACACACTGACGATTCATATGGGACTATCTGTGGATGCATCTGTCACAATCAATCCTAGGCTTTTATGCCTATTGTACTCTGACTCCAGCACGGCTCTGGCAGTATATGTATTTTTATTTTATTGACGCACTGGCAACGTGCGGCTTCAATTTCCATGTGCTAACTTAGCCGACAGTGCTGCACCCGTTAGTTTAATTTGTTGATCACCATCTCCCGGTCGGGGGATCGAACCGTCATCCTGCAACTCCGCATAGCATCAGCAACCAGGCATCTTTCCACTGGACCACCGCACCAAGACTATAAAGTCAAGGATTGGCCGACCAGTTTTCACATGTCTGATATACTGACACACTGACGATTCATATGGGACTATCTGTGGATGCATCTGTCACAATCAATCCTAGGCTTTCACGCCTATTGTACTCTGACTCCAGCACGGCTCTGGCAGTATATGTATTTTTATTTTATTGACGCACTGGCAACGTGCGGCTTCAATTTCCATGTGCTAACTTAGCCGACAGTGCTGCACCCGTTAGTTTAATTTGTTGATCACCATCTCCCAGTCGGGGTATCGTACCGTCATTCTGCAACTCCGCATAGCATGAGCAACCAGGCATCTTTCCACTGGACCACCGCACCAAGACTGGTAGTCAAGGATTGGCCGACCAGCTTTCACATGTCTGATATACTGACACACTGACGATTCATATGGGACTATCTGTGGATGCATCTGTCACAATCAATCCTAGGCTTTTACGCCTATTGTACTCTGACTCCAGCACAGCTCTGGCAGTATATGTATTTTTATTTTATTGACGCACTGGCAACATGCGGCTTCAATTTCCATGTGCTAACTTAGCCGACAGTGCTGCACCCGTTAGTTTAATTTGTTGATCACCATCTCCCGATCGGGGGATCGAACCGCCATTCTGCAACTCCGCATAGCATCAGCAACCAGGCATCTTTCCACTGGACCACCGCACCAAGACTAAAAAGTCAAGGATTGGCCGACCAGCTTTCATATGTCTGATATACTGACACACTGACGATTAATATGGGACTATCTGTGGATGCATCTGTCACAATCAATCCTAGGCTTTTACGCCTATTGTACTCTGACTCCAGCACGGCTCTGGCAGTATATGTATTTTTATTTTATTGACGCACTGGAAACGTGCGGCTTCAATTTCCATGTGCTAACTTAGCCGACAGTGATGCACCCGTTAGTTTAATTTGTTGATCACCATCTCCCGATCGGGGGATCGAACCGCCATTCTGCAACTCCGCATAGCATCAGCAACCAGGCATCTTTCCACTGGACCACCGCACCAAGACTAAAAAGTCAAGGATTGGCCGACCAGCTTTCACATGTCTGATATACTGACACACTGACGATTCATATGGGACTATCTGTGGAAGCATCTGTCACAATCAATCCTAGGCTTTTACGCCTATTGTACTCTGACTCCAGCACGGCTCTGGCAGTCTATGTATTTTTATTTTATTGACGCACTGGCAACGTGCGGCTTCAATTTCCATGTGCTAACTTAGCCGACAGTGATGCACCCGTTAGTTTAATTTGTTGATCACCATCTCCCGATCGGGGGATCGAACCGCCATTCTGCAACTCCGCATAGCATCAGCAACCAGGCATCTTTCCACTGGACCACCGCACCAAGACTAAAAAGTCAAGGATTGGCCGACCAGCTTTCACATGTCTGATATACTGACACACTGACGATTCATATGGGACTATCTGTGGATGCATCTGTCACAATCAATCCTAGGCTTTTACGCCTATTGTACTCTGACTCCAGCACGGCTCTGGCAGTATATGTATTTTTATTTTATTGACGCACTGGCAACGTGCGGCTTCAATTTCCATGTGCTAACTTAGCCGACAGTGATGCACCCGTTAGTTTAATTTGTTGATCACCATCTCCCGATCGGGGGATCGAACCGCCATTCTGCAACTCCGCATAGCATCAGCAACCAGGCATCTTTCCACTGGACCACCGCACCAAGACTAAAAAGTCAAGGATTGGCCGACCAGCTTTCACATGTCTGATATACTGACACACTGACGATTCATATGGGACTATCTGTGGAAGCATCTGTCACAATCAATCCTAGGCTTTTACGCCTATTGTACTCTGACTCCAGCACGGCTCTGGCAGTATATGTATTTTTATTTTATTGACGCACTGGCAACGTGCGGCTTCAATTTATGTATGTATGTATGTATGTATGTATGTATGTATGTATGTATTTTTATTTTATTGACACACTGGCAACGTGGTGTGTGTGTGTGTGTGTGTGTGTGTGTGTGTGTGTGTGTGTGTGTGTGTATGTATGTATGTATGTATGTATGTATGTATGTATGTATGTATGTATGTATCCGTGTACGTGCAAAGAGTGGGGCCAGAACCTGTTTAGCATCTACGAGTAGTTTTGGACTTATCAGGCCAGGACCAATTGCCTTGGACGTGTCCACGTTGGATAGTATATCTAAAATATCAGTGGTTGTTAGAATTATAGAGTTTAGGGCCGTTTCTCTATGTACTGGCAGAGCGGGTAGTTGGGCTTGTGAGTTGTTTATTATAGCAATACTGGCAAAATAAGTGTTAAGGAGATTAGCCTTTTCAGGAAGATCATAGGCGAACGAGCCATCTTCACGCTTGAGGGGTGGTATTTCGTTAAAGTTTGAGTTCCTGTCAGATAAAAAAGAGTTGCTCAGTTTTCACCACTCTTTGGAGCCTGTGCGTCCATTTTTTATTTTCTCTGTCGTCTTGTCTCTGAATTCCTGTTTGGCCGTTCTAACTAGAGTGTTTACATGATTTCGCTGCTTCTTGAATTCGGTTATGTCATTCTCTTGGTTTGTTTTCCTTGACTTCTTAAAAAGTTCCTCATTTCATTTGACATCCACGGTTTGTCATTTGACATCCACGGTTTGTCATTTGACATCCACTGTTTGTCATTTGACATCCACGGTTTGTCATTTGACATCCTATTTATTTAAGCAATAAACGGTGTCTGCGTTGCTTATAGGCAACGCCTATTTTCATATTAGCGAACGCAGTGAGCGTATATAGATAACACAAAGATAATAGATATAGCAAGATGGGAATTACGTTATAACGCGCATACAATTTTGCGCAGCCTTTACAGCGTAGCGCCCTCTTACGTCCTTGACGTGATGTTATAGGGGGAGGTAATTAAAAACAAAATTACGTTTTGCTAATAGATCAAGCAATTGTCGCCTTTTTACATCAAATCTACTTATTTAACAGGTGCGATATGGTCAATAATAATTGTGTAGTTTTAATGCCCATTTATGTTAATATTATAACCTACTCCAGATATACACGTTTTGCTTTAAAATAACGTCGATTCGACCAGTGTCTAGGCCGCCGTCTATACTTGTTTGATAGGTCTAGATATTGGTCTACACGCACGTGACTAAAAATCGGTGTTCGGATGGACTCCCTAAAATATTGACTAAAAATGGGTGTTTTTGTTATTACTCAGAATTTCACCTTGAAGAATCAAATTTGCATTTCCATGATCAATGGCGCATGTGTTCATTATTGAACACATGTGTGTTATAATTCCTATTTGATTAGAGAAGTATGAGTAGTTTCTGAAATCGCGTAGGCCTAAGAGATTATGATTAGTCTGGCGCATATTATTAAATATTTGCTATCAGCTCGAAATTTCCCATGCCTCTGTGGAATGGTAGGGCTTATATCATATACGGTCAAATCTCACAGTGACACACTGTTTTAAAATTTGCACAAATTGGGGTAAATCCAATACTTAAACCATTAATCATTATGATAGAGAAAAATGAAACATAGGTCATATAAGTTTTATCCATGTATTTGTAAAGCAAAGATATTTCTCACATGACCGAACTTAGAGGGAGCCCTGTGCAAAGTTTTTGAAAATTCTTGTTCTGGGCCCCCAGAGAAATATCTAAAGTTCCGGTTGTGTTTCAAACGTAAAGACGCTTGGGGGGGGGGGGTCGGGTGGTGTTATGCGGTCAGAGGGCTGTGGGATTTGGCCACACCGGTCTTATAGTTATGTCATCTATGTGTGTAACTTGAAGTTACAGAGGGGCAAAGAAATACAAAAACGAGTTGTGTGTCACTTTTGGAGGGGGGGGGGGGGGGGGGGGGCTGCAAATTTGAGGTCGTGTGCGAATGCACTTGTTGCACGACCTTAAGTTCGGCCCATCCAGCTATTTCATCCGCAAAGGTTTGGTGGAATCCAACCAAATTTGTTATATTTGAGTTACCCATACACGATTCCAGTTCGTGAAATCACTGTTATATTGGACTCCGGCCTTATGGGTGGGGTACAGTTGTCAGGCTAAAAGGTTAGTGAACGCGTGGGTATTTGCGATGACGTGTCATCGACTGCATGTTATATGGTCGTAGCCTGCTGACATACAGATTTTCTCAATTTAGTCAACTATTTTTCAGCAGAAACCGAAAAACGGGGTAAATTTGCAGGCAACAGTAGCCTATGTCGATATTTATATCCTGAAATGCAGGAGATGGCCTTAAAATATAATGTTTACAAATGCGTGGGTGGGGTGGGGTGGGGGTGGGTGGGGGGGCGGGGCGCACAGTTAATACCGACCTCCTTGGTCCCACTATTGGTTAAACCTCCTGATCAATTTTGATTTTACCGTGGCAAGTATTCCACCCGGACTTGTTCCTTCTGCGCTCCTACAAATTTGAGTCTCGCAGTTAGTCGCGTAAACGCGCGCGCGCGCACGCACACGCAGGCACGAGCCAGCGCACACACGCTCGTACATACGCACGCGCGCCGCGGCTCTCACTCACTCACCTATACACGTACATAGGGAACCATTTTATGCCGATCCTCCCTATACAATGTTGATGATACTATAACAACGTAAAAGTATTTATTAACTAGAAGTTGCCCGGGTTAGAGATGAGCTGATAAAAATTGAGAACTGTTTAGAAAAATGGTGAATACTACTACTACTACTACTACTACTACTACTACTACTACTACTACTACTACTACTACTACTACTACTACTACTACGTGGTACTGCGTCTGCTGCTGCTGAAATTATTCAAACTTGGCCAGTAAAGTTTAAAATCTGACTCTGAAGCGCTGCACGTCGCTAACAATGCTTCTTGCAGTTAGGAGAATAATTGGTGCCAAAAGTACACATTATATAAAAAATTAAGTGTCCTATTTTAGAAGGGATTGACAGAGACCGTTTTCCACCACCAATGCCCTCCAAGCATGATGCCAAATTTGGTTCAAATGTACCATACATGGGAATACGTGTTTATGACATTTCGACCATATACAAATTCGTCCTATTTATTTAAGCAATAAATGGTGTCTGCGTTCGCTTATATGCAACGCCTATTTTCATATTAACGCAATCTTGCTAACTGAGAAAACAATACAAGGGGGATAAGTCTGTTTTATTGAAGTAGTTAAAGTTATCGTTCTTATTTGCTTGAGTCTGTACCGGCATCTTGGATAGATATCCATGACTTGGTCTGCTTACAATGGAATCCCCGGTTTCTTCTGCACTGGAATCAGTGGTTTGTTCTGTCGGTACAGCAGCGCAAACATCATCTACTATGACACCGTCGGTGATCTCATTTACTTCTTCCAGGACATTCTTCATGTGTTCTCAAAAGACGATGGCAGAAGTATGGGTTGCCATTCTTTTGTTATAGCGGCTGGAATTGTGGCTGTGGATCTTAATTTGTTATTTCCTAATTCAAGGGTAAAATCACTAGCCGTAAATAGCCTTCAGTAATTATTAAACGGGCCTTTCCAGTTTATCCATTCATCCATCATATGACGTCATAATCAATTACGTGGCGTGTAGGAGGACGTCATAGTCAATGACGTCATTAATGGCGTAGATAAGTACGGCACGAACGCATAATTGAAGAAGGACTAATCGATGTTGTACGAATTGTATGTCTTTACCATTTAATACATATTCTGTTGAATATTTTGAAACTAATTTAACTGGACGTGCAGCAGGCAGCAACAGCGCCCAGTCAGATTATTTTCAAAGTATTCAACAGCTTACATGTAAAGTTTTCTGGAAATTGATAGACATCCGGGGATCGATCACAAAACCGCTTGCATATGTGACTGCTGCTACGACTGTTGGAGTGGGCATTGTATCGTCACTAACCATAACAACTGCAGCATCCTCTATCGAAGGATCTGCCCATTTCTAGTTAAGATCAGTATTGGAGTCAATTTGAAACTTTGAGACCTGAATTCCCAGAATCTAAATTTCAGGTTTTTCTTTCATATATCTTCTTTTATACAGGTAATGTGCATATAGCAGCAACAGTTCCCAGTCAAATTAGTTTCGAAATATTCAACAGAATGTTTATTAAATTGTAAATCCATCAAAGACATACAATGGACCATTCCAGTTTTTGCTATACCCCGCCCATCTCCAGCTAAGCTCCGCCCACACCTCGCTCGTGTTGGGATCGATCGATCGCTGAACTCCCTGAACATCAATTTCCAGAAAACTTTACAGGTAAGTTATTGAATATTTTGGAACTAATTTCACTGGGCGCTGTTGCTTTCAAAATATTCAACAGCATGTTTATTAAATAGTAGAGACACAATTCGTACAACGTACTATTAAGCGTTAAAGACAGGTCAAATAGAATCATTTATGGCGTAATGATTATGACGTCATCCTACACGCCGCGTAGCTGATTATGACGTCATTTGACGTCAGATGGTAAATACTCTGGAAAGGTGAATTCCTACACATTCTTGACAGGGTTGTGTTTCTTCCGGGAAAAAACCTATTCCTTCCTGGACGGCCGTAAGAAATTCTTCCACCTTTCTTCCATTTTTTTCCAGGAGTATACTAATAGTCCAGATGATTTTTCTAAACATTGGCAATATACCCTCATTGTCTTGTAATCAAGATTAATATAATGCTATTACTCAACCACAAATAATTCTGCGCTACAAGAAGCCGGCAGGATTTAAATAGAAATGAAATAAAGCTAGCTTTTCTTCAAACTTTTAATTATGCAATAAAATTATCAATTAAAGGTTAAGTCAATAACAGGTGACATACATGCACACGCGCATACACACGCACACGCACGCACACACGCACACACATACGCACACGCACACATGCACACACGCACACATGCACACACGCACGCACACACGCACGCACGCACGCACATTCGTTTGCATTGTACATACTTGATGGATGAAACTCTTAAGCTAAAACGTCATCAGCACCTGTATATTATTAATTAATTGCTAAACCATTTAACACTTAGATTTCTTCAAGAAAATTTCAGTTTTCTCATAGAAAATGTCCACTTGCAGACCAAGAAAGACTATTTTATAAAGTGTACCACTGAAATGACGAGCTCGGTTATTGAGCCAGTCATTCCAGTTGTAAATTTTCAAAAATAATCTAATCATGGTTTGCAAATGGACATTTCTCAAGATCACTGCAGAAGGCGTTTTTGGCTGGCTTTTGTGTTAAATGGTTACAGCGTAGTCTTTTAGCCATGAAGATGCATTATCTTCACAGCTTCAAAGTAAGTATACGGGAAAGTGATTACAATAAGCAACTTTCAGTCAAATTGTTTCCAAAGTACTCAGCCAGTCCAGAGTCATAGCCAATTGGAATTATTGTCCGGTGGCTTGCAGCAGTCCAACAGTTAATATACGTATGACAGTTTACAACATATTTACAGGGACAGACATGACAGAGGGATGTGTGCTTATCTTGCTTAAGTTAATAATTCTATATTACATATTCTTATTATCATTGACAACGTATTAGAATTTCTTTTTAGGCTGTGATGGTAGAGGTAGTAGTTTAGTAGTTGCCATTATGACAGATATTATTATTATTATTATTATTATTATTATTATTATTATTATTATTATTATTATTATTATTTGTTCTGGTGACTTTGTCAAGGCATATTGTCCTACAACTTGATCGTGTGTAGTTACACACCATTAATCTCGTATATTAAACATGTTTAATGTGAGCTGAATGGATGTGGTAACACGCCAGTCTCATGTCTATTTATATTCCTTCACTTTATTACCAGGGAAAATAATACAGCTCTGAGACTACAATTTCTGGTTAAGAATAGGTTTGTTAACCCCTCTTATGTCAGCAGTGCGTCAAAGCGCTTAAAATACTACTTCATATATCGATTAAACATTTTGATGGTCAATATTTTTCACGATATTTTAATTTTAGAAGTATTTTTTGTAAATTTACCACTGAATTTTTATTCGCTGGCTTGAACATTAAAGGGGCATTAGCAAAGAATAAAGTGTCTATCTGCAGGTCGAGAAGAGTATTTTTGAATATTTACCACTAGAATGACTGGCTCGATTACCGAGCCAGTTATCGTAGTGGTAAATATTCAAAAATACTCTTCTCTAGGCCTTTCAAATAGCCATGTCTGAAGACCACTGCAAAGTTATTTTTGGTCAGTTTGACCATTAAAGGGTCAAGTCGACACAAGAGAGGCTCACACAGTATGTTTTTAGTATTTACTTACAGGGCGCAAATAAAACATTATTATATTATTTCCATGGATAGGGTACTATTTATATCAATTAATCATTTTAAGGGTCAACATTTTTCAAGTAATTTTAATATTAGAAGACTATTTTTTTTTAATTTACCACTGGAATTTTGGCCGGTTTAAAATTTAAGTTTTTGGTTAACCAGGGTCCATGGGTAAGAAGAGTATTTTTTAATATTTACCACTGGAATGACTGGCTCGGTAACTGAGCCAGTCATTCCAGTGGTAAATTTTCAAAAATAGTCTTGTCTTGTCCTGAAAATTGACATTTTCTATGAGAAAATTGAAATTTTCTTGAACTAATTCAAGGGTTAAAGGGTTAAGCCATGATTGTGTACAAAATTATTGTAATTCATGAATGTCATAAATGGGGAAGATTTCAATCGTTCCAATCTTAGCATCGATTGTCGAATTATGCCACCATATCACGTGCAACTGCCCGCACCTTGTAGGGACCTGAATGCATCAAGGCTAACGGTAGGTGCTTCGTTGGATCGTGTGACGGGAGTGTTGCCTTGTCAGCCAGTAAGAAGTTGAATGTCTGGGTCAGTGTGGTCACATATAAGAAGACCCTGCTCTTTGCAAACGTCTCACCGACACACTGTCTCTTCCCTATGCCGAACGGTATAAGGCTGAAATCAAGGCAAACTTATATAAATATGTTCACACCTATTGATGATCTCAGATATCCCGGAAAATATTAATGAGAACTAAACATTTTTACAAGATTACCAAAAAGAGGACGCTTTAAACTATATGGATATTGTGAATTGACACATGTAGCATGGTATCTAAACAAAATAATGCTGTATTCCCACAGCCTCTCCCCCCCCCCCTCTCCCTCTCTCTCCCCCCCCCCTCTCTCCATATCTCTCCCTCCCTCCCTCCCTCCCTCCCTCTCTCTCTCTCTCTCTCTCTCTCTCTCTCTCTCCCTCCCTCCCCCCTCTCTCTCTCTCTCCCCCCTCTCTCTCTCTCCATATCTCTCCCTCCCTCCCTCTTCCATCCCCCTCCCTCCCTGCCCATCCCTCCCTCATTCCCCCTCACTCCCTCCCTTCCTCTCCCTCTCTCCCTCTCTCTCTTTCTCTCTCTCTCTCTACCTCCCCCTCCCTCCCTCCATCCCCCCCTCTCTCTTTCTCTCTCTCCCCCCCTCCCTCCATCTCTCTCCCCCCCCCCTTCCTCCATCTCTCGCTCTCCATCCCCCACCCAACAAAATAATGCTGTATTCTCACAGCCTCTCCCCCGCTCTCTCTCTCTCTCTCCCTCCCCCCCCCTCTCTCTCTCCATATCTCTCCCTTCATCCCTCCCTCCCTCCCCCCTCTCTCTCTCTCTCTCCCTCCCCCCCTCTCTCTCTCTCTCCCCCCCCTCTCTCTCTCTCTCCATATCTCTCCCTTCCTCCCTCCCTCCCTCCCCCCCATCTCTCTCTCTCTCTCTCTCTCTCTCTCTCTCTCCCTCCCCCTCTCTCTCTCTCTCTCTCTCCCCCCCTCTCTCTCTCCATATCTCTCCCTCCCTCCCTCTTCCATCCCCCTCCCTCCCTGCCCATCCCTCCCTCATTCCCCCTCACTCCCTCCCTTCCTCTCCCTCTCTCTCTCTCCCCCCCCTCTCTCTCTCTTTCTCTCTCTCTCTCTACCTCCCCCTCCCTCCCTCCACCCCCCCCTCTCTCTTTCTCTCTCCCCCCCCTCCCTCCATCTCTCTCCCCCCCCCCTTCCTCCATCTCTCGCTCTCCCTCCCCCACCCAACAAAATAATGCTGTATTCTCACAGCCTCTCCCCCCTCTCTCTCTCTCCCCCCCCCCATCTCTCTCTCTCTCCATATCTCTCCCTTCCTCCCTTCCTCCCTCCCTCCCTCCCCCCCCCCCCTCTCTCTCTCTCTCTCTCTCTCTCTCTCTCTCTCTCTCTATATATATATATATATATATATATATATATATATATATATATATATATATATATATATATATATATATATATATATATATATATATATATATATATATATATATATATATATATATACATATATCTGGCGTTTGACAACATAACAGTATTGTCACACTCCAATGAAGATTGATGATCCATTTAAAGAAAGAGCAAGATCCATGTTAGAAGGATAACGATAAATAATTAAGCTATGTCTGACGTGTTCACTCAAGTGATAAATTTATAGACACACTCGGCAAAGTGTGTCACGGTTAACTAATGGTATATGATCGTATATCCTTTGACATCATTAGACTAACTGGAAAATTAAACTGCAGGTCATCTATGACACAAACTAAATGTTAGGTAGCTAAGACATGGTCTTCATACCTCAATCAATAACAAATATAGGATTGAAGGATTTCACAAAAAATATTTAGCCCCATTAAAACTCACCTCTTAAACACTTTATTCTCTTTTGGCAGCAGATTTCCTGATTCGTCTAGAAAGTGTTCGGGATAGAATTCAGTAGGTTTCTCCCAAACCGTGTCATCTTTATGCACTGCCCATAAATTAGGAAGCACCTGGAGAGAAGAGCAAAGGGCTCATAAAGAATTCAAGAAGGACCCGATGAGATGATTCAGTCTATGTGGCCATATTGTTAATGGTCCAGGAATTCTGTTAATAAATCATCATGTGTACAATGATATGTTTATCTACTCAATACCCCTGTACTGTGTATGCATTCAGCACCTTTCTCTAAAACACCTATATACCACAACACGGCAAACTGTCATTTGATGCATTGACGCATCAGACACATCAGAATGTTACACTAATCTCTCACAATGTGTGCGTGTGTGCGTGCGTGCGTGCGTGCGTGCGTGCGTGCGTGCGTGCGTGCGTGCGTATATATATATATATATATATATATATATATATATATATATATATATATATATATATATATATATATATATATATATATATATATATATATATATATATATATATATATATATATATATATGGTTAGAAATGCAACCTATAACGACATTTCATGCATTTTCAGGTTGCCCACCGCAGATTAAGATTGCCCTTATATTTTAAGCTAAATAACAAAGGAAATTAGAATCACTATTGTTTTGTCAGGTAAATTCTGAAGAATTTTTAATAAATAAATGAGTTAAAACATGGGTGCCGTGTGTACAATTAACAGCCAAAGCTTAGAACCCCTATTGAAAATCAGGTTGGCCCGGGCAACAAGGCAAATGGACATTTCAATGTTAGGAGATCTCAGAGTGAGTCATGGCTCGAATACACGTTGGCGTGAGCAGCCATTAAACCAAGCCAACTAACTCACTAACTGTTAGGAGATCACATATTTCACCAGCTGATAAATTAAATTTAATATTTAAGAATTTAATATTTAGGATTTTTTTTTTCGTATGAGCATATGTGATCTCCTAACAGTTAGTTAGTTAGTTGGTTTGGTTTAATGGCCGCTCACGCCTACGTGTATAAAATTGAGCCATGACTCACTCTGAGATCTCCTAACACAGTTTCTGTAGTTCTTAGACCCTGGTTTTACGTTTTTGCTGACATTCAGTACAAAACAAAGCGTCAATCATTACGTCATGTTATTAACGACTGATATTTTGTTTTGACTTTGACCATTTATCATTATGTCACTCACTCTTGTATCTTTAGGGATGAAATAACCACAGAATTCCACATCCTCTGTCACCGCATGAGGAATCGCAAATGGGAAGTGAGAATTGTATCGCATATTTTCAAGGATCACTGCCTGGGTGTAAGGCATCATCTTCCTGTCAGCGAAAACAGGCAGACGTTCACGTCCTATTACTGCGTCTACTTCTTGCTGGATTCTCTTGAATATGTCAGGTCTGTAGACCATTTGCAGGAAGAATGTGCTCAATGCGACACGTGTTGTCATGACACCTAATAGCAAGAAAGATGCGATAGCATACAGTTAATCCTATCTATTCAGGACTTGGGATCAAAAGCTTCTTTGAAATAATCCGCTTTGAAGAACTGCTATCCTGTGTTTCTAATGTCCATATACTATGATAACTTATATTATTACGTGAACACCTGCCTTTATTATTACGTGACCACCTGCCTTTATTATTACGTGAACACCTGCCTTTATTATTACGTGACCACCTGCCTTTATTATTACGTGAACACCTGCCTTTATTATTACGTGAACACCTGCCTTTATTATTACACGACCACTTGCCTTACCATTTGCCATCATTTCTACACAACCACTTGCCTTTATTATTACGTGACCACCTGCCTTTATTATTACGTGACCACCTGCCTTTATTATTACGTGAACACCTGCCTTTATTATTACGTGAACACCTGCCTTTATTATTACACGACCACTTGCCTTTACCATTTGGCATCATTTCTACACAACCACTTGCCTTTATTATTACGTGACCACCTGCCTTTATTATTACGTGACCACCTGCCTTTATTATTACGTGAACACCTGCCTTTATTATTACGTGAACACCTGCCTTTATTATTACGTGACACCTGCCTTTATTATTACACAACCGCTTGCCTTTATTTTTACGTGACCACTTGCCTTTATTATTACACGACCACTTGCCTTTATTATTACACAACCACTTGCCTTTATTATTACACGACCACTTGCCTTTATTATTACACGACCACTTGCCTTTATTATTACACGACCACTTGCCTTTATTATTACACGACCACTTGCCTTTATTATTACACGACCACTTGCCTTTATTATTACACGACCACTTGCCTTTATTATTACACAACCACTTGCCTTTATTATTACGTGACCACTTGCCTTTATTATTACGTGACCACTTGCCTTTATTATTACGTGACCACTTGCCTTTATTATTACACGACCACTTGCCTTTATTATTACGTGACCACTTGCCTTTATTATTACACGACCACTTGCCTTTATTATTACACGACCACTTGCCTTTATTATTACGTGACCACTTGCCTTTATTATTACGTGACCACTTGCCTTTATTATTACGTGACCACTTGTCTTTATTATTACGTGACCACTTGCCTTTATTATTACACGATCACCTGCCTTTATTATTACAGGACCACTTGCCTTTATTATTACACAACCACCTGCCTTTATTATTACACGACCACTTGCCTTTATTATTACGTGACCACTTGCCTTTATTATTACACGACCACTTGCCTTTATTATTACACGACCACTTGCCTTTATTATTACACAACCACCTGCCTTTATTATTACGTGACCACTTGCCTTTATTATTACACGACCACTTGCCTTTATTATTACGTGACCACTTGCCTTTATTATTACACAACCACTTGCCTTTATTATTACGTGACCACTTGCCTTTATTATTACACGACCAATTGCCTTTATTATCACACAACCACTTGCCTTTATTATTACGTGACCATTTGCCTTTATTATTACACGACCACTTGCCTTTATCATTACGTGACCACTTGCCTTTATTATTACGTGACCACTTGCCTTTATTATTACACGACCACTTGCCTTTACTATTACACGACCACTTGCCTTTATTATTACGTGACCACTTGCCTTTATTATTACGTGACCACTTGCCTTTACTATTACACGACCACTTGCCTTTATTATTACGTGACCACTTGCCTTTATTATTACACGACCACTTGCCTTTATTATTACGTGACCACTTGCCTTTATTATTACACAACCACTTGCCTTTATTATTACGTGACCACTTGCCTTTATTATTACGTGACCACTTGCCTTTACTATTACACAACCACTTGCCTTTATTATTACACAACCACTTGCCTTTATTATTACACAACCACTTGCCTTTATTATTACACAACCACTTGCCTTTATTATTACGTGACCACTTGCCTTTATTATTACACAACCACTTGCCTTTATTATTACACAACCACTTGCCTTTATTATTACACAACCACTTGCCTTTATTATTACGTGACCACTTGCCTTTATTATTACACGACCACTTGCCTTTATTATTACACAACACCTGCCTTTATTATTACACAACCACTTGCCTTTATTATTACACAACCACTTGCCTTTATTATTACGTGACCACTTACCTTTATTATTACACAACCACTTGCCTTTATTATTACACGACCACTTGCCTTTATTATTACACGATCACTTGCCTTTATTATTACACGACCACTTGCCTTTATTATTACACGACCACTTGCCTTTATTATTACACGATCACTTGCCTTTATTATTACACGACCACTTGCCTTTATTATTACGTGACCACTTGCCTTTATTATTACACGACCACTTGCCTTTATTATTACGTGACCACTTGCCTTTATTATTACGTGACCACTTGCCTTTATTATTACACGACCATTTGCCTTTATTATTACGTGACCACTTGCCTTTATTAATTACACGACCACTTGCCTTTATTATTACACAACCACCTGCCTTTATTATTACACGACCATTTGCCTTTATTATTACGTGACCACTTGCCTTTATTAATTACACGATCACTTGCCTTTATTATTACACAACCACCTGCCTTTATTATTACACAACCACTTGCCTTTATTATTACACAACCACTTGCCGTTACCATTTGCCTTTATCATTTACACGACCACTTGCCTTTATTATTACGTGACCACTTGCCTTTATTATTACGTGACCACTTGCCTTTATTATTATACGACCACTTGCATTTATTATTACACAACCACTTGCCTTTATTATTACACGACCATTTGCCTTTATTATTACGTGACCACTTGCCTTTATTATTACACAACCACTTGCCTTTATTATTACACAACCACTTGCCTTTATTATTACACAACCACTTGCCGTTACCATTTGCCTTTATCATTTACACGACCACTTGCCTTTATTATTACGTGACCACTTGCCTTTATTATTACGTGACCATTTGCCTTTATTATTATACGACCACTTGCCTTTATTATTACACAACCACTTGCCTTTATTATTACACAACCACCTGCCTTTATTATTACACGACCACTTGCCTTTATTATTACGTGACCACTTGCCTTTATTATTACGTGACCATTTGCCTTTATTATTACACAACCACTTGCCTTTATTATTACGTGACCACTTGCCTTTATTATTACACAACCACCTGCCTTTATTATTACACAACCACTTGCCTTTATTATTACACAACCACTTGCCTTTATTATTACACAACCACTTGCCTTTATTATTACGTGACCACTTGCCTTTATTATAACGTGACCACTTGCCTTTATTATTACACAACCACTTGCCTTTATTATTACACGACCACTTGCCTTTATTATTACACAACCACTTGCCTTTATTATTACGTGACCATTTGCCTTTATTATTACACAACCACTTGCCTTTATTATTACACAACCATTTGCCTTTATTATTATACGACCACTTGCCTTTATTATTACGTGACCACTTGCCTTTATTATTACGTGACCACTTGCCTTTATTATTACACGACCACTTGCCTTTATTATTACACAACCACTTGCCTTTATTATTACACAACCACTTGCCTTTATTATTATACGACCACTTGCATTTATTATTACAGTACTGATTGCATCTTTTTTGCACTGGCCCAACACCTATCAAAGCACCCATACTATGGTAAAGACCTGATGAATAAAAATTCAGCCACGTATGGTTAGAAACGATTGTGACTACCTTCTGGCAATAATTACAATGGACCGGTCCACTGTATCCATCCATCATAATGACGTCATAATTAATTACCTGACGTATAGAATGACAACACAATCAATGACGTCATAATGACATCATGAATGACGTAGATAAGTACGTCAAGAACGCATAGTTGAAGACGGACTAGGCGCTGTTGTACGAATTGTATATCTTTACTATTTAATAAACATGCTGTTGAATATTTTGAAACTAATTTGACTGGACGCTGTTGGTGCCAAAGGCAGCAACAGCGCCCAGTCAAATTAGTTTCAAAATATTCAACAGCTTACCTGTATAGTTTACTGTAAATTGATAGTCAGTGCGTTTAGAGATCTGTCGTGGTGTGGGCGGAGCTTAGATAGAGATGGGCGGGGCATAGCTAAAACTGAAAAGGTCCTTTAAGGTCAGATTAGCGGATTAATAGCTTATTAGATAAGTGTTGCATTTGTGGTATTGACACTTACCAGCTGTGATAAAGTTAACCAGCATGCCCTTAATATTCATGTCTGAAGGCCAACAGATGCCATTTTCCTTAAGGTTCTGATGCTGGATCGCTATCATGTCATCGGTCATTCCACGACTGACCCCTTCTTTGTAAGAGGCCTGTGGATTAAAAAGAGCATTCTGAATATAGGCTTATTAAGCCCATATGACGTCACTGCGCGTGATTCGCAAGCCGGAAGTGTGTATTTTGTATTATTACAGATTCAGATTCAGATTATTTATTGGCACAAAATCTTTTACACGTAGATATAGCCAAACATGAAGGTTACACAGACATTATACAGATTACAATACGCACAGTACGAATAGTGAACAGTTGTGATATACAATGAAAATGCTAATATATTAAATAATTAAATAATTATATGTAGTCTGCGGTTCGATTGACAGACTAATCTATTATGCTAAGACATTTGTTACTGGTGGACCGACGCTTAGCGTATTTTTTAAAGGCATTTTGCCTTTTAATGGTGCATTTTGAAACATAGTTCAATACCGCTTTACAAACCTCAGTATCCCCCTTATTATACGACATTAAGAATAAAAATGTTTCATCTAAGCTAAAATTATAGGTATCTATAAATGAGTTGAGGGAATTAAATAGAGTCAGTCTTTCGATTTCATAGAATGGGCAGTGAGAAATGAAATGTTTCTCTTCCTCAACAATTCCAGCAGAGCAAAGTAAGCACACTCTTTTCTGTACTGGAGTTTTTGGGACAGTATGCCTACTCGCTTCTATCTGGAGGTTATGCGCACTGACTCTGAGTTTGGCAAAATCCTTATGCCTAGAATAGTCTCCATTAACTAGTAGATAGTTTTCAATATTGAAGTTATTTTTGAAAGTCCTGTAAGTTCGACGTTATAGTCGACGGAGCACCCGAGCTCGGTTAAGATGGTTAGCGCGATATTTGCATACATTTCAAAATGGCGGTCACTGAGATCCCTTGCCACGAATAAATGCTTATAAAAGTGTAAATATTTCGCTAAATAACTTAGGTTTGATGAAATTTTCTTTCCCATTGTATGGCAATGTTCCCAAGACCATGCTCCTTCCCACTTTATGTCATATGGACGCTTTTTGCCGTCTTCCGGACAAAAATAACCCATTTTCGTAGGCCATCAAAACAGACGACAGAAAGGGTTAATGGAGACTGGTACCCGGCTCCAACATTTCTGCAATAGTAATTCAATGGAGAATCTGGAACCAACGAACTATAGTTAACTATTTAGCGTCCGACTCGGCATAGCAACTGCGCATGTTCAGTAAACCAGCAAACTGACTATAGTTAGGAAGTCGAACTTGACCAATATTTTTCTAATTTTCGAGCCCGAGTCCAACACACACATAATTTAGGAACACGACCAAAATCACTTTTCGAGAAAGCTGGATGCTACAGATGCGGTCGAACTGGTCATTTCGCTCTAGGTTGAAGACAACAGTGTACATCGTGTAACCTTTGGAACCATTTCACAAAAAATGTCACTCTCAATAGACCTTTTCAAAAACGTGAAGGAGAAAAACAGAATAAAAACTGGTAAAAACGAAATGACTTTGCGAAGCAAGTGAACAATGAAAATGTTGACCTTTTCGAAAGTAAAATCATCAGTGCATGGCAGTAGTTATACCTTTTTTCGTGAATAGAATATCAGAGACAGACTTTGATAAAGAAAATATCAGCTAAGTTTGGCGTTGTAAATACGGAAGTAATTGTTGATTCTGGAAGTGACTGTAACATTGTAGATCACGAACTGTGGAAAAAACTAAAAACTCGGAAGAGAGTTTGCAAATCACAAAAATGCTCACGAAAACCTTTTGCATATACATCTAATGCGCCACTTGCAGTATTCGGTTCACTTGCAGCTAAAGTTGAGGTCGGTAAAAAGAGAATGATAGCGGAGTTCGTAGTGATCGAGAAATCAGATGAACCCTTGCTCAGTAAACAAACTGCACTCGAGTTAGGTGCTCTGAAAATCGGACTAAACGTCAATTCATTGAATTCGCAATCTTCGAAAGAGGAAATCATGATGAAGTATCAGACCGTTTTCTCTGGCGTAGGAAAACTTTGTGAAGGTCAGGTTAAATTAAGCATAAATCCTGATGCAAAACCAACAGCTCAACCTGTTAGGCGTATTTCGTTCAGTCTTCGAAAGAAAGTCGAGGCTAAAATCCACGAACTAATTGACAAAGACATTATTGAACCTGTTGAGTCACCAACGCCACGGGTTAACTCGGTAGTGGTTGTTCCAAAATCAAATGGAGAAATTCGTATGTGTCTGGATATGAGACGTGCTAACGAGGCTGATGACTGAAGGCGCGAGACAAATAGAATCTATGACATAGTCTTTGAGACAGCGGTCTACAGCTTAGCACGCAGTCTTCGTATCCATCTTGGCATCTTCGTACCGTCACATTTTAATCCCCATGAGATGGCATGTAAACTAATTTTACCAAGCCAATCTTATTATATAACGACGCATAAATTCATATTCCCCATATGCCATTATGTGGCCTGGGGGTGTAAATAAAATAATCTGAATCTGAATCTGAATCTGAATCTGAATCTGAATCTGATTGTCAAATTAAGCCATTCGTTTTAATACTTTTCCGCTGTCGTATTGCAAGCTTGGCAATGGTATTTTCCTTCGGCCAAACCTTTCTATGTTTTGGCACCAAGCGCTAGTGGGTCTTTTAAACGGGTGGTCATATGAGCACTCATCTTAAATAACCCTCATCAGTTGGACCCAAGACATATTTGTCATGTCAGATAAGTTATATGAGGCGACTGTTAGTGACACTCCCACCCATTTTTTAGATAGACCATGCATTGTCCGTTATAGACAGCTTTCACTGTATTGAGAAACAGTTATGTGGGCAAATAAACCCGTTATCAGCGTGTAGTATATGTTATTATTATACCACATAGGCTTATTTGAAAAACGTACTAGCTTAAATGATTACATATTATCACATGTTAGGGCTCCATGCATAAGCATATTTACTGTACAGGATTCGTGCCCGGCAAAGATCTCGCTCTCGTTGCGAGAAAATGGCTGCGCCCAGGGATAATCCCATGTTTACGATGGTGTAATTCTTCGTATTATTTGCTTATTGCATTTATTTAAGATCCAATATATTAGTCATATAATAGTCTTTCAAATAAAGTACACTTTTACCCATCCCGGAATTGTCTTTTAAGCCTTGTATGGACTTGTCAAATGTTCCACCCGTATGTCTATGGCATAACGTTTGAACTTGTAACAGATCATAAACCCTTGAGACAATCTATTCTCGTAAGTCAAAACCAGGTGTGAGAATAGGGTCAAGTTCGACTCCTAACCATAGTTAGCTATAGCTAACTAGAGTACCAGACGAACTTCAAATAGTTAACTAGCTAGTCAGCTATAGTCAACCGAGACCCGACCTCGGGTTAGATGGTTAGTCCGATATTTGCGTAAATTTCAAAATGGCAGACACCGATCGCTTGCCACGAATAAATGCGTATAAAAGTGTGAATATTTCACTAAATAACTTAGGTTTGATGAAATTATGCTTTCCCATTGTATGTCAATTTCCCAAGCTAATATTCCTTCCCACTTTATGCCATATGGACGCTTTTTGACGTCTTAACGGACAAAAATAACCCATTTTCGTAGCACATTAAAACACACGACAGAAATGGTTAATGGAGACTGGTACCCGGCTCCAAATTTTCTGCAATAGTAATTCAATAGGGAACCGGGTACCAACGAACTATAGTCGACTAAAATCAAGTTCGACTGGGCATAGCAACTGCGCATGATCAGTAAACCATGAAACTGACTATAGTTAGCGAGTCGAACTTGACCTAGACCTTTCCACTTTATCAATCCATCCTGTGACGTCATAATAAACTACGCGACTGTAGAATGACATCATAATGAATGACGTCGATAAGTACCAAGAACGCACGAAGACGGGCTATGTGTTGTTGTATGAATTCTATGTCTTTACTATTTAATAAATATTCTGTTGAATATTTTGAAACTAATTTGACTGGGTGCTGTTGCTGCCTTAGCTGAATAGTTTTCAGGAAATTGATAGTTAGGGAATTCGGGGATCAATCGATCCTAACACGGCGTAGTGTGGGCGGAGCTTAGCTAGAGACGGGCGGGGCATAGCTAAAATTGGAACGATCCATTGAACGTTGCGTGCTACGTTTGCAACCGTACCAATTCAAAGTGGTATATGCTCCTGGTAGGAATAACATAGCCGACCTATTGTCTTGTCTGTTGAGTGGACAAACTTCGGATTCATACAAACTCGATTAGAAAGCAGAAGAGTATGTAAGATTTGTCGCGATCAATGCTACACCTACTGCAACGACAGCTCGAGAAGCTGAGCGTGCATCTGCAGATGATCCAGAACTGGATAAAATCAGACAATGCATTGATTCTGGAAAATGGGATGACGGTGAACTAAACAGTATCTGATAGTGAGCTGTCTCGAATAGGCAAAATGGTTTTACGATGGACTGGCATTGTTATCCAAGAAAAACTCCGTCCACAGAGCTTAACACTAGCCCATGAAGGACATTTAGGTGTTGTCGGGACAAGACAAAACTTAAGATCTAGAGTGTGGTGGCCAGGTATGGAGAGGCATGGGGAGAAACATTGTAAGGCATGCTATGGATGTCAACTAGTCAGTAAACCAAGTGCACCCAAACCAATTCATAGCACTTCTTTTCCAGGTAAACCCTGGGATCACTTAGCTATTGATTTCTAGGGACCTCTTCCGTCTGATGAATCGTACTGGGTATAGTCCATTACCACATTCGTTACTATGAATTTGAAGTGATGTGATCAACAACAGCTGGGAAAAATGTGTCAGCATTAAATGTATCTTTGCTAGACATGATTTACCAATTTCAATATCTTCAGACAATGGACCCTAATTTGTGTCTGACGTGTTTGCGAAACATATCACAGATATGGGAATTGAACATCACTGTGTTACCCCAAGGTGGCTTCAGACAGACGGGGAAGTCCAGCGTCAGAACCAGTCTCTTGAGATACGCATGAAAATCATGAATGCTAGTGGTACGGACTGGAAATATGCGTTATTAACGTATCTTGTGGCTTACAGAGCCACACCTCATGCGACGACAGATAAAAGACCGGCACAACTGTTGTTCGTAAGACAAATTAGTACAAAACTTCCAGAACTTACATCTGACATTGTAGATCAAGAGGTTAGAGAGGCATTGTAAGATGCAGGGATTGTCAAAACTGTGTGCATATAAGCGGCGTCATGCAGCTGAATCTGATCTTGCAACTGGCGATTTTGTATTACTGAGACAGAAAAAATAGCCACACCTTTCCGCCTTAATCCATATCAGATCATTTCGCTGACTGAAAACCAAGTAACTGGTCAATCACCCGATGCTGTTCAGTATGACTAATTTAGGTCCTCAAGACTGATGCGATTGTTAAACTGATCAATCATAAAACTTACACTCATAGTTCTATTCTAGATAGTGATGATAAGGTTTTATCTAAAAAGGGCGTGATGCCATGTCCTTCTTATTGTTTCATGTAACTTATCTGTACCAAAATCTGGCGAATCCGCTATTCAGGTTACCCAAGTACGAGGAGGGAGAGAGAGAGAGAGAGAGAGAGAGAGAGAGAGAGGGAGGGAGGGAGGGAGGGAGGGAGAGGGAGAGAGAGAGAGAGAGAGAGAGAGAGAGAGAGAGAGAGAGAGAGTATTCATTCTACTGTATTTTATATATATATATATATATATATATATATATATATATATATATATATATATATATATATATATATATATATATATATATATATATATATATATATATATATATATATATATATATATATATATATATATATATATATATATATATATATATATTGCACCCTATGCGTGACCACCAATTTTTGGTTAAGCTCTACACACTTTGTTTACGCAAATTGGAATCGATTTATATACTTTGAACTCTGAAATACCAGAATGTCAATTTCAAGGTAACTATACAGATAAGCTGTTGAATATTTTGAAACTAATTTGAGCGGGGTGGGAGGGGGGCTGTTGCTGTCAAGTACAGTAACAGCTCACAGTCAAATTAGTTTCAACATATCGAATACTTGATGGACCTTTCAAATCAAACAGATCTACGTCATTTGGATTGTGACATCAGCTAATATGTGATGTGATTGCTTTTGAGTGTGGATAATTAAGTGACAGATCGGATTCCCCTTCAGGCTATATTTGTCAAGAAGGTAATTAAATACATAGCTTAAACAGAAATGCAATTTCTGTGGTTTACTGTATCACCATGAACAGCAAGGTCAGTTGCCGCAATGCATGCAAAGTACAAACAATGCAGAATACATTTGTTCCCAGGCTTCATTCTGATCACGTAGTTAGTATTGTAAACGTGGGTGACTGATTAGATATAAATGTGAACTGTTAACATACCAATGCTGTGTCATAGAAGAGCATTCTTGGGAATCATTCAGCTCACCTTGACCTGGTAGAAATGAATATCAAAGAACGCCAACATTGCAGGTTCAATTGATTGCCAGATCTTTCCTGGTCCAAAAGGAATGTGTCTAAGGAAAGGAAAGCGCCTCAATATTTCCTCCACATCTGGATTCAGTACACGATCAGAATCGTAATTGAATGCGAGTACTCTTTCCATACGTGTATCATCGTATGGCCACCTCTCTCCTTTCAACTGAAGCAAATCGATCATCATTATTATTATTATTATTATTATTATTATTATTATTATTATTATTATTAATTTTTATTATTATTATTATTATTGGCAATATAATGTGAATATATGCTTACCAATACCAGCTCTACATGCGATCTTAATATCATATCAGTGGTTGATCACGAATATGGAATACTGTATTGGGCTATAAATCTTGCACAAAGCCCACAATGAATGTATGAAGTTTACCGATCAGCTAATATATCAATAATAATAAATCCATAAACGTAGAATCTGCGAATAATGCCATATAAAACATTCTGGTTACTAAAAATTATTGGCAAGCTAATTAGCAGTTCATTCAGTCCTTTATTCATTTATTCATTAATTGAGTGCTTGCTTGCTTGCTTGCTTGCTTGCTTGCTTGCTTGATTGATTGACTGATTTATTAATTGAATGGCTGACTCGTTCATTCATTCATTCATTCATTCATTCATTCATTCATTCATTCATTCATTCATTTGATCATTTGTTTGTTCATTCGTTCGTTATTTCGCTATTCATTTGTTCGTTGGTTCGTTCGTTCGTTCATTCACTCATTCATTCATCCATTCATTCTTTCATTCAGTCAGTGGTGTGTTCGTTTATTCATTGATTCATCCACCTTTCTCAAGTCAGTAACCACGTGGCATGCATTTCGTGGCACATGATCACGTTTCTTGACCAGATATTTCTAATACAGGTGTTATTGTTTACATAACTTCAAACTAAATCATTCATACCAGAATGTTGACGATGTTAATCAGCGATGGCATTATGGTGTCTGTGACTAGATCAAAAGGTTTTCCATTTGTAGCCTTTATGGTTCCAACAACACAACGAAGTTCTTCTGTTACGGTCCTTTCAATCTTACCAATTCCTTTGCCATAAAACTTTAACAGGTTGAAAGCAATTTTTCGTTGTTTCCGCCATGATTCATTGTAGGTCTGTGAATAGAATTCCATTGTATGTCAATTGATGAATCAAATCTGTCACTTCGTATATGACGTCAATGAATGACGTCACGTGTAGGTTGATGCTATAATCAATAACGTAATGATTGACGTATCTCAATCCACCATGAACGCTTAATAGTCTGTCAGGTTGTAGGACTTTTGAATATTTTGAAACTAATTTGCCTGGGTCCTGTTGATGCCATATACAATATCTCACCGGTATAGTTTTCTGGAAATTGATATTCAGGTAGTTCAGTGTTTGATCGGTTCTAACACGGATAAAGGGTGGGTGGAGCTTAGCCAGGAATGTTTGGGGTAGTAGTAGTATTAGTAGTAGTAGTAGTAGTAGTAGTAGTAGTAGTAGTAGTAGTAGTAGTAGTAGTAGTAGGAGGAGGAGGAGGAGGGGGAGGAGGAGGAGGGGGGAGGAGGAGGGGTAGGAGGAGGCGGATGAATAGGAGGAGGAGGAGGAGGAGGGGAGGGGGGAGGAGGAGGAGGGGAGGAGGAGGAGGGGGATGAGGGGGAGGAGGAGGGGAGGAGAAGGGGAGGAGAAGGAGGGGAGGAGGAGGAAGGGAGGAGGAGGGGGAGGAGGAGGAGGGGGAGGAGGAGGAGGGGGAGGAGAAGGATGAGGGGAGGAGGAGGAGGGGAGGAGGAGGAGGAGGTGGAGGAGCAGGAGGAGGGGAGTGGGAGGGGAGGAGAGGGGGGAGTTGGAGGAGAAGGAGAAAAATGAGGAGGAGGGGAGGAGGAGGAGATGGAGGACGGGGAGGAGGAGGAGGGGGAGGAGAAGGAGGAGGAGGGAGTGGAGGAGGAGCGGAGGAGGAGGGGGAGGAGGAGGGGGAGGAGGAGGAGGGGGATGAGGGGGAGGAGGAGGGGAGGAGAAGGGGAGGAGAAGGAGGGGAGGAGGAGGAAGGGAGGAGGAGGGGGAGGAGGAGGAGGGGGAGGAGGAGGAGGGGGAGGAGAAGGATGAGGGGAGGAGGAGGAGGGGAGGAGGAGGAGGAGGTGGGGGAGCAGGAGGAGGGGAGCGGGAGGGGAGGAGAGGGGGGAGTTGGAGGAGAAGGAGAAAAATGAGGAGGAGGGGAGGAGGAGGAGATGGAGGACGGGGAGGAGGAGGAGGGGGAGGAGAAGGAGGAGGAGGGAGTGGAGGAGGAGCGGAGGAGGAGGGGGAGGAGGAGGGGGAGGAGAAGGAAGAGAGGAGAAGGAGGAGGGGAGGAGGAGAAGGGGAGGAGGAGGGGAGGAGGAGGAGGGGGAGGAGGAGGCGGGGGAGGTGGAGGAGCAGCAGCAGCCGCAGTTTTAATATGAAAAGATGCCATGCCTCATGATTTCTAACAGAAAATGTCTCATTTCATTTAATCCCTAGAGATCTGTTTAGTTTGGTTATTTTATTTCCTGGCTGGTTGTAGTGATAGCAGTGGTCGTGACGTTGAGTTTTGACCTAACCGGTATATCTATTAACCTAAAATAATTATAATGACTGGCTGTGCACTTAATCGGTGGATTAGCTTTGTTTGTAGAATTATTTATTTTCCATAGCTTAGCAATTTCAATAGATTTTTTGTTGTGCATAAGTTTTAATGGGATTACCTATACAAGACCGATGTTTCTGTAAACGAATCATATGCTAATGTAATGCTAAAAGGCTCCTTTCCAGTGAAATTGACAGCTGAGATATAATAATTTATAAAGAGTGTTCTCAGTATGTATAACATAATTCACAAACATGAACATCTATGACCAGACATGTATTATGCAAGAGGTGTAATACATCACCACAGTTCATAAAGGTCGCGCGATAGATAGTCCATGTTTGGCCATGAGGACACACTAATACAGAGAGCCTTGGAATTCGTCTTACTGGTAGCCTGAATATATAAATCCTAGAGAGGTCATTACATAAATCAGGACTCGGTACACTCAGATCAAGAATGGACCTGAGAAAGCTAAAGAATTTGGCTGAGAAGACACAGTGGTGAAAACGCACGCACGGACCCACGTGCGCACGCATGCACGGACGCGCGCATACTAGACAACATTACCTGAAATGTTATATCCTGCCGAGCCGCAAACATATATTGTCCAATAAATGTTGGTGGACGTCCACCAAAGATGTGTGCATATTTCTGATTGACGAATCCCTCTCGTATTGCTCCGATACTATTCAGAATCAGGATTCTCTCACCGAGTACGTTCACCATGAACACATCACCGTATCTGCAAAGCATGAATATATTATTATTATTATTAGTAGTAGTAGTAGTAGTAGTAGTAGTAGTAGTAGTAGTAGTAGTAGTAGTAGTAGTAGTAGTAGTAGTAGTATACGAATACGTAAGTATTAACATTACAAACAACATTATAATTACTATTTATAAGTAGTAGTAATAGTAGTCGAAGTGAACGCACGTGTCTTTTGGCTCCGCTATTAACGTCGATTTAGACGAATTCTACTACACTTATATGATTTATGTTTTGCTTAGTTCTTTATAACTGTATATACGTTGATTTTGTTGTATTTACTTTTGGGAATGTTTATGTTGGAGGTCGTTTTTTGCGACGGAGTGTTTCAAGCTTGTTGCTTGCTCGTCTCTGAGCTAGCCATTGTTTGCTGTCACCGTACGACGCACTTGTTCAGTCGTATGTTGTCCTCGTTTAGTTGTGCTTGTCCCCTTCATTTCACGTTGATTGGTGAAAGCGCTTTTAATATTGGCCAACTTCAGAATTGCTTGTCGTTGTTTAACCTGTTAGCCGTACCTCTTTTTGTATAGGCGACTTATTCGCTCGCTGCTCTGATCATTACACAGTATTGTGTGTGTGGAGGCACGGTGACCTCATGCTTTAAGCATGTCCAACTTGTATAAGCAGCCGTTAAGTCTTTGGCTGATTACTGTGGGGTGGGATGTGGGCGCGGTTGATGTTTACCATGGCTTAAAGGACGTGGTAGACGCTGGACCACAGATATTAAAGGGATTAATAAACGTCAAGCGTAATGGTTGGAATGTGACAGTAAGCAGTCATCAGGTGACAGATTATTGGAGGATGGGTTTGTTGTCAATGGTCAAGTGTGTAAAATTCAAGAAATGGACTGACAGATTATTGGTAAAAGTGAAGGCGCCGCTTGAAATACCAAATGAACGCATTAGTGCTGAAATGACTAAATATGGCTTGGTCCTGTCTATTGATAGTGAAACCTACCAATTTGATCGATTGTTAGAGAATGGCATCCGCCGTATTTGGATGAAAAGTGTTGAGAAACCGCTTCCCAGCATGTTATCTAGTGATAATATATTTTTTCTCCCATTATAGTACAGGGGGCAAGTTAAAACATGTCGCATATGTAGTAGCTCAGATCACTTGGCAAGTGCCTGCCCACATGAGAACAAATGCCTAATATGTGGAGGCAGCGATCATTTCAAATGGCGTTGTAAGCAAGCAGTAAATCCACAGGCTGCTGTTGATATGCAAAATGCAGAGGAATCAGAGCCAGAACGAGCAGAAATGTCGGAATCAGTTACTGCAGCTGAAATTTATGTTCTGCCCAATCCTGTGTTAGCTGTTTTGTCTGATGAGATTGAGGTACTGGACGAGGGCCTGATGCAAATGTCTGTCCCAGAAGCTAGTAGTGATGTGGATATTGTTGAGAAACTAATTTCGGATTCTGAAAGCTTCCTGCTAGACAAACTCGTTTCCGATCTCAGTCCTCAGAATGCGTAGAGGAATCAGCCTTAGACCTCATGGCTGACACTTATGGCGGTATTATTAAAAATACAGACATCTCTGCTGGTGATGGAGAAATACCAGCTGTCAATGTTCGCGCAATCTCCACCACGGTTAAGCCATGTCGTTTGAAAAGACAGAAGGATGATTCCAGCTCTGACAGTGAGGTAGAAGACGAAGCACATAACATGTCTTTCGTAGACTATGATGATAGTGTACCAGTCGCTGATTCTGACATTTCAATTAATACTCAGAGACTTGATAGCCAGTCGGATATGACTGTATATCGATGTGAAGATGGTCAGGTATTAAAACCTTATGTCACTAAAAAAGGTGTCCATTACCGTCATATGCGTACTGATTCTGATATATCAAAGTATCAACACTTGCCGATTGTTGATCTAACGACACATGATCTTAATGAGAAGGT
Organism: Chaetoderma sp. LZ-2023a; assembly: GCA_034401795.1. Classification (NCBI taxonomy): domain Eukaryota; kingdom Metazoa; phylum Mollusca; class Caudofoveata; order Chaetodermatida; family Chaetodermatidae; genus Chaetoderma; species Chaetoderma sp. LZ-2023a. The sequence goes on from CM067363.1 coordinate 4,523,934, forward strand.
GAGCAAGTGGGCCAAGAAAAATTTAAGCAAAAGAAATAAATCTAATTAGGTTATGGCAGGTATACTTACATTTTTAATTTTAATTTAATGTTAATTGGTACACTAAACTGCCGAGGCTGATGAAGTAAAACAACGTTCTCTATTGAATGTAATAAAAGATAACGGCATTGATATTATTATGCTACAAGAAACGAAATTATGGAAAACAGAAGACCTAGAAAAACCCGAGCAGTTATCAAATGGTGAGATATTTTACTCACCTGCCATTGAACCTAGTGCTGGTGTGGAAATTTTGTTTCTTCCAAAGGCACTGGGCTCTATAAATATTATTAGTTCAACGTTTGATTACAATGGCCGATGGGTTAAAGTCAGTATTGACATTGCAGGTCTTATATACACTTTAATTTCTGTGTATGCGCCGGCTTCCCATTCACAAAGATGCAGGTTCCTTTCCAACCTCGATGCTATGGTATGCGAAAATTCAGAGAACATTATCTTGGGTGGCGATTTTAACTGCGTTATGGATGGAGAACGGGATCGGAGTTCACTTGCGGCATACAATGATACATCTCACTTCATACTAAAGGATTTATGTGATAAAGAGCATTTAATTGATAGCTGTCGCATATTATATCCTGATGGGCGTAATTATACATGGCATTCTGATAATGGCCACACCGCCTCTCGCACTGACACGATATATGTTCAAAGAGTCTTCAAAGTTAATCTTGTAAATGCAGGTGTACATTCTGTCTCGTTCTCCGACCACTGCATATTCCACGTCACGCTTGATAATGCTGCATGGGTTAAATGTAGTCCAGGGTTTTGGAAGTTTAATAATTCTTTGTTAATCGACGTCAAATATCACAAGTGTGTTAAAAGTTTCTGGAATTATAAACTTCGTAACAAGGAATCTCACAACAATTTAATATCATGGTGGGAAGATGTTAAGATGAGTTTTGATGAGATTTCCAAGCAATATGTGATAGGCAAAGCTCCGGAAAGGCGCAAGGAAAGAAAAGGGCTTGAACGATCATTAACGTTACTAAGCCGCAAAGTCGCGAATGGTGATATTCGGTTGACTGAACATCTCAATGAAGTGAAATCAAATATTTATGAGTTTGATAGCCATAGGGCTGAAGGCGCCAATAACTAGAAGTAGGACATTATTATATGTTAAAGGAGAGAAACCAACAAAGTATTTCTTCAGTCTAGAAAAATCAAGAAGTCTTGAGAAGTTAATACAGAGTTTATATAGCAATGGTATAAAGTGTACATTTCAAAATGAGATTATGGCCACAGTGGAAACATTTTATCAAACGTTGTACAGGTCAGATGGTATTAATCAAGTGAAATCCTATGAGATGTTACTCAATTTTGAAGACACTTTGTCAGAAATGAATAGAGAATTTTGTGATCTTCCATTATCATTAGAAAATTTAACCACATCATTAAATAACATGAAACGAGATAAAGCACCAGGCAGTGATGGGCTTAGTGTGGAATTCTACCAGGCCTTTTGGCAACTGATTGGACTAGTTCCTACAAGTGGTTAATGAAATTTCTTCAATAGGTAGGTTTCCAATCACAATGTCGGAAGCTTATGTATGACTCATATTCAAAAAAGGCGATCGGGATAATCTAGTCAATTACAGGCCTATCTCACTACTTGCAGTAGATTACAAAATTATTTCTAAAGCTATTGCTAGAAAACTTACAAGTGTCCTGGATGAAGTAATTCATCCTGATCAAACCTGCTCTATACCTGGCCGGTCAATTTTAACCAACACATTTTTAATTTGAGATATTTTACAACTAGTTGAAAAGGACAATATCCCAGGTGCTATTGTCGCCTTAGATAATGAAAAGGCTGGAGTGGAATTTTTTATTTAAATCGCTTAGACATATTGGTTTGGGGTCCAATTTCATTAAATGGATCAAAATTCTGTACAGTGGAATTAGTAGTAAACACTTAGTCAATGACTATATTAGCAAACCCGTAATTTTAGAACGTGGTGTGCAGCAAGGATGTGCGTTATCTCCATTGCTTTTTATTATAGCTATGGAAACCTTAGGCACAACCCTTAGAGAAGATCCGGCATTTCAGCGTATTTGTGTTCAGGGTGTCAGTAATCCAGTAATGGTGTCACAATACTCAGATGACACAACTGTCTTTGCTGGGTCTGATTCTGATTTTAAGTGTCTTGATAGCATTCTAGATAAGTTTCAAATGTCCTCTGGCCTGAGAATTAATAAGAACAAATCAGCAGGCTTATTTCTAGGTCAGTGGAAGAGCAGGTGTGATCAACCACTTAATATCCAATGGACAAATAAATCAATTAAGATTTTAGGGATATATTTTAGTGCCGTTGGTGGAGAAATTTTGAACTGGGAGCATAAAATTACGCAAATGAAACAAACGATTAATGCCTTGAAACATCGACATTTAACAATTTTTGCCAGAGCTTTAATCACAAATACGTTGATCCTGTCAAAGTTATGGTATAGAGCTTTTGCAGTTCATATGTCTCAGCAGGTTGAACATGATATTAATAAGATTATTTATGGGAGGGCAAAACATGCCCGGTTTCTCAAGAGATTTGTAGAAATGATTTCTATCAGGGAGACCTAAATTTGGTCGATATTAGAATAAAATGCATGTCATTACAGTTTAAGTTTCTGAACATGTTATTATATTCTGATGTCCAGTGGGCAAATGTATCTCGATGCGTTATAGAACGATGTATAACACCATCCAAAAAAATCCACCACCTAATTATAAGCGTGTTCCTATAATTTATTTAGAAATGAAACGCAATTTTGACATTAAGGTGGAGAGGCCCCCCCCCCCCCACCCCCATTATGTTGTTCTAAAATTTAATATCTCGGGTATGTATGTGTGATTACTGTATTCTGCGGCTGTAGTAGTAGAAACATCCTATGCTGCAATCAGTCTTTCTTTGCTTTTGCCCACTTGTAAATATGGGATTGTCACATGGGAAGTCATGACCCCGCGGGATGTCTTATAATTCACGTAAGTCCCAAAGTCAAATTAAGTTTTGAAAATACAAGGTCAGCTAAAAGTCCATGTGAGCTAAAGAAAGATGCGGTAATATTGCATCAATGATATTTATGTACATACAATTTGAAAGTAATGAATCATCCAGTACATGTGCCTAGCACACTATAATTCTCGAGACTTCTCCATTAGTGTAGAGTGGACAGGACATGGTCATTAGAACGTCCTTTAGGAATTCATAACAGAATTGAAGTTTATTGATAAACTATATGCCACTCATTTTATTGTATGCAACAACACGGCATACCATAATGTTGTTAATTAGCTGACAAATCACATCAAACCAGAACCGGTCCCCACTGCTTTGAGTATGTAAGGCACAATCTTTCTGGAAGGATTGGGCAGAGTATGATTGGTCGGAATGACGTCATAGCCAATCAGGATCAATCATACTCTGCAGTAAAGAATTATAATGAATAGGTTTTGTTCCATAGCAAGCGAGGGAGGAATTGCTGATTGGTTGGAAAGACCAATCAGTTATCAGGTCAGAACTTCTGGGAGGAGATAAGTGGAAGTTGATTGGCGATTTAATTGTTTGGTCAATCAAAGTGTGCTTATTGAGTTCCTAGAAGAATCATGAGAATATGTTCTGAGAGAAGTTGTGCATTTCTGGGAAATTACCAGAGCATGACGAAGTCATAATCTGAGGGTATAAATAATGGAACATCTCTCAGATAAAGTTAATCTTGGATTCACCGAGCAATCGCAAACACTTTGCTGCTTGGTTAAGCTGCGGCTGATATAGCCTACCGATGGCTTACTTGTTAGGGTAGGATTTTGATATGTTAGATTAGATAAGTTAGAATATGTTATTGCATGTACAAAGGTGTGTACAAAGTATATTTGTATGGAGCGATGTTGCTCAATTATTATTAACGTTTATCTTGTAAATTAGTGTAAATAAATCTATCAACTTACGTATATGTAAGTCACAAGTTTATCATTTAATAGAACCTGTATGCCGAGCTGGGAGAAACACCCAGTCCTTACCTGAAATCTAGAATCAGTCAGATAGGCCCAAAGCAACTCAGAATAAATATCATCTATTACCATCAGTCAGACAAGGCGAGTGAGTTGTTCTTCACTCCCACTTACCAGTCGACCGACGTTGTCATAGCAACATAAAAAGTCACTCGCTAGTAGGACGGAGTGAACTTCAGTCATCTTTTAGTAGATTTGTCTTAATATCTCATGCGAAGGCCACGCCCACAAATCTTCATTGGCAAGCTTGCCAGGATTTATTTAGGTTTGTGTACAAGTTTATTATTCTGCACAGGAGTGCAAAATCTGTGAAAACTGTAAGTACTTCCTAATATGAACAATGCGGCCGAAAAAGAGGCCATATCATTATTAACCGATCTGAATGATAGAATAACATCTTTTCTAGACATTGTTAAATTGTCGGACAATCCAAAAGTCATACAGCATCACGAGTATCGCGAGAAGGGCATCATTAGAGTCACCACTGACGTATGTTGTGAACAACAGCCCCATCTGAAATGCATAGTGGTTCAGTTCTATTACAATTAATTCACCTTTAACGTCTAAAATGGCGACCACACCAGTATCCCAAGCTTCTCTTGAAATCATGAACACTGTGAGGATGAGGATCGCCAACACAGTTTCAAAGGAGGAAGATCATAGAGAAAGCGAATGCATTCACCGTCAGGAGGTGCATGAATTAGTGCAGCGGATCAGGCCATGCGATGGATTTATTCCACAGGAGGTCAGGCAATTTTTAGATGAGACTGACCGAGTAGTCCAAGCCACCCAGGGAACCTTGACGGGCCTTCCCACATATATAATGACCCGTGCATCTTGGGGAGCGCTATCCAAGGAGCTAGAACAGTACATAATAGGTAAGGATAGGAGCACCTTATCGTTTGAAGAATTGGCCAAGTTTGCAACTACAAACTTCATTTCGGCCAACGAAAAAGAATGCATCAAATACGATCTGGATGGGATGAAACAGAGAATGGGAGAGACGATAATTGCTTTTAATCGTCATTACAGAGAATTGGCTTACCCTGTGTCCAATGGTGACAACATGCATATTGTGTTGTTAGCGTACATCCGAGGACTGAGAGATCAAGGTATGGGATGGCGTATTGTATGCAAAAAGATAACCAACTGTGAGGAGGCGATGAAACTTACCGAGGAAGAGGATAACTGCAATGATTTATTACAAGCCATGCAGATGAACAAATGCAGAGATGAAGAAATGGAAGTCGATGTAATTGACTATAAGGAGGGAAAGGATATAAAATTTGCGAGATGAAAAAACAGATTGCTCAACAGAGCAAAATGATTGAGAAGCTGTGTACCATCATAGAAAATTTACAGTCGATACCGGTACCCCAGCCGAAATGACAACAGCAGCAGATAGCCCCACCCAAAGCTCCTCCTAAGAGGAAGGAACCACCCATGTGCTACAACTGTGGGAAAAGAGGACGTTATGCAAGGGATTGTCATCAACCTAAACAACCCCCAATGAATGAGAAGCCAGCCCCATGTGCGTCCCAACAGAATAAACCCATAAAATGTTTCAACTGTGGGAAGTTAGGGCATATGGCATCAGAATGTTATAAGGTACCCAGTGCACCTAGTCAACCAAAACAAGTGGTAACATCTTTTACGTGCAAGGAAACCAGACACTATCAAGCTCAGTGACCACTTAATCAGCAACCACGAAGGGCAGTTAAAAGACACCATCAACCCGATAATAACAGCTATCGCAGCGAAGCACCAATGGAGGTCGATCAAGTTGATCGCCCGCGGTACGAACGAAGTCATTATGACGAGTGGTATGATTATGATGGCAGTGAATCATGCACTTCTGATAGACATAACACTTTTCATGCGTATTCCCGGAATACGAGGAAGGACATCCGAAATCGTGTAAATCGTGATGATGAATATGTGGATCAGGATGGTTTCATATTAACGGATGACAGAACTGACGCATATAGCCATTATTCATACTGTATCGGAGTAGCCTCGTCAGGGGAATATCGTAGAAGATCCTACACAGAAGTGGTTGATGGGCAACATCACTCGTTAAACCTGTAAGGAGGGAATCAGTGACCGAAAGATTCCTTATCCGACTGAATGTAGAAAAGAATGGTCTGGAGAACAACAGGGGTAAGTACCTAGATGCTCTGATAGATACTGGTGCTAGTACCTCTCTTGTTAGAAAAGATATATGGAGGAGCATCTTAAATGCTCATCCATTAAAGAAGGCTAGTACTTTGTTTGCTGTACATGATTCACCAATAAGTATATTAGGAGAAACTCAAGTTAAATTTGAGGATGCCATACCGATTCTGCATGTGATAGTGGAACGTATGAGGCATGAATGCTTGATTGGTGCAGATGCTTTACATATGGGGAATGCGAAGATTGATTATGGGAAAAAGGAAGTAGTATGGTTTGGGAAAACATATCCATTTAAGACATCGTTAGGTCCCAAAATGATTATGTATATGATATATAGTTGGAAAGAAGCGACCGGGTATGCAGTTATTGACAAAGTACTGAGCGACTTTACCAATAATTTTGACACAGCTCATCCCAATACTCTTGGATGTATACCTAAGGTACAATGTACAATTCCAATGGGAGATCACCCTCCCATCCATCAGAAAGCATATAGGATACCTTTAGCAAAGGCGTATTTGGTCCAAAATCAGGTCTAAGAAATGTTGGAAGCAGGCGTCATAAAACCATTGTCATCACATTGGGCATGACCTATCACCTTAGTACCCAAGAAAGATGGTGATACCCGCCTTTGTGTAGATTTTAGAAGGCTGAATGCAGTGTGTCGCAAGAATAGTTATCCACTACCTAACATCTCTGATATTTTTGATTCAATGAGAGGTGCAACGCTATTATCTATAATGGACTTGAAGTCTGGCTATTGGCAAATACCCATGGCTAGCCAGGACATTGAGAAGACGGCATTTGTCTGCACTGAAGGTCTTTTTGAATGGACTCATATGCCATTTGGTTTTTGCAACTCAGGTGGAATTTTTCAGCATGCTATGAACGACATTTTCCGTGAATTTGTTGGAAAATGTGTGCATGTTTTCGTCGACGATATAGTCATGTATTCGAGAAAACCAACCGAACATGCACGTCATTTACATCTTGTAATGAGCAAAATTCAGGAGTACAATCTCCAGTTAAAGAGAAAGAAATGCGAATTTGCAAGAGTCCATTGACTTACTGGGCTATCACATTTCGAGTCAGGGAGTAGCTCCTCAAAGTCAAAAGGTCAAAGTCATAAGTGAAATGTCACCACCCCGTGATGTGGGTGAAGTTAGAAGTTTTCTTGGAGCTACCGGTTATTATCGATCTTGCATGAAAGGTTATGCTGAAATTGCTACGCCGTTAATAGAATTAACTAAGAAATATAAAAAATTTGAATGGGGAAAAGAAGAACAGCAAGCGTTTAAGAAATTGAAGAACTTGCTGTGTAGTGACACAGTTCTCACATATTCAGATTTGCACAAGCCGTATAAGTTGTATACCGATGCATCAAGCTATGCGATAGGAGCAATTTTGTTGCAAGTAGACAATAATGGCATTGAACATGTAATTCTGTATGTCAGTTCGACCTTGAAGGGCAATCAATTAAACTGGCCCATAATAGAGAAGGAGGCTTACACTGTGATATATGCATTGAAGAAGCCTCGTCCTTATCTATTTGGCACTGAGTTCACTGTGTACACTGACTAGAAACCTCTTAAGAGTCTGTTTGTGGGCAATGTCAGGAACACAAAGGTGCAGCACTGGGAAGTACTAATTGCTGAGTATGGGTGTAAAATTGAGTACATCCAGGGTTAAAAGAACATCCGTGCAGATATGTTGTCGAGACTACGTCGACCCAACGAAGTCGCTACATTAGATACTGTTGACTATGTCATACCGGAAGTGGAAGAGGGTGTATTACCTCATCTCATGTTCCGCTAGAGGTATATGACGTACCCTACACTGATCTGTGTGATGAACAGAGCAAGGAGTTCCCAGAGTTGTTTAGGAACACTCCGGAGGAATATATGGTTACCATGGTATTTTGTACTCATTAACCCCCACCCTCAGCATTAGACACAGAGTACCCAAGAATATTATTACCAAGTAAATGCTGTGAGCAGGTACTATGGAAGGCTCATGAGCGAGCTGGTCACCAATGTTTGAAGAAGACTATAGGAATGGTAAGAGATTCGTTTGTTTGGCCATCATTGAAGAAGGATGTGGTATATATGTTAGATAGGTGTACGACCTGCCAGGTCAATCAACCTGTCATGAACCGACCCAGGTATACTGAAATTCCTATGGCCAATTATCCTGGTCAGATAATTGGAATGGATTTAATAGGTCCACTATTAGAATCCAATAAAGGCAACATCCACATATTGACAATTGTGGATCATTGTTCTGCATGGGTGGAGGCTTATCCAATTCCCACTAAGATGGTGCAGAATGTGGAGGATAAGTTCTTTAATGAATACATTGCTCATCATGGTATACCAGAAATCCTCATTACTGATCAAGGAAAGGGGTTTTGTTCGAACTCACTTGAGCAGAGGTATGCAGAGCATGGTATTGATCACAGAAGAATGAGTCCATATTATCCTCAGACAAATGGACGGACTGAAAGATTTAACAGAACATTGAAGGAATTGATTCAGAAAGGTGTCAACAACGAGTCTCGAGCAGACGAGTTGGGCGCAGCTTTAATAGCATACTGCAACACTCGTCATGCTACGACCGGGTACATGCCGTTTTATCTGACATATGGTCGACAAGCGAGACTTCCGCTAGCCATTCCCCTCGATGCTGCGCATGACTTAGGTGAAAGACTTACGTGCCTTATTGCGTGCCCATAACGAGATGGCCAAGTCACGAGAACAGCATCGTGAGCAAATTGACAAATGAGCTAACGCTGGTGAATACCAGGTTGGTGATTCCGTGGTTGTGAAAGCAGAGGAGAAAATGAAGTTAACCTCTCGCAATGACCCTGAGTATGACATTCTCCAAATTAACGGACATGTGGCTCGTGTCTGACATCAAAGATCTGGGAATGTACACGTCTTGAACATCTCGAAATTGCATATAGTCGACTCAGAGATATGCTGGGACAAGGTGAGACCACGCCCTATTAGGAATCCAGCAAAAGGAACTAAGTTAAGTCATGTTCCGAAGTTATCACCGCTACCTGAATCTGCAACATCTAAAAAGGTAGTCCCTGAAGTGCAACCAGTACCTGAAAAGGTACCGGATGTGCATACTGAAGTCGACATGGATATCAATCGACCCGGTGTGAGTAATGATCCTGATTGTGACTCACCAATGGACACATCAGAAACTGTGCCTGAGCCTGCCAGTGAACCAATTGATGTGTCACCACCTATGCACTCATACAACCTGCGAAAGTGCAGACATAGTCCTATGTTTGGGTCAGCCAGTAAACATGCTAGGATAGGCACGTTTGATTGGTCGAGGTATACTGACTTTGTTAAGCGTATTGATGCCGTTATAAACCGACGTGCTGCGAGAAATTGTTAATCACTCTGTGGTACTCTCTCAGTAACATTGTACTTTACAGTTAACAGTCATGTATATTTTTCGCTTATGTGTCGTGGTGATATTTGTTAGTAGTATTTCGGGACATTGTGAAAATTTGGATATTCATAAATTACAAAATGGTGTGATGATCACTGATCATCGCCAGATTTCAGTAATTCGGGCCAAATGGACAGGTAGTATCTATAATCCATCCATACTTACCACCTAATTTTATTAATAAGTTGGACAGTTTCTGTGTTCGGTGATGTTGCTTCTTATTTATTTGGAGTGGCGACATCTGGCGACATTCATTCCTTAAAGAACATTATTAAGTTAGCTATGAAAAAGATGAACAGGACTAATTCACTTCTCTAATGACCTATCATCTCATGTGAAACATGCTTTCGAAGAGATTAATGTCAACACTAATTATATCAATGAGGTTACAGACACCTTGGTCAGCTTGACCAAGAATGTTAGTAAGTTGATCAGTTAACAAGCGTCACATCAGGCGGACTTGTACGCATTAGTACGTTTAGGACATATTATTGATTTGGCAGAAAACGTGGTGTACAGTTACCAAAAACTAACTGCACAGTTTCATAGACAAACCGCTTCACTTGAACTAGGTAGATTAACAGAGGAATTGTTTAATCCGTTGGATTTAAAGGAGGCCGCTAGTCAAGTCGGTGTTGGATTCGAATTCATACAGCCATATCAGTGGTATCACCGGAATGCCATCATTTCCCCATTATGGAAGGATGATTCACAGCTACATTATCTTACTACCTTACCGTTGATTGATGGTGGAAATTACATTGAGTATGGGATGCATTCGTGGCCCAAACCTTTAGGTGTAATGGGACATTATATGCAGGTAGTTATCGCCCATTTTAGCATTGGTTTGAACACGAAATCCGGTTGGTATTTCACTCCATCAGAATCCCCAGGAGTTGAGCCTCAGGTATGTCACAGGCAACTATGAGTCGATAAAACTCATGTACCATGTATTATAAGTATGTTGACAAATTTGACTGATAATAAATGCACTGTTAAGTTACTACAATCCAATGACACCGCTAGTAGGTTGTTTGCACACAATGGGATTGGGGTTGTGCTGCAGATGTTTGGTGAGCAGGTCGAAGTACATATCGGGAAATGTACAGTCGGATTGGTTTGGCCATCGATGCACCAAGATTGGATGTTGCTGGTATTCTCAACCAATCTTTGATAGTGAACCACTTAAAGGTGGAAAAATGAAACCATTTGCAGAAAACAAAGTATGTGCCTTTAGCACCACTGTCTGAAATCGACACAGCGATTGTCGAGTGTCGGTACGAAATCTGTGTTGTTGTATTTGGTGGCTTCTGCCATCACACTTAGTGTGCTAACATTCATATTATATAAGTGTGGAGTCTTTCACCATGTGCGGAGGTGCGTTACATGAAAGCCGCATGCGGGGAAGGTTCCACGGTTTGGATCGGTCTGGGCACATTGGTCACAATGACCAGTGGCAGCGCCTAACGCTATGGATGGGCAGACCAGTTCCAACGTCTTGACGTCACCCATGGAGCTTGACCAGATGGGCATGGAGTTCATAGATGTGGAGGAAATTCCAGATCTATGTGCCGCCATATTGATTTACTGTACTACAATATATCACTTATTTGAACATTGTATTTATTTCTTTTTGATATGCCTCTTTAGGTGGACAATTTGTATTATAGGTATGATATTATGTATGATACGACTATTGTTGTATCATGTACTTGTAAGTAATTGTTGATATGTCACATATTACCACTTGTTTTATCGTTTCGTATTTCAGTTCTTATATGTTAGTATCTTTATTCTATGCTTTGATTATCGTTAGAGGGTCATTCTTGTTTGAATTTGATTACTGTGTTATTATTGCTTATAATTGATTGATTATTATGTTGTGTTTAGGTTGGATGTATGTCATCTGGGTTAGCCCTGGTATAAGTGTTTTAGTTGTTGATAGTGTACAACGAGTTAAATAACATTTCTTAAGCGCCTAAGAGATGGTTAATTAACTTTGGATGGTGGGCATGTGTAAACATGGGATTGTCACGTGGGAAGTCATGACCCCGCGGGATGTCTTATAATTCACGTAAGTTCCAAAGTCAAATAAAATTTTGAAAATACCAGGTGAGCTAAAAGTCCAGGTAAGCTAAAAATGGATGCAGTAATATTGCATCAATGATATTTATGTACATACAATTCGAAAGTCGGAAAGTTAGGATGAGTTTTCGTCATCCACGTACATGGCCGAGTCGACCACCTGTTATTTATAAATAGATGTCAATCATTGGGACGGTGGAAAGCGAGCCAGCCAGGTCATCTCTTTATATCTAGTAAAGTGTACTCATGTTAAACAGCATACCTATCCATGATGCTGTTTATCGCATCTATGTAACCAGCAGATGAGATTAATATGATGATGATTAAAATAGGAGGATTTAATTTGAACTGATTCTATGGTTCTGAGTTGATGTGTATTTGAGAACGATTTAGTTAAAGGCTGTGGCTGCTTGGCAGACAACTACTTTTATTATATTCAGCATTATTGATAAACTATATGCCACTCATATTATGGTATGCAACAACACGGCATACCATAATGTTGTTAGTTAGAACCAGAACCAGTCCCCACTGATTTGAGTATGTAAGGCACAATCTTCCTGGAAGGATTGGGCAGAGTATGATTGGTCGGAATGATGTCATAACCAATCAGGAGCAATCAGACTCTGCAGTAAAGAATTTTAATGAATAAGTTTTGTTCCATAGCAAGTGATGGAGGAATTGCTGATTGGTTGGAAAGACAAATCAGTTATCAGGTCAGAACTTCTGGGAGGAGATAAGCGGAAGTTGATTGGCGACTTTATTGTTTGGCCAATCAAAGTGTGCTTATCGAGTTCCTAGAAGAATCATGAGAATATGTTCTGAGAGAAGTTGTGCATTTCTGGGAAATGACCAGAGCACGACGAAGTCATAATTTGAGGGTATAAATAATGGAACATCTCTCAGATAAAGTTAATCTTGGATTCACCGAGCAATCGCAAACACTTTGCTGCTTGGTTAAGCTGTGGCTGATATAGCCTAACGATGGCTTACTTGTTAGGGTAGGATTTTGATATGTTAGATTAAATAAGTTAGAATATATTATTGCATGTACAAAGACTTGTACAAAGTATATTTGTATGGAGTGGTCTTGCTCAATTATTATTAAAGTTTATCTTGTAAATTAGTGTAAATAAATCTATCAACTTACGTATATGTAAGTCACAAGTTTGTCATTTAATAGAACCTGTATGCCGAGCTGGGAGAAACACCCAGTCCTTACCTGAAATCTAGAATCAGTCAGATAGGCCCAAAGCAACTCAGAATAAATATCATCTATTACCATCAGTCAGACAAGGCGAGTGAGTTGTTCTTCACTCCCACTTACCAGTCGACCGACGTTGTCACAGCAACATAAAAAGTCACTCGCTAGTAGGACGGAGTGAACTTCAGTCATCTTTTAGTAGATTCTCGTAAGAGTTTTAATATCTCGTGCGAGGGCTACGCCCCCAAATCTTCACACTGTGTCTTGTCCTGGGCCGAAATCCTTAGCTTCCTCAAGTCCATTCTTGACTTGAGTGTACCGAGTCCTGCTTTCTTGAGGTCACCTCATAGGACGCTTAGCAATGACATCCTCTCCTGGCTTTGTATTTGCTGCCTCCGAGTAGGGCGAATTCCAGGGCTCTCTGTGCTGGTGTCTCTTCTGGCATCCTTAGCACATGGCCAAACATGGACCATCTTTGCTGGGCGACTTTTACAGACAGCAGCGAAGTATTATACATCTTGTATAGTGCATCATTGGAAATTATGCTGTCAGGCCATCGGTGTCCAGTGATGGTGGATAGGTGTTTGCGGGGGCAGGCATCGAGTTTGTCTAGAGCTGCTTTTTAAGCTGCCCAGCTGTTACAGTTAAACAGCATCAGAGATACGCAGGTTGCATTGTATAAACGTAGCCTCTTTATCAAGGGCATCTTTGATCTACGAATCCATAGCTTCCAGAAGGACTGGAAAGCTATGTTTTCCATGACACAGCATGTAGAAATGTCAGCAGTACTACAAAACAGTGAGCCCAGGGTTTTACTTTTCCTCCATGGTTCGCCGCCACGAAGTGGGTCGACATTTTCTATAGTTTCATGCTTTATTGATAGGCACATGTGGGTGAGCTATGTTTTGGATTCATTCATAAAGAGATTCTCAATTTTTAGTTTGCTTGCAGCTATTGGGAGAATTTCGTCAAGGGGCTTCTTTTCCTCATCTATGAAGTCCATATCGTTGGCATATTCCATCTCTAGCAGCATGCCCAGTATTGACACTGGGGGGGGGGGGTGTGGGTTTGGTCTTGTGGAACTTTCCTGCATAGATTTCAATGTGGCAGCAACGTTGTGGGTGAAAAGTACTGGAGATAGACCATCTCCCTGTAGGGATCCGATTGATGTCTCAAACTCTTCAGACTTCACTAACTTGACTCGTACTCTCAGCTTGGTGTCTGCAAGCGGTAGTCTCACTAGTCGTAGCTCATTTTCATTGCAACTGGCCTGGCATAGTACATCTAGGATCGTTGAGCGTTTAATTGTGTCGAAGGCTCATGACATGTCAATTCCCTTTTTGTGAAAGTCACATTGTTTGGACATGACCACCGACACAAGCATGCGTTGAACCCATACAATGTCTGTGCAGCTGCGTCCATGTTTGAAGCCACTTTGGCATGATCTGGTGAAGTAATCGATCTTGTCTCGGATGCGGCATAGAGTAACATTGGATAGGATTTTCTATTTGCTGTTGAAGAGCACAATGAGCCGCAGATTGGCTGGGGGCCCAGGTGGTTTCTCGGGCTTGGGTAGTACGATAAGGGTGCCTTGGCCTACAGCGTCGATGGGAAGGTGGTGCATAAAAGCTGAATTGATTAGGTGCGTGATCGGTTTTGAGATAATGTCACTTGCATGTTTGAATAGTTCATTGCCCATGCCATCAGGTCCAGATGCACGTCCATTTTTCAGGGCTTTAAGTGCCTTCTCAATTTCTGCTGTTTTAATTGGTGTTAGTAATGGCGTGGGGTCTCCTAAGAATGGGCTCATCATCGTTGTCAGTGAACTGTTCCTTGAACCATTCTCAGATCACCTCGGCTTTTCCCTGATCAGTCCTGATAAATTGTCTTTCAGTATTAAGATAATCATTTACATGAATTTCTAGTGATTTATGATAAATTCGAAATCTGTCTCTCAAAATAAACTGAGCCCACTTCGAAATAACCACGATGTTTACTATTGTTTAGCAAATTACAATCCAGGACATTTTTGGAAATGGCCTCTTAGAGTAAAGAGAAATGCTAACAGTCAGCGGTGATATTTACATGTGCTTGCTGCACGGCTGGTAAAGCGCTTGAGTTTAAATACTCGTAATTTGACTATTAGTTAGAAATCGCCCGGGCTTTTTCACGAGCTTTTAATAAAATAGGTATAGTGTTACTGTATTAGCATATTTCTATTGAACATATGTTTTGAATTTCATTATTTGTGATGGAAAGACTGATGAATTTTGAAAACTTGTTTTCTGTCGACGTGTGTTTGGTGTTTGCGTATTGTATGATTTGTCAGTCTTTTATATATTTTTGGATATTGAAGGCTTTTTCCATTGATCGTGTCATCAAAAAAAAAGAAAAAAAAAGTAGTATTAGTAGTAGTAGTAGTAGTAGTAGTAGTAGTAGTAGTAGTAGTAGTAGTAGTAGTAGTAGTAGTAGTAGTCGAATACATAAGTATTAACATTACAAACAACATTATAATTACTATTTATAAGTAGTAGTAGTAGTAGTAGTAGTAGTAGTAGTAGTAGTAGTAGTAGTAGTAGTAGTAGTAGTAGTAGTAGTGGTTGTGGTGGTGGTGGTGGTGGTGGTTTTGTTTAGTCTTTAGCGCACTAGCAATGCGATTACTTCAATTTCCATGTTAACTCCGCCTACAGAGTGCACCCATTAGTTTACTTTGTCAATCATCATTTCCCTGGTCGTGGATCGGACTGCTATCCTGCAATTCTGCATAGCATCCGCAACCAGACATTTTTTCACCGGACCACCGCGCCAAGAGACAAATCTTGTTTTAGCGGACCAGCTTTCACATGTCAGATATACTGATACACTGGCGAATTCATATGAGATTATCTTTTAGATTCACACCATATGGTGTGTATGCTATGCCCTCACCCGGTCTCCATCATGGCATTGGTAATAGTAGTTTTGCTTAGTTTGTAATGTGATGACTTCATGCTAACTCTGCCTACAGAGTGTACCCGATTCTCAAAAACAACAACCGAACTAGTTATACTGATGCACATCTATTAAAGTGGTCAAAGTGAAGACTCCACCAAACTATGCAAGGAATGCAATAATAGTCTGTGCCATATCAACGAATGATTAAAAAGTCTGGCTATTCAACAAGCAGACTCCATAACAGATGAAATCACTGCCACGGGTGACTCTCACAAAATGGTTCTGGCAGCCCGAACCCTGAGAGTTACTAACTATACACCACCACTCACTATACACAACTCTGGAGATCACTTTATCTGGACTTACCAGAGCAAAGCCGATGCAATTTGAAAATGGTTCAGGAGACAGTTCACTGACCACGATGATGAGCCATTAAACCCGTTTTATGGTGGCCCCGTGCCATTACCAACACCAATTAAACAGCAGAAGTTGAGAAGGCACGTAAGGCCCTGAAAAATGGAAGTGCATCTGGACCTGATGGCATGAGCAATGAACTATTCAAATATTCAAGTGACATTATCATAAAATCGATCACGTACCCTTATCGCACTACCCAATCTCAAGAAGCCACCTAGCCCTCCATCCAATATGCAGCCAATTGTACTCCTCAACAGCATACGGAAAATCCTATCCAATATTACTCTATGACGAATCTGAGACAAGATCGATGACGTCACCGGATCATGTCAAAGTGACTTTAAACGTGGATGCAGCTGCGTAGACAGTGTATGGGCTCAACACACGCTTGTGTCAGTAGTCATGTCAAACACTGGGATTTCCACAAAATGGCATTGACATGTCACGAGCCTTCGACACAATTAAACACTCAAAGATCCTAGATGTATTACGCCAAGCCAGTTACAATGATGATGAGCTACGACTAGTGAGACTACTACTTGCAGACACCAGACTGAGAGTATGCACCAGGTCAGTGAAGTCTGCAGAGTTTGAGACATCAATCGGCTCCCCTTATGGAGATCATCTATCCCCTGTGGTTTTCACCTGTTACATGCTGCATTGAAATCTGTGCGGCAAAACTCCACAAGACCAAATACCCCCACCCCACCAGTGTCCATACTGAGAATGCCACTAGAGATTGAACATGCTGACGATGTGGACATAGAGGACGAAATGAAACCTCTTGCTTCTCCCAATAGCTGCAAAGCAAACTAAAAATGAGAATCTTGTTATGAACGAATCAAAAACAGAGTTCACCCACATATACCTATCGAAAACGCATGAAACTAAAGAAAATGAAGATCCACTTCGTGGCAGCAAATGTGGAGGAAAAGTAAAATCCCGGGCTTTGTAGTATTGCTGACATTGCTGCACGATGCGACATGGGGAACATAGCTTTCCAGTCCTTCTGGAAGCTGTGGGTTGGGGATCAAAGATGCCCGTGACAAAAAGACGATGTTTATACAATGCAAACTATGTATCCTTGATGCTGTATAACTGTAACAGCTGGGCAGCTCAAGAGAAACTTGATATATGTCACCACAAACACCCCCGGACCATCATTGGACAACATGGCCAGACAGCATAGTTTCCAACGATCACTATACAAGAAAAAAAATACATTGCCGCTGTCAGTAAAAGTCACCCTGCAAAGATGGTCCCTGTGTGGCCATGTGCCAAGGACGCCAGGAGACAACCCAGAACAGAGAGCCTTTGAATTCACCCTACTGGGAGCCAGCAAATAGAAAGCCAAGAAAGGGCGTCATTGTATAGATATGTTATGCATGCTATAAGGTGACTCCAAGAAAGCAGGACTCTGTAGACCCAGGTCAAGAATGGACCTGAGGAAGCTAAAGATTCTGGCTGAGGACAGGGCACAGTGGTCAAAAGTGAAGAAGGACTTATTATGGCTGTAGGATGTTTTTACTACTACTGCCACATAATACATAAATCATATATTTTGGATTTTGCATCAGTATCATTATTGTTGCAATATTATAACAGTCCATAGGCCCTATATTTAACTTTTTTCATAACATCATTTGCCGGAAACTTGCATGAATTGCAATGACACCACACTTGTGTATGAGACTGATTTTGGCAGCAGATTATGCAGATCAAGCTATTTAAATTCTAAAATAGCCAGATTATGGCTCGATACAATGGAAGTAAAGGGTCGGGCCTTATTGTTAGAGATAGTTGTAATGTTAATAAGAAATCCAATAGACCTTTCTACTTTATCAATCCATCCTATGATGTCATAATCAACTATGCTACGTGTAGAATTCCATCATAATGAATGACGTCATGAATGACGTCGATAAGTACGTCACGAACGCATATTTGAAGACGGGCTATGCGTTGTTGTAAGAATTGTATATCTTTACTATTTAATAAATATTCTGTTAAATATTTTGAAACTAATTCGAGCAGGCGCTGTTGCTGCCATAGGCAGCCACAGCACCAAGTCAAATTAGTGACAAAATATGCAACAGGTTACCTGTACAGTTTTCAGGAAATTGATGGTTAGGGCATTCAGGGATCGATCAATCCCAACACGGCGAAGTGTGGGTGGAGCTTAGTTATAGATGGGCGGGGCATAGCTAAATATGGAAAGGTCCATCGAGCGAAGTTAAAACGCACTCTTTTGACCTCTCAATCCCATACAGCCAATTCATAGAATCGCGATGACGTCATCACAAACAAATTTCCCATAATACCCTTTGAGCGACGCCATTTTTGGAGGGGCTAATTTCCTCTTTAGCATGTAGTAAGTTTGTCCCCACTTTAATGGCGGTCGATCTCATGATGCCCGGGTGTGCGAAACTATGAATGGAGGAATCCAGTTTTAGCCATGTCCCGTCCATCTCTAGCTAAGCGCCACCCACACTTCGCCTGTGTTGGGATCGATCGATCCCTAAACTCCCTGATTATCAATTTCGAGAAAACTATGCAGGTAAGCTATTTACTATTTTCAAATTAATTTGACTGGGTGCTTTTGCTGCCTATGGCAGCAACCGCGCCCAGTCAAATTAGTTTCAAAATAGTAAATAGAATGTTTATTAAATAGTAAAGCCATACAATCCATGCAACATCGCTTAGTCGGTCATCAATTCGTGACGAACTTATCTACGTCATTCATTATGCAATTGATTATGCCGTCATCCTACACGTCACGTAGTTGATTATGACGTCATATGACATATGATTGATGGATAAACTGGAATGGTCCATTGAGCATGCAATTTGCATGATTAATAACGAACGCTGTGAGCGATGGCTTCGTGCAAAGCCATCGCAAACGAAGTGAGCATATATAGATAACATGTACGTACGTGTAATGAGGAAAAAATCAACAGAAAATGAGACAGGGAACCAGGCTAAAATACATATACCATGTGACTGAGAAAGCTTCGTTTCCGGTTGCGAGCTTTTTTTTTGGTTCTGGTTTCGGCTTATGATATAGCTTTTGTGGTTTCTTCATGGGCCCCCGTTGCATTATGGGATATGGTTCTTCATTATGTGTATTCTACTTCTTGTGTTCATCTTTCTCATGACAGTAATCTTAGACTGTTTTATTATTTGGTGCATGAAAGCTGAAGTGGTCACCAAACTGTCTCTGTCTCCCCTGATCTTCTCTTCAAAAGATACTTCAATAGGCCAGAAGCTTCTTCTAGCCTGTTCATATCGCTGGCAGTGCTGCAAGAGATGTTCTGCTGTTTCTTCTGCCTGCTGACACTCACAAAGTGCAGAATCTGTAATCTTGAGATGGTGAAGATGTGCATTGAGACGATTGTGACCAGTCCTCAATCTGAAGATACATGGCTGATCCTCCCTACTGAGGCTGTGCATTGCATCATTATGCTGCCTGTTGGTGGTTCTTGTGGCTTTAATGATATGCTTCAGTTCTTCAAAGTCAACCTCGCGGTTGAATTGTTCTTTATTTGACCCTTCCTTAGCCAGTTGATCAGCTTTGTCATTTCCTAATATGCCACAATACGAGGGTATCCACTGTAAGTTGACATTGTTCTCCTTAGCCAGTTGCATAGGATCTTCATGAATTAAATCTGTACTTTCCTTTCCACTCTCCAGCGCCTGGAGCGCTGAGAGGGTGTCTGTCAGAAAGACAATATTTTCATTTCTGGTTTTTCGCTGTATCAGCATTTGGCTAGCTAAGATCAGTGACTGGATGTTTGCAGTGTAATTGCTACAGCGCTTCCCTGTTGGCAAGCATGAGTCTGTTATATCTCCACATGGAAACCGAATGTGAGCACCTGCCCCTCCATTCTTGACAGCCTGGATAGCTGATCCATCTGTATAAACATGTATCCACTCTTCCTCAGGGTAGTTTTCTGCAATATGACTCAATGCAAGAACTTTGTTTATCACCTCTGCTGGTTTTCTCCCTTGCTTTAAATCCCTGGAATCGAGGGCCAGATTAAAATTGTGTTTTCTATTTCAGAAGCTTTCCACGGTTCCCTCTCAGGGATAGCAGTTACGTTTCTACATCTGGGGAGGATGTCCGACTCTCTGTTTCTTTCAATTTTCTTTGAAGTTAATAAGAAATTATTCCTTTTGAGCCTTCCTCTAGACATTTGGTGAGTCAGCATATGCATGGGATGGTGAAGCATCAATTTGAATTTCTCATATTGAATCTCGGCCTTGATTTCTCGTCTCTGCTGGAGTGGCTGTATATTGGTAAGTTCTTCCATCGCTGCTATTGGAGTGGTCTTCATAGACCCTGTTATGATACGAAGAGCCTGATTTTGTACCTTATCCAATGTCTGAAGGGTGCTTGTAGCAGCTGTCATCCATGATGATGAGCCGTATTCGATGAGTGGCCTAACTGATCCAGAGTAAACCTGTTTCAGAATTTTCATGTTAACTCCCCATTTTGTTACAGAGAGCTGCCAGTCTCCGCTTGGCTATACCTTCAGCTTTTCTGATTTGCGCCTTCCAGGTTAGTATTTTGTCAAATATCTGACCAAGATAAGTTACTTCATCCTCAAAGTGCAGAACTGAGTCACCAAATTTCAGACGTGTCTTGTGTTCCTTTTTAGTGGATAGTGTGAATAAAGTTGCGACTGTCTTCTCTTTATTAATCTGGACAAACTATCTTGTAACCCAAGAATTGAGGTGATCAATTGCGAGTTGTATGCGGTAATTGGCTGTTGACACGTACTCCTCGCTGCTCCACATCACATGATCGTCAGCATACAATGCAGCTCTGACTCCCATTGGAAGGTTCTTCACCAGGTCATTGCTGAATATTGTGAATAGGGTGGGAGAGACTACACCACCCTGAGGTACACCATGTCGTAGCAGGACTTTCTTGCTGCTTGTCCCATTCAGCTGTACTGATGCCTTTCGGTTGTGGAGATACTGGCATATCCAGCTGTACATTGTTCCAGAAATATCACTGGTCCTGAGCTTTTGGAGGAGTCCATGCTTCCATACTTTATCAAATGCCTTCTGCAGATCAACCCACACAGTGATGGTATGCTTTTTCTGTTGGAACGCCTCCTCAATAGACTGTGTCAGATATGTTGTTTGATCCTCAGTAGATCTACACTTTATGAAGCCATTTTGTTCATCCGCTAAGAGATTGTTGCTTTCAAGATGTCGAAGAAGTCTCTGGTTGAGGATTCTTTCCATGGCTTTGACAGTGCAACTAGTCAGACTGATAGGTCGATAACTTGCCGCTTTTGATTTATTCTTGCCTTTCTTCAGTACAGGGGTCATGTTGGCCTCTCTCCAAGACTGGGGAATTTCTCTTGTGTACCAACTGTGGTTGAAAATCTCCAAAAGCTTGTAATTTCCAATAGTACCCAGATTCCTCAACATCTCATTGGTTATTCCATCTGATCCAGGGGACTTCCTGTTTTTTCAGAACTTCCAAGCTTTTCTCCAACTCGCTGATGGTCAGAAGCTCATCCATTCCCACGGCATGTATTTGTGTCTCTCCGTTCCCCTTTGCAGACTTCATTGCAGCTTTTTTATGACTCACTGGCACATCTAGATTGCTTACTTTCTGATACATACAAGCAAAGTGTTCAGGAGCAGTCTCTCCTGTTTTGATTTCACAATCCTCTTCAAGAGTTATGTTCGGTACTCTGGTGTTTTCATCGTTAAGCTGCTTCACAAGCCTCCAGAGTTTGTTTGTATCTTTTTCAAGATTTCAGCTTGACGTTTTTCCTCTCCACGATTCTCTGGTGGCTCTGATTTTGGCTTTCAGATATTTTGCCTTGGATTGTTGGAGTCTCACATGGTTGGCTTCTGTTAGGACATTCTCTGCAATTTCCCTTGCGTTGGACATTTCTTCATGTAACTTTTGTAGAGACGTACTCCAGTAAGGTCTGTAATTTTTCCTGGATCCCCTAGGAATGCATTTGCCAGCAGCAGAGAGTAAAGCAGAGCTAAGCTCTTTAACAACTTTATTGATATTTTGGTTTTTGACATCAATGTCTTTTACCCTGTCACTCTCTTTCTGATATCTGTCCCAGTCTGCTTTCTTATAGTTCCATCGAGGAGTCTGATTCCGGTCAATCTCAACATCCATGTTAATGGTAATGAAAACAGGGCGGTGATCACTGCCTCCAAGTTGTTCCCCAACAATACGCAAAGATTCTTGATGTAGATTTTCTGTCGAAAATGCTAAATCAGGAGAACTTGAGGTATGCCATCGTATTGAGTAGAATGTAGGGAGGTCATCTGCCTTATTCAAGAGAATCAGCTTCTGCTCATCCATCCAATTTTCAATGTCCTCACCCCTCCTATCAGTAGAATGATAGCCCCATAACTGAGAATGACTGTTGAGGTCACCAGCAATGATAGTTGAATCTGGGTGAACTGGGAATTTTCTGAGATTCAATGGTTGATTATTAGGGCAGTAATAGTTGACAACAGTGATAGGATGTTTCTCTGGAATTATCTTGATTGTGAGAATTTCAGGTCCGTCCATGTCTCTCTGAACTTCAAGGGCATTTAGGTTATTCCGGACCAGGGTTATGACTCCTCCTTTATGTCTTCCATCCCTGTCAAATCTGAAGCACTGAAATCCTCTTATACAGAATCTTCTGTTGGCATTCAGATGAGTTTCTTGGATACACGCAACATCTACGCCTTTCTCCTTGAGAATTTGGCTAAGCTCCGTTTTCTTGTTAGAAACTCCTTCAGCATTCCATTGCATGATAGTCAGCGGTTTGCTTACTTGTACTTTAGGTTGGACAACCTTCTTCCTTTTTCTCCAAGTTTTACACACTTTACCACCAGGAGCTTGGGTGGACCCCTTCGAGGCTGGGAGGCCCGGTGTTGCACATGCCTGGCGGGAACTCACACGGCGAGCACCATGACGGATATTCATAATATTAACTGTCATGAAAGATGAGTTGTTTAGTGCTATGGTTGGTCACTCGCTCCAAATACCTGGCTTGGTACCCAGATAAAGTGTTACACCCCTGCGCCCGACCCAAGATCAGAGATCTTAGATCTATTTTGAGGCCTAGCACTTGTAGCAGGGGATTATGTGTATGTTCCCCTAGTTATTTTAGGGCAACCTACTGCGCATTTTCAATGTCCAAAATTTGTGTGATATTGTTATCACGAAATCGCGTACATTTACTTCAGAATGTAAAACGGTTAAATCATCTGATGCAAACCAGATACCAGCTTTATTTATTGCTGTCTAGAATTGCCTATAGGCACAGACACTTTGTGCAGGGGATTGTGGGGCTGTGTCTCGCGAGATCTCCATCGATACACGATCTAATAATTCTCGGCGCGAAGACATGGCTCTATTTTTAGATTGCTGGATATCTCATAATTATTATCTTCATGTGCGTGATTCCTGGCGAGTTCTCTTATTTGTTCTGGTCCGACTGTAATAGAGTTTGGGCAACGATGACCGCTTAATTATTTTAATAAACAGCCAACGGAACTCCAAATAACTACTCTAAATAAGTACTCTTCTTTTGCTGGAGGACTGCGTACAAAACATGTTTATCATTCCTTCTGCAGATGAAAGTACTCAAGCACACGCCCACTCGCGGCGTCTCTTATATGTCCACTTTAGCACTCTATCAAACTGACCACAAATGGCTTCTTGCAGTGATCGTGAGAAATGTCCATTTGCATTAGCTACTTGCCGGAGAACTTGTTTTGAAAGTGTACCACTGGAATGACTGGTTGGATAACTGATCCTATAATTCCAGTAGTAAATTGCAAAAGAAAAACCACAATGGTCTCTTGGACGGCAATTAGACATAGGACAATTTCTATGATAATGGATTTTTGCAATCTGTTTCTACAGTATATGACGTCATAATTATTTAGGTCAGATGCAGCTGGGCGTCACAATCAAAATGTGTAATGAATGACGTATCTAGCTCCACCAGGAACATTGAATAGCCAGTTAAGAATTCGCACGTCTTTACTATTTAATCAACATGCTGTTGAATATTTTGAAACTAATTTGACTAGACGCTGTTCGAATTGTATGTCTTTGCTATATATTCAACAGTCATTTTCTATGATATAATGGCTGGGTTCGATCTGTAACTGAAGGATATGACATCATAATCAATTACATCATATACAGGCTGACGTCACAATCCAAAATGTGTAAATGAATGGCGTATCGAGCTCAGTCATGAACATTGAATAGTCCGGCAAGTGTACAAATTGTATGTCCTTACTGTTTAATCAACATCGTGTTGAATATTTTGAAACTAATTTGACCTGGCGTTGTTGCGGCCGGTGGCAGCAAACCTTTAAAAGCACCCATTTAAATTAGTTTCAAAATAGTCATCAGCTTACCTGTATAGTTACCTTGAAATTGGAAGTCTGGGAATTCATTATTCAGCGTATATATATATACATCGAATCCAACACGCCAAAAAAGGGTGGAGCTTAGCTAGAAATAGGCGTGGCATACCTAGAAATGGATCTCTCTATTGAAATTGTCATGAGCAAATTGAGCATTACATGGCTAATACCACTTGGTAATGCGTGGTCCACACAATATGGACCACTTGTATTAAGAGACCACCCATATTTATAGGTCACATATTTTAAAAAGGCCAATCATAGATTGTTGCCCTGAATACAATATACTCGTCCTCTGACGGAGGGAAGATAATCAATACCACTTGCTAATGGGCATTTTCATGTTGTCTATCCATCATATTACGTCATATGATGTCATAATCAACGCCGTGACGTATAAGATGACGTCATAATCATGACGTCATGACTGAATCGATTTAGTCCACCTTAAATGCTTAATAGTCCGACACGTTATACGAATTGTATGTCTTTGCTATTTACAAAACATGCTGGTGAATATTTTGGAACTAATTTGACTGGGCGATATTACTGCCACAAGCAGCAACAGCACCCAGTCAAATTGGTTTCAAAATAGTCAACACCTTACCTGTATAGTTTTATGGAAATTGATAGTCAAGAAGCTCAGAGATCCATCGATACCAACACGAGCGCGGTATTAATGTATTAATAAACCATCCGGATTCAGTGACCGATTGACTAACGTTAGGCCTATGGAAGTCATTTCAAGCAACCGCCACCAAGATGTGACTTACTTGGGCACAATTATGTGTTTTTCTAACAAAATCCTTTAGAATGTTTAACACCGAAATTTCAATATCTCAGATAAAGACAACTATACGAATATCTTTTTAATACTTTGACCGGTAGCCCACCCCACCCTACGCACCTACTTGTTGCTAGCATAGACCTGTATTAAGTATTGCAACGACAACGACTGTCCATGTAAGCCTATCATCTTCTCTTATTGTATTTTAACCCTTTCACGAGAAGGCCGGCAAAACCGGCCTCTACAGTGATCTTGAGGATGTTAATTTGCAGGTCAAGAGAAGATAGTTTTTGAAAATTCACCACTGTAATGACTGGCTCGATAATTGAGCCAGTCATTCCAATAGTAACTCTTCAAAACAGTCGTCTATTGGCCTGTAAATAGGCACTCAATAAGCAAATATTTTTTTACATTCTTGACTCAATTTAGGCAATACAGGGTTAATAAATTATGAGGACGACGATGATGTACCATGTCTGTTTAACCTTTCCCGTATTGTATTATAGTATGAGTCACATTTGTTGCATTCGAGATAGGGTAAAAATTACAGACTTGTTACAGACAGTCTTGAGGCGTACTATGTGTGTGGTAAATTTCAAAAGAAAAACATGCATAATAATATTGTAGAGGGCGAAAAAGTAGACAGAGTTCGCTAACAATAATGGATCCATCTAAAAATAAAGGCTTGGCTTCTTCGAAACTACACCTCCAGTGTAATGACCGGTCATCTTCTTACGTTATCACAATGACTAGACTGTTACACAGACTCAACTTCGGATATCAGACAGACCGGGACCCAGTCTATCTCCGTAGTGGACTGTAAAAGCAACACTGTGGGTCGTGAAATCACTACGTCAATGGCTACTCAATAGGCCCCTACATGCGAGATACATTTCTCGATCTCGTATCATAAGAGAACTCGCGGGATACGAATGAATAATGGATGTGTGATTATCAGTAGTATCCTTTTGTCTTTAATCCATCCGTGGGAATAAATCCATGTAGGGGCAATGCAATTATGTAGCAGTATTGATAGACTACCAATGTTCCAAATTTCCAGTCGAAACTGCTGTCAATAATATTGTAGCAGATTGTTGAATACAGAAATCAACCGAAAGTGTAGGCCTATGCATTTGTTAAGTTAAGAACGTCTACAGGAAATTCGGCCACAGAATTTCAACCATATAGTTAGATAGGTATATCAATCCGCTAGTGAAGTAATGGATTGAGGTTAAAAAAAGTTTTAGCATGAATAATTTCGTAGTGCACAATTTCATACCGAAAATTTGCTAAACTTCCGGTAATTCACAGTTTTCAGTGCCCTATTGTCTGTAGTATGTATAGCCCCATACTTTCACCTACATAGACTTGACCCTTATTATACCAGGTATATTCCGAATCTAACAAATTGGCTTAAATGTTGGGTTTTCCGTGCTTTTCGGTGCCCTACTGTATGTATGTAATATGGTCGGCTCCAGAACTTCGCTCACATAGACGTAGAGGGATTTGAATACGATAGTTATATTTGGAATTTAAAAAAATTCGACAGTGAAGTAATTTCGTAGTATACGATTTCATCGCGTAAATTCGTTCCAATTTTGGCAGATCTGCGGGTTTTCAATGCCCTACTATTACCTGTCTGCAATAGGTTTGGCCACATAATTTCACCGATATGGTTAGATAGCTATATGAACACGCTAATGAATCTTGAGTTTTCTACCATGTTGTAATTTCGTAATATTCAATTTAGTAGCCACGGACAGTTGTCAAATGCTAACAATTTACTATATTCGGTATCAGAATGTCTATTTTCGATTTGTAATAATTTTTATATATGGATGTATATAACTCAGTATAAGCTAGTGCTTTTGCACAATTCTACCATCAAGTAATCTCATCATAGGTAGTTACATATTCGCCGTATGGCCCCATTGTAATATGGTTGGTTCACATTCACCACATTCAGATAGGTGTCGGTATGTCCTGGCATATCGCTCATAATGGGTTCGGCCCCAGAATGTCACCAATACGTTTAGATAGGTATAGGCATACGCTTACGGTGTAGTGAGATTTAAAACTATCTACCATGAAATAATTTCGGCTCAAATTTAGGCCGAGTCACGATTTTCGTTGCACCCAGTCAAATTAGTTCCAAAATAGTCATCAGCTTACCTGTAAAGTTACCTTGAAATTGGATGTCTGGGAATTCATTATTCAGCGTATACATATATATATATATATATATATATATATATATATATATATATATATATATATATATATATATATATATATATATATATATATATATATATATATATATATATATATATATATATATATATATATATATATAAATATATATATATATATATATATATATATATACATCGATTCCAACTCGCAAAAAAGGGGTGGAGCTTAGCTAGAAATAGGCGTGGCATACCTAGAAATGGATCCCTCTATTGAAATTGGCATGAGTAAATTGAGCATTACAGGGCTAATACCACTTGTTAATGCGTGGTCCACACAATATGGACCACTTGTATTAAGAGAGCACCCGTATTTATAGGTCACATATTTTAACAAGGCCAATCATAGATTGTAGACCCTTGCCATCCCGAACGCACGTAGACCCGACTACAATACACTCATCCTCTGACGGAGCGAGGGTAATTAATACCACTTGCTAATGGGCCTTTTCAGGTTGTCTATCCATCATATTACGTCATATGACGTCGTAATTAATTAAGTGATGCGTAGTATAACGTCATAATAATGACCTCATGACTGACCCGATTTAGTCCCTCTTAAATGCTTAATAATCTGACACGTTGTACGAATTGTATGTTTTTGTTATTTAATAAAAATGCTGTTGAATAGTTTGAAAGTAATTTGACTGGGCGCTGTTGCTGCCATAGGAAGCAACAGGAT
This sequence comes from Chaetoderma sp. LZ-2023a, assembly GCA_034401795.1. NCBI lineage: Eukaryota > Metazoa > Mollusca > Caudofoveata > Chaetodermatida > Chaetodermatidae > Chaetoderma > Chaetoderma sp. LZ-2023a. The sequence continues at coordinate 4,552,422 of CM067363.1, forward strand.
AGGCAGCAACAGGACCCAGTCAACTTAGTGTCAAAATATTCCCTGGCTTACCTGTATATTTCTTGAAATTTATTGTCTAGAAGCTCAGAAATCCATCAATCCCAACTCGAGTGTGGTATGGGTGGAGTTTAGCTCGAGATGGGCGGGGCATAGTTAAACTGGAAAGGTTCATTGTATTAATAAACCACCACAGTTTTCGGTGCCCTATTGTCTGTAGTATGTTCAGCCCCATAATTTACCCCACATAGACTTGAGCTTTAATATGCTAGTTATATTCCGAATCTAACAAATTCTAGATGAAGTAATTTTAATATGCAAAATTTAGCTTAAATGATGGTGTATTCGTGGTTTTCGGTGCCCTACTTTCCGTAATATGGTCAGTTCCAGAACATCGCTCACATGGACGTATAGGAGTTTGAATATGCTAGTTACATTGGGAATTTAAAAGAATTTGAACATGAAGTATTTTCGTAGTATGCAATTTCATCGCATAAATTTGTTCCAATGTTGGCAGATCTGCGGTTTTCAATACCCTACCGTCTGCAATATGTGTGGCTACATAATTTCACCCATATGGTTAGATATGGATATGAATACGATAATGAATCTTGAGATTTCTACCACGTAGTAATTTCGTAATATTCAATTTAGTAGCCACGGACAGTTGTCAAATGCCAGAAATTTACTATATTCAGTATTAGAATCTCAGTCCTTGGTTTGTAATCATTTTTTTTACATATAGCTGTATATAACTGAATATGTACTACTGCTTTTGCACGATTCTACCATCAAGTAGTTTGGTAATATGTAGTTACATATTCGCCATATGGCCCCGTTGTAATATGGTTGGTTCACATTCACCACATTCAGATAGGTGTCGATATGTCCTGACATATCGCTCATAATGGGTTCGGCCCAGAATATCACCCATATGTTTGCATAGGTATAGCATAAGCTTACGACGTAGTGAGATTTAAAAATTTTGTAACGTAAATAAGCTCAAACTTAGGCTAATTCATGGTTTTCATTGCAATACGTTCACCCCAGAATTTCACTCACAAATACTTATAGGAAATATTCTAGTTGTATTCCGAATTTTACAAAATTCTACAGGAACGTAATTTCATAGTACGCAATTCCATACCGAAAATTGGCGCAAATTCTGTACCACACTGTTTGCAATAGGTTCGACCCCAGAATTTCACCCATATGGTTAGATACGTATATGAATACGCAAATAAAGTATCAAAGGTTTAAAAAAATGTTTACTATACAGTAATTTCGTCATATGCAATTTAGTAGTGGCACACCATTGTCAAATTCCAATAATGTACTATATTCGGTACCAGAATATCTCTACATGCCTTGTAGCCAATTTTCCAACATAACGCCATGTAGAACTCACTATGTTCTCGTTCTGTGCGGAATATTGTAATAATTCTACCACCAAATATTTATTATAGTAATGTGAAAATATTTCTATATATCCCATATTATTAGCCACGTGTACTGGTAGAACCTGACTTATCATGCTAATACCCTAACATTTGTACATATGGTCAACAAGATGGCCATCATTACAATGGTTGAGGCCGGTTTTGGCCTTTTCGTCGAACAAAAATATTTGAATTAATAGTTTGTCACTGTTTCCAGTAATAATCGTTTAATAGGTGACATAGATACGATAGCTAAATGAAACAGATCACGATGTCGTGGCTGTTACCCACTGAGTCTTCAGTCAGAATGTTTTCTACTATATCATTTTCGTTGGAGAAAACTAGGTTCACGGTATTGGTTCTATCCTTGGCCACTTAACTTTGTTGAAAAGGTTATCTGTTATACATATCGGGGTCCTGTATTGCATCAAAAATCTACTTGCTTTGTGCATTTCACTAGCAAGATTTAGGTTTAAAATATTCTTTACAGTTTTCTTTAATATGTGTAAATGGGTGACAGGGTCTGTACTGCTTCTTGCGCCGATTTTCTACTGACTGGGTTGCCAGTTCTGTTGATTTCTTTATCTTTACAAGTTGTTGATACCTAATGACCCAAATTTGATCTGTTACGCTCTGTTGATGCAGTAGTGCAATTTTCTCATCACTGGCTGCTCTTAATTATATCTGTTCCTCTCTGTGTTAAGGAGTTTGGCCTGGAGAAAAAGGATGGATGGAAAAATTGTTGGACTGACCAAAAATATAAGCTGCTTTTCCTAGCCCATATCTAATACTGCCCATATCTTTTTGCAAGAAATAGTCCTTCTTTTGTGGTATTGTTCGCCTATATTTTTATCATGAGTGGCTTGTGTGCCTTTATATAACTTCATTTTTTCATGAAACAGTTGAGTTTATTCTCAGAATTATAATAACCTCTGGACACGCTATTTACCATTGATGCCTTGCATCAATATGTGTACTTGTTATTCCTATTTATGCGTCTGTAAATGCAATATGTTTGGTTGACTGTCTCGTATTATTTTTAATGCTCATGGCCGTGGAAAGTCGTTGTTGTCAATGTCGTATGTATTTAGCGCTGATAGCAGAAAATGTAAGGCCGGATACCACGCGATTCGCACCCGCATAGAATGTACATTCATGTATTTACTCGCAGACATGCATTAGTTCCCGTTTTTTGTAGCTTATGTCTGGATAAACGCGATCTAAAAATTCTAGCGGATGCCATTTCATTATGACATCATAGTTACTATGGACTTGTTTGTATTTCCCCAAATAGTTTGCCGAGGAGCACCGGGATACGTCGGTACAGATTTTATAACATTGGACATTGGACTGGCGCAACTATTTAATGGTGCAGGCCCCGCTTAAATATGCAATAATGCTGGCGGATATTACTGACAATGGGTTGTGAATATCGTGGACTGGATTTACCAGAATGCCCTCCACGCATGATTAAAAATTAGCTTCGAATGTACTATTCATGGGCATACCTATTTAGGACATTTCGACCATATACAAATTCGTACTATACTGAGTGCCAATGAAAACGCAACACCTAATTTTTTTCTAATATTTTGTAGAAAATAGAATTCTACTTAACACAACCGTTGTGTATTGGTTTAAAACTGAGCAAGATTTCTTTCGATGAGTTTTGGCCTTGCGAAACTGGTACTACGAAATTGTTTTCGTCAATTTCACAGACCATTGGTTTGTTACACTCTCTATCCACCGTTTTAGCCCTATGAATGCATGGGTATTTCGTTTTGGCGCGAATTCATGCAGGATTGATTTCAAAAGTGTTGTTTTGTAAAGCTTATCTAAAGTGATTAAGAATCCCTTCGTGAGCCTGGAAAGTTATGGCCCGGCTCTCCGACAATCAGCGGCATCAAGTTTGGGGTATGATCCAAGGAGGCCTCTCTCGATGTGAAATTGCTCGACGAATGCAATGCTCAGCTTCAACCATCACACGTCTGGTCCAACGCTACCAACAGACTGGGACCCTGAATGACAGACCTCGTCTAGGGAGACAACGGGTAACTACGGCCCGACAAGATCGGTACATACGCCTTCAGCATCTGCGATATCGATTCCGCACCGCCGTTCAAACTGCACTAGAAACCGTAGGCATCCATGGCCGATGCATCGGAGCAAATACAGTGCGACGACGTCTACGCAATATCGGCTTAAGAGCTCGAAGGCCCTTCCGTGGCAACATGTTGACACATCAACGACGTCGAAATCGACTTTTATGGACGCAGCAACGTCTGCGATGGGCATGGGCATCAGTATTGTGGTCAGCTTGAGATTGCGTTGCGGGAGGAATGGAATAACATTCCGCAAGTTCGTATCCGTCGTCTCATTCGATATATGCCTAGGAGATGCAGAGCATGCGTCGCTGCAAATGGTGGACACATACGCTATTGACATTGTGAGTTTATGTACTGATTGACCTTGCTTTAGCGATGAATTTTTGTTAAAGCAATTTGAATTATCTTTCCATTTTTGATTTTGATTTGTTGCTGATGTTGTTAAATTCGCAATATACAATATGTTGGTATTATAAACTTTTTGATATACATCTTATTTATATAAATATAGGTGATGCGTTTTCATTGGCAGTCAGTATATCTATTTAAGCAATAAATGGTGTCTGCGTTCGCTTATAGGCAACGCCTATTTTCATATTAGCAAACGAAGTGAGCGTATATAGATAACGTGTACGTATGTGTAATGAGGAAAAATCACCAGAAAATGAGACAGGGAACCAGGCTAAAATACATATACCATGCGACTGAGAAAGCTTCGTTTCGGTCGCGAGCTTTTTTTTGCTTCCGGTTTCGGCTTATGATATAGCTTTTGTGGTTTCTTCATGGGCCCCCGTTGCATTATGGGATATGGTTGTTCATTATGCATATGTTCATCCCGTTGTTTTAGGGCAACCTACTGCGCATTTTCAATGTCTAAAATGTGTGTGATATTGTTATCATGAAATAGCGTACATTTACTTTAGAATGTAAACCGATTAAATGGTCTGACGCAGACCAGATAAAAGCTTTTTATATTCCTATTTATGCGTCTGTAAATGCAACATGCAATATGAGGTTTGGTTGACTGTCTCGTATTATTCTTAACACCCATGGCCGCGTAAAGTCGTTGTTGTCACTGCCGTATGTATTTAGCGAAGATAACAGGAAATTTAAGGCCGGGTACCACGCCATTCGCACCCAGATGGAATGTACATTCATGTATTTACTCGCAGACATGCATTAATTCCCATGTTTTATAGCTTATGTCTGGATAAACATGATTTAAAAATTCTAGCGGACGATATTTCATTATGACGTCATAGTTACTATGAACTTGTTTGTATTTCCCCCAAATAGCGAGGAGCACCGCGATATGTTGGTACAAATTTTGTAACATCATCGGACTGGTGCAACTATTTTAATGGTGTAGGCCCCGGTAAAAGATGCAACAATGCTGGATAAACGCGATCTAAAAATTCTAGTGGATGACATTTCATTGTGACGTCATAATTACTATGGACTTGTTTGTATTTCCCCAAATAGCGAGGAGCACCATGATACGTCGGTAGGCCTACAAATTTTTTAAAGTTATTGGACTGGCACAACTATTTAATGGTGCAGGCCCTGGTATATGATGCAATAATGCTGACGGATATCACTGAAAATAGGGAGACGCATTGTTGTGAATATCGTGGACTGGATTTACCAGACTTCCCTCCATGCATGGCGAAATATTACCTTCAAAATACTATAGATGGGCATACGTATTTAGGACATTTCGACCCTATGCAAATTCGTCCTATTTATTTAAGCAATAAATGGTGTCTGCGTTCGCTTATAGGCAACACCTATTTTCACATTAGCGAATGCAGTGAGCGTATATAGATAACATGTACGTACGTGTAATAAGGAAAAATCAACAGAAAATGAGACAGGGAACCAGGCTAAAATACATATACCATGCGACTGAGAAAGCTTCGTTTCCGGTCGAGAGCTTTTTTTGCTTCCAGTTTCGGTTTCTGATATAGCTTTTTGTGGTTTCTTCATGGGCGCCCGTTGCATTATGGGATATGGTTGTTCATTATGCGTATGTTCCCCTAGTTATTTTAGGGCAACCTACTGCACATTTTCAATGTCCAAAATTTGTGTGATATTGTTATCATGAAATAGCGTACATTTATTTCAGAATGTAAAACGATTAAATCGTCTGATACAGACCAGATACAAACATTATTTATTCCTATTTATGCGTCTGTAAATGCAATATGTTTGGTTGACTGTCTCGTATTATTTTTAATGCTCATTACCATGGAATCAAAGTCATTGCTGTCAATGTCATATGTATTTAGCGCTGATAGCAGGACATTTAAGGCCGGGTACCACGCGATTTGAACCCAGATGGAATGTACATTCACGTATATACTCACAGACAAGCATTAATTCTGGGGTTTTGTAGCTTATGTCTGGATAAACGCGATCTAAAAATTCTAGTGGATGACATTTCATTGTGACGTCATAATTACTATGGACTTGTTTCTATTTCCCCAAATAGCGAGGAGCACCATGATACGTCGGTAGGCCTACAAATTTTTTAAAGTTATTGGACTGGCACAACTATTTAATGGTGCAGGCCCTGGTATATGATGCAATAATGCTGACGGATATCACTGAAAATAGGGAGACGCATTGTTGTGAATATCGTAGACTGGATTTACCAGAATACCCTCCACACATGATTAAAAATTAGCTTCGAATGTACTAGACATGGGCATACGTATTTAGGATATTTCGACCATATACAAATTCGTCCTATTTATTAAGCAATAATTGCATTCGCTTATAGACAACGCCTATTTTCATATCATATTAGCGAATGCAGTGAGCGTATATAGATAACACGTACGTACGTGTAATGAGGAAAAATCTACAGAAAATGTGACAGGGAACCAGGCTAAAATATATATACCATGCGACTGAGAAAGCTTCATTTCCGGTTGCGAGCTTTTTTGGTTCCGGTTTCGGCTTATGATATAGCTTTTGTGGTTTCTTCATGGGCCCTCATTGCATTATGGGATATGGTTCATCATTATGCGTATGCGCCCCTAGTTATTTTAGAGCAACCTACTGCGCATTTTCAATATCCAAAATTTGTGTAATATTGTTATCATGAAATAGCGTACATTAACTTCAGAATGTGAAATGGTTAAATCATCTGATGCAAACCAGATACAAACTTTATTTATTCCTATGTATGCATATGTAAATGCAATATGCAATATGAGGTTTGGTTGACTGTCTCGTATTATTTTTAACACTCATGGCCGTGGAAAGTAGTTGTTGTCAATGTCGTATGTATTTAGCGCGGATAACATGAAATTTAAGGCCAGGTACTACGCGATTCGCACCAGGATGGAATGTACATTCGTGTATTTACTCGCAGACATACATTAATTCCCGTTTTTTGTAGTTTATGTCTGGATAAACACGATCTAAAAATTCTAGCGGACAACATTTCATTATGACGTCATAGTTACTATGGACTTGTTTGTATTTCCCCAAATAGCCAGGAGCACCGCGATACGTCAGTACACATTTTATCATGTTATTGGACGGGCGCAACTATTTAATGGTGTAGGCCCCGCTAAAAGATGCACTAATGCTGGCCGATATCACTGACAATGGGCAGATGCATTGTTGTGAATATCATGGACTGCATTTACCAGAATGCCCTCCACGCATGATTAAAAATTAGTTACGAATGTACTATACATGGGCATACGTATTTAGGCCATTTCGACCATATACAAATTCGTCCTATCTATTTAAGCAATAAATGGTGTCTGCGTTCTCTTATAGGCAATGCCTATTTTCATATTAGTGAACGAAGTGAGCGTATAACATGTACGTACATGTAATGAGGAAAAATCATCAGAAAATGTGACAGGGAACCAGGCTAAAATACATATACCATGCGACTAAGAAAGCTTCGTTTCCGGTCGTGAGCTTTTTTTGGTTCCGGTTTCGGCGTATGATATAGCTTTTGTGGTTTCTTCATGGGCCCCCGTTGCATTATGGGATATGGTTCTTCATTATGTGTATGCTCCCCTAGTTATTTTAGAGCAACCTACTGTGCATTTTCAATGTCCAAAATTTGTGTGATATTGTTATCACGAAATAGCGTACATTTACTTCAGAATGTAAAACGGTTAAATCATCTGATGCAGACCAGATACAAACTTTATTTATTCCTATTTATGCGTCTGTAAATGCAATATGCATTATGAGGTTTTGTTGACTGTCTCGTATTATTTTTAACACTTGTGGTGCTGGCGGTATCCCGCAATCCCGGAGTTCGCGTTTCGCGGCTGCCGGGCTAGCTGAATCCCGCCGTTTCTATGGACGCCCGGCAGTCGTACCTTGGAATCAAAATAACGTGCATCTGCCGGGCGAGTAACCTATTATAATGTACTAGTAGTATTACTACAAATGGTGTCTGGAGTACTTTGGGCCTTAAATTAAAAATTATTGTTAGTTATTTCTAAATTCTATTCACGATTTTGCTGTTAAAAAAAGATCGAATTCTCTGAAATATAAGGACTACTCTAGTCCTGCCCAAACGTCTAGCGAGACAGACTCTGGCCACCATTTTGATTATTTTATAGTTATTTATTTATTATTTAATAATCACGGATGATAGGTGAGTTATAGTAAAACATATATTATTTATTTATACTATAACATGCAAATGTTGGGTATATAGATTAATATACCTTACTACATACATACGCCATATATGTCATAAATTCAAGATTCAATGTTATTTATTTGAACTGTAATGAATCGAGGTATATTTTTATCATCTATGTCAGTATTCCATGGAATAACAACCCTATAGTTTCTGGATTGTTATTGTTAGTTGTCTTCAGTGTCATATGTAGGAAACCGTGATTCTGAGCTGTAGTTTAACCGTCGAATTTTTTATATTTCTTTATACTTTAATTACAGTTCAATTTCATTGTTTATTTCGGAATTATCTGAAATAAAGAACTCATATAAATCACTGTTGTTGTTGTTATTATTTTTATTATCATTATTATTAACTTTTTGAATATTAGAGGGTAATCTACCTTCTAATCAACAAATAGGTTTCAATTGTAATATTAAGTTTACTAATTACGCTGAACATTATTTGTTTTTTCTTGTTATTATTAATTCAAAAAGTTCATTATCACAATGCTGGCTACTCCGTTAAACACTACTCATCTTATGCCTTCTTTTCAAGTTAAATCTGATCTGCCTGCCACAGCGACAGTCCTTGAATGATTGCTCCATGATGGGGGACATCGTATTTGACATCAATGATGAAGGTGCTGTTGGTGGGGTTGACTCACACCCAAGGGAAGAATCCCTGGAAGAGCAAGTAGCTAGACTGAACATGGAACTGCTAGCTCAAGGTATCAAATACAAGGTACTCCTTAACTCAACTAGTCAACAAAGGGGTGATCAGACCCTAGTTGATAACCTGGCTCCTAGGGGGTATATACCACTAAAGAGCTTAAGAGGGAGTCGAGATCAGTTTTTCACCATGACACTAGGACGTCATCACCAGTTCGTAGAGCCTACTTGGATGGCTCTTCATACAATGACTCTAGAATGTCATCACCCGGTCATAGAAGCTACTCTAATGGTCCTCCTCCACCTAAAATGTCAACGTTTGATGGAAAATGTGAGTGGAAACCATTTTTCATACAGTTTGAGCATACTGCTTCAAGGTACCATTGGTCTGCTACATATAAATTAGGCATGCTTATCTCAGCTTTAAGGAACACGGCCTTAAAGTTTTACTGCATCTGTTCTGTGCAAGTCCAGAATGATTACTTCAGTTTATGTGACAAATTACTGTTGCGATTCGGGAAGAAAGATTTGCCCACATCATCAGGAAAAAATGCAAAACATTCGACAAGAGGGTAACTCTTTAGAAGAATTTGCAGATATCATTCAGGAGCTCACTTTAGATGGCTATCCTGATGCCTCAGAGAGTTTGGGCGAGACAATTGCCATTGATGTATTCCTACAGGGTGTTGAGCATAAACGAGCCGCTCTGATAGCTATGGATAAAGATCCAAGCACCCTGGGGGAGGCTGTACAAATAGTCAATGCAACTATCCATAATCAAAGATTGATCATGGGTTCCAGAATACCTGAGGTTCGAAAGGTCCGTTTTCTAGACGATGCTTCTGGTTTGATGGAGGCAGATAATCCTGAGCAGTTTAGAGGCATAACGGCTCCAAGCAGGATAGATAAATTAGAGAAAGATGTCGAAGGACTTAGGAAGGATATGGCGGAGATGAAGGTAGATGTTGTTAAGATTTTGAATCTTATATCTGGTCAATTCAGTCGAGGTCGTTCTCCTCCAAGAGGGAAGGTCGTTCCATCGCATTCCCCTCCTCCTCCTCTCAGATCGGGAAAGTGCTTTAATTGCAATTTAGAGGGCCATTTTTCCTGTGAGTGTCCGGAGCCGAGGCGTACACAGTCTCCATCACCTTCTGCAGTAGTGGACACTGCGGCACAAGTGACAGTAATTGGCAGTTTCTTTGCAAATAAATTACCTTACCCTTTAAAGAAGTTGGAGTCTATTTCATTGAAAGGTGCAAGTAGAGACAATATTATCCCTGTGGAAAGTGTTGAGCCAGTCACAATTGCATAAGGCTCTATGATGTTCAACTGGCCAGTCATTCTTGCCAATATTAATGATCCGATTATATTAGGCCTGGATTTCTTGAAGGCACACAAGGCCACCATTGATCTTACTAGACTGTGTCTGACAATTAATGGAGAACTGGTTCAAGCATCAATGTTGAGAGCTCATGGGAAAGAAGCCCAAGTAGCTTGGGTAACATTGAAGCAGAAAGTGGTCGTTGGTCCTTTTGAGGCCATGAAGACCACAGGTGTTCTGGATCGGGAGGTACAGAATGATGTTGTGCTCCAGCCATCGTCTAAACTGGAGGGTCTGGTAATGCCTCATACAGTGGCCACTGCCAAAGATTCACAGATTCCTATTTTGTTAAGGAACCTGTCGACCTGATATTACTCTGGAACAAGACCACAACCTTGGTATTGTCACAGAAATTGAGGAGGTCTTAGACCCTGGCACAGAAGTTCAACTTGCTGGTAACCCCATAAAGCAGGATAGTTTACAGACTTCTACAGCCACTGAGGTGGACATCCCTGTGTTCTTACATGATCTGTATGAGAGGTCGACATCGGGTGTATCGGAGACGCAGTCTTTGCAAGTTAAATCCATGTTAATCGAATATCAAAATGCATTTGCAAAAGATGATCTTGACTTTGGTTTGTTCAAGGGGATAAGACATAAGGTTGACACAGGTAATGCACAACCTATTCGTTCTAAACTTAGACGAACTCCTTTTTGGTTTTGAGAATGAGGAAGAGAAAGACCTTGCAGAAATGTTAGAGAAAGGTATCATAGTTCCGTCAAAATCTGAGTGGTCATCAGCCCCGGTACTAGTTCGGAAGAAAGACGGTACCGTGCGGTATTGCATCGATTTTCGAGATCTGAACAGTCTAACTCGCAAAGACCTTTACCCCCTACCAACCATTGAAACATGTCTGGATTCACTTGGTGGTGCTAAATTCATCAGCACACTTGATATGGCAGCTGGATATTGGCAGGTCGAGGTTGACTCAGAGGACCACCACAAGCTCGCATTTATCACAAGATATGGGCTCTTTGAATTTTTTCGGATGCCATTTGGCACGTGCAACAACCCGGCTACCTTTCAGAGGGTTGTTCAGCTGGTGTTGCAAGGTCTTAACTGGTGCGAGTGTCTTGCGTATTTAGATGATGTGGTGGTGACAGGTACTGACTTTCACAGTCATATGACCAACTTGAAAGCTGTTCTTTCCCGATTCCTGTCGCACAACCTTAAATTAAAACCTAAGAAGTGTAATTTGTAATTTCTGTACAGGACTCTGTTTCTTAGGTAAGTTGGTGAGTGATAAGGGAATCGCTGTTAAGCCAAACAGTATGGAAAGCGTCGCTAATTGCCCTGTTCCTAAGACCAGGAAAGAGCTTGAATCTTTCCTAGGGTTCATGAATTCCCACCGAGAGCACATACATGGTTTTGCTGGTATTTCTGCCCCTCTCTCTGCACTTACCTTACCAGTTCCAAAGTAGAGTACAAATGGACTCTAGAGCATCAGGTAGCTTTTGAAACACTTCAGGGTGCTATGACCAACCCGGCAGTGTTAGGTTATCCGACAACGGGTGGTACCTTCATACTGGATACTGATGCTTCAGAGGCTGCTGTTTCTGCAGAGCTATCACAAATTCAAAATGGGAAAGATGTGCTTATTGGTTTTGCGAGCCGAACGTTAACACCGGCTCAGCATAAATATTGTGTTACACGCAAAGAGTTGCTAGCCATGGTAGCATTTACTAGGCAGTATCATATGTACTTGCTAGGATGGTCATTTATTGTGCGGACTGACAATCACAGTCTCACTTGGCTGCTCAGTTTCAAGCACATCGAAGGACAACTAGCTAGATGGCTAGAAGAGATGTCCCGATATAATATGACGATGCCGTACAGGTCCGGTAAACAGCACTCTAATGCTGATGGTCTATCACGAGTTCCAAGTGATTTGTCACCTTGCCACTATTATAAAGATGGCCAATCTCTTAGTTCATTACCATGTGGTGGGTGCAAAAAGTGTATCAAGCTTCAGCAGCAATGGTCTCAATTTGAACAAGATGTTGATGATGTAATCCCTTTGGCTTTTCAAGCCATAAGGGCCCTTCAACTGAGTAATAATTACCTAGCAGACAGCGACACAGACAGCGACGATCCAGATGGACTGCTGGATGGTGTCCCCCAAACAGACCAGGTTATCAGAAGGTCAAACTGGTTAGACGCATTCTCTTTGGAAGATCTAAGGGAGCGTCAGTTGGAGGATCCTGATCTGAAGACAGTTGTATCATGGATTGAGCAGTCACACACACCTTCTGACACGGAACTATATTTAGCTAGTTCAGCTGTCAAGTTTTGGTGGGCTCATCGTGATCAATTGATTTATGTTGCTAGCATTTTGCACTATCTTTGGGTAGAAGCAAATATAACACGGAATCCACTGGTAGTTCCAAAGTCCCTCCAGAACCTGGTTTTGGAGAATTGTCATGATTCCAAGCTTGACAGTCACATGGGTGAGCAGAAAACATTAGAGAGAGTGAAGGCTAAATATATCTGGCACGGATACTCTCGTGATGTGGTGGCGTATGTCAAATCCTGTCGGATTCGTAGATGTAGCAAAAACGTTTCCATCCGTCCTAGAGCCACTCTGGGCGAGTTCCATGCTGGTTTTCCATTGGAACGGGTACATATGGACATTTTGGGCCCCTTTATCACATCTGCACTGGGAAATAAATATGTGTTGATGATCATAGATCAGTTCACTAAATGGGTTGAGTGCTATGCGCTCCCTGAGCAAGGGGCAGAACTGGTAGCCAAAACGTATGTGGAGCGTTTTGTCACCACATTTGGCTGTTCATCTTTCTTACACACCGACCAGGGTCGTAACTTTGAGAGCAATTTATTTAAGGAACTGTGCCATTTACTGGAGATTTAAAAAACACGCACCACAGCTTATAGACCATGTTCGAATGGACAGATTGAACGTATAAACTGTACCGTCTTGCAGTGTATATGGTGTTACCTGCCAGAGCATGACAGACAGAAAGATTGGGACAAGTGTATTCCTTTCATCGCCGGAGCTATACGATCTACTGTAAGCCGACAGATGGGTTATACTCACAACATGATGATGCTTGGTCGAGAAGTGCTACAGCCCATTGACATAATGTGCAAATGCCCTGTGTCTGCGACTACAGATGATGCCCCTTCAGATGCCAGTGACTTCGTCCAACAGTTACAGCGAACGTTGCACAAAACTAATGAGATAGCATGGGATAACCTCAAAATGGCTCAGAAGCATCAGAAAAAAGAGTATGATCTACGTTTGCATGAGCGTGCCTATAATGTTGGTGATGTAGTTTATCTTGCTAATTCTGCAACTGAGATAGGTCAGTCCAGTAAACTACAACCTCCTTGGACTGGTCCCTTTATTATTTATAAAAAGTTGTCAGAAGCACTGTTTGGTATCAAAAACCAACGCCGGGAACTAGTTGTTCACCATGATAGATTAAAGCTGTGCAGAGATCGTGATTTACCTCTCTGGATATTGCGAATGGGACGTGCTATAAACTCTGAAGATCATGATGATGATGATGACTTATTATCCCCCGATAATGGCCGTAGGTTATCTGATGGTAACCATGTATCCATTTTTGGAGAGGATTTGAATGAAACCATTCCATATGGTATTGATCCATCCTCATCAATTCTGCATGATGATCTAGATGCAGTTTTGACAGATGACCTGGATATCGACTCTGTTTTACCCGTCCCACAAACTCAGCATCACTCTCCTAGGCGCATGAGGTGTCATGTCCGAGGAGAAACGCATCACACATCCCCTAGGTGCATGAGGTGTCAGGTCTGAGGGAAAATGCATCACACTTTTTCCCCTAGGCGCATGAGGTGTCAGGTCCGAGGGAAATACATCACACATCTCCTAGAGATGACCAACTCCAAACTCACACCATTCAGAGTCGAACAGGAAGGCAGTGCCATCTTCCCAACAGGTTCCTAGATTATGAACTGTATTAGAATGCTCTTTAAGCATTCGTGAATTCAACTATGTAAGTCTTCATGTGCACTACTTGTCCACCTGCATATATGTTCCCCTGGTTTCATTTTATTTCGGATTCTTTTGGTCATTGTACTGTTGGTGACTGCAGTTAGCTTTTCAGTCGTAGTACAGTACTGTAATAGTAGTGTGATAATGTACAACAGTAACAGTAATTCAACATTAGAGAATTACTGTAATCAAGATGATATGAAAGTATAATTTCAATTTTTAATATTCTGCATGCCACTGAAGACATTCAACTTGTCCGGAAAACATTTATAATCATTGGCTTATGTTCCGTTTCCGTCTTAGCTTTAGTTTCAGCAACAGCAAAATCGTGATGTTCTATTCTTTGTAAGTCTTTGGGAAACTAAATTAGTTGGACACATAAGCACATAGGGGCTTTTTCCAGCAATAATACTCCTTGAGATACCAAAAGCCAACAGGGGTCCATCGCTGTATGACTCACGGAACGCGTTATTATAATTATGCATTTTTCAAATGGTGCGTGAATAATTGTGCGTAGTAATGCGTGGTTATATTTATGCATTTCTTGATCACGCATTACAAATATGCATTGTCAAATGATGTGTAAATTGTTATGCATTAATCATACGCATTATATTGTTAACTGTATTTATTGTCCATCATGACGTGTGGTCATAATAATGCTCTCTGTTATGTGTATATGGATTAAATCCATGTACACGCTTTTTATAAGTATATGCATCATATGTTATGATGCAAACTCATCTATGTATAGTGAAATTCAGCTTATGTTAGCTACACTATGTCAGTTCTACATTTGTCAGCTTAGATATTTTATAGGGTAGCTCAAATACATATATAGTTTTATTAGGCCAGCTCAGATATTTTATAGGATAGCCCTGATAAATTAATTCTACATAGATCAGTTCAGATATTTTATATTAGGCCAACATATTGTATACTGCCATACCTAGGTATTTCATTTATTAAACGTGTAACAATTGCATGTTAAAATGATGCAATGATGCATTATTACTCTATAATGCATAACTCATGCATATTTGTAATGTGCAGTACTCTATAATGCAGAAATCCTGCATATGACAGCATATTTATAATATGCATTTAGCAAAGACTGCATAAATCATGCAGATGTATTTCTTGCCCTTACCATTTCATAACGCACGAAGTAATTGACGCGTTAGTCATAGCGCAAATTCATATGTTTCTTTCTTCTGCTGTATTATCCATTCCGTTTTAGCTTCATTCAGATATCTTTATTGTAATAGGGATAGTGGTTTTCCGGATTTACTAAATTTGTAAATTCTGATCATTCCGTTATATAAGATATATATATATATATATATATATATATATATATATATATATATATATATATATATATATATATATATATATATATATATATATATATATATGTCTTATATCATATATGTTAAGGTTAGAGATGATTATTTCTTGCCCTTACCATTTCATAACGCACGAAGTAATTGACGCGTTAGTCATAGCGCAAATTCATATGTTTCTTTCTTCTGCTGTATTATCCATTCCATTTTAGCTTCATTCAGATATCTTTATTGTAATAGGGATAGTGGTTTTCCGGATTTACTAAATTTGTAAATTCTGATCATTCCGTTATATAAGATATATATATATATGTTAAGGTTAGAGATGATCACTAATTTAAAACTTTATGCAACATCCAGAGGTTTTCCTTGAATCTCACATCATATTTTAATCTCAGATAACATTTCATTAAATTCATGTGAGATTATTGTTATTACTTCCATTTAGCAATTTGGCAATTCCGACGATTTTTCTGCCGTTGTGGGAAAACCACTGTCCTTAATTTTAGTTATGGATGCTATGCCGTTTTAAAATCTATAATGATGACTTCTCGTCCGGCGGCCATCAGTCTATCCATCTGTTTAGCGTCTCGTTCCATCGAGATAGATTGACACCTACAATGGCCAAAATTGTTTTTTTCTTTGGATACATAAATTAGAACATTAACTTAGATAACCGTTAATTCTGGTCAATTCTAATTCTTTCAAAGTTAGCAGTTGAGCGTCAATGGCCATACAATTGTATTTATAATTTTAAAAACAATTCATCAATTACAAGTTACTTCACTTACATGAAGAATGTAACTAATTTAGTCAGTTACAAGTTGCAGTTACACCAGCTCTGATCATTTTACACATGAATTTTATATTGGAAGTTTTGTTTTAACTATAGATTTTTTTAGCAAAAGTTTTAGTTAGACAATTGACACACAGATTATAAATTTTCAATTAATTTGTCCATGTCTAAACTGGCAGTTCATGTTTTTTAAAACGGGGGAGAGTGTGGTGCTTGCTTTATCCCGCAATCCCGGAGTTCGCGTTTTGCGACTGCCGGGATAGCTGATTCCCACCGTTTCTACGGACGCCCGGCAGTCGTACCTTGGAATCCAAATAACGTGCATCTGCCGCCGGTTCCACGGGCCGATTCAAGACCTCTGATGGGTAAGTAACCTATTATAATGTACTAGTAGTATTACTACAAACTCATGGCCGTGGAAAGTAGTTGTTGTCAATGTGGTATGTATTTAGCGCTGATAACACGAAATGTAAGGCCAGGTACCACGCGATTCGCACCAGGATGGAATGTACATTTATGTATTGACTCGCAGACATGCATTAATTCCCGTTTTTTGTAGCTTATATCTGGATAAACGAGATCTAAAAATTCTAGCGAACACCATTTCATTATGATGTCATAGTTACTATGGCCTTGTTTGTATTTTTCCAAATAGCGAGGAGCACCGCGATACGTCGGTACACATTTTATAACGTTATAGGACAGGCGCAACTATTTAATGGTGTAGGCCCCGCTAAAAGATGCACTAATGCTGGCCGATATCACTGACAATGGGCAGACGCATTGTTGTGAATATCATGGACTGTATTTACCAGAATGCCCTCCACGCATGATTAAAGATTAGCTTCGAATGTACTATACATGGGCATACGTATTTAGGCCATTTCGACCATATACAAATTCGTCCTATTTATTTAAGCAATAAAAGGTGTCTGCGTTCGCTTATAGGCAATGCCTATTTTCATATTAGTGAACGCAGTGAGCGATGGCTTCGCACAAAGCGTGAAGCCATCGCGAACGTAGTGAGCATATAACATGTACGTACGTGTAATGAGGAAAAATCGACAGAAAATGCGACAGGGAACCAGGCTAAAATACATATACCATGCGACTGAGAAAGCTTCGTTCCCGGTCGCGAGCTTTTTTTGGTTCCGGTTTCGGCTTATGATATCGCTTTTGTTGTTTCTTCATGGGGCCCCATTGCATTATGGGATATGGTTCTTCAGTATGGGTATGTTCCCCTAGTTATTTTAGGGCAACCTACTGCGCATTTTCAATGTCCAAAATTTGTGTGATATTGTTATCACGAAATAGCATATATTTACTTCAGAATGTAAAACGGTTAAATCATTTGATGTAGACCAGATACAAACTTTATTTATACCTATGTGTGCGTCTGTAAATGCAATATGCAATATGAGGTTTGGTTGACTGTCTCGTATTGTTTTTAACACTCATGGCCGTGGAAAATCGTTGTTGTCAATGTGGTATGTATTTAGCGCTGATAGCAGGAAATTTACAAATTCGTCCTATTTATTTAAGCAATAAATGGTGTCTGCGTTCTCGTATAGGCAACGCCTATTTTCTTATTACATTGACGATGCAGTTTCGCCTGTACGAAGCTACATTGTGGCCGCATATACCTCAAAAGGACCCTTATGAGTATCACTATTTTTAATTTTAATGGAATTCCTAATTTGCATCTTTTTGGATATTGAATGTCTGCATATATACTAAATTATATTCTTACGCAATTATTAAATTTTATGCACATTGTTCCGCAGACTAAATTAGTAAATTTACCACATACAATCACTATGATTAACGCTATATATATATATATATATATATATATATATATATATATATATATATATATATATATATATATATATATATATATATATATATATATATAATCATATGACGTCATAATCAACCACGTGACGTGTAGAATGACATCATAATGAATGACGTCATTATGACGTAATAAATGACGTTGTTTAGTACGTCAGGAACGTATATCTGAAGAGGGACTACGCCTTGTTGTAAATAATTGTATGGCTTTACTATTTAATAAATATTCTGTTGAATAAAATAGTCTACAGTTTACCTGTATAGTTTTCAGGAAATTGATAGTTAGGGCATTTGGGGATCAGTCAATCCCAACACGGCGAAGCGTGGGTGAATCGTAACTAGAGGTGGGAGGGGCATGGCTGAAACAGGAAAGTCCATTACCTATTGTATTGATACTGATGGCTCGTCTAATGCTGCATTAACAATTTCTTACTTACTGTTTTCCAAGTTCACAAACTGTCAGGTGAAAACGCTTCATGTCCAGACTAAAGAAACTGCCCACTATTGGCAGACCTCTGGGTCCTGGAGGTGATGGAAGAGAACTGTGGTGATGGGATCTGCTCAGACAATACACCATTGTAAGTAGCACAATGACACCAGCGATGATGCATGTGGTGAGGTTGTCAGTCACCATTTTGTTCAATCACATCAAAGGATGGCCTGAAACAAATATGATATCAGGCCACGAAAATTACACGTTCCTGCGGTTCGGGGAAACCACCTTTTACTGCAGGGTAACCAAATTTGGGGGACAACCTAGATAATTTGTTATTTTCAGGACCTGTATATGTACTCGAGTCTTTATTTTATTTAGTCTTAACCTTTTCACACTCAAATTTGTTCAAGAAAAATTAAATTTTCTCATAGAAAATGTCCATTTGCAGACCAAGAGAAAACGGGGTTTTTTTAAATTTACGACTGGGATGGCTGGCTCGGTTATTGAGCCAGTCTTCCAGTGGTCAATTTTCAAAAATATTCTTCTCTTGGTCTGCAAATGGGCATTTCTCAAGACCACTACAGAAGCCGTTTTTGGTCGATATAAGGAGCAAAGGGTTAATATAATGATTGAGTTGGTATTTACAAGAATTCTTGTTCTTTATTGCTTACAACAATACATATTTTCAGCAGAATTTACATAAATAGGGCAACCTGGAAGTACAGTTGGGCAACCTAATTTAAATGGCATACTTGTCCCTGGGGGTGGGGGGCAACAAAAGAATTTTTCTAATTTTCGAGCCCTGGATGTTTAGCCGTCTAACAACTTTCAGGCAATAATGGCAATGGACAATAACTCTTAACCTGCTTAGCCGCCAACAACTTTCAGTCAAATTATTTTCAAAATAATCAGCATATCAACAGATCATGCTACCCGATGATCACCAGAAGCACGAAGCCGGCAGTGCAGTGGATGCATCTCATGGTGTGTGAGAAATATATAGGGATCCATTTCTACCGGCTGTCCGCTCATTCCTAGCTAAGCTCCGCCCATGTTTCGCACGTTTTTGGATCCATTTGTACTTTGAACCCTGACTTTCCAGAATCTCAATTCACGGTAACTATACAGGTAAGCTGTTGATTATTTTGAAACTAATTCGACTGGGGACTGTTGCAACAGCTCTCAGTCAAATTTGTTTTAAAATATTCGCCATAATGTTTACCAACTTGCAAGCTCTGTTAGCAACTCTGCGTTCCTCTGAGTTCATTGTGGCTTTTTGGTGGCTAAAGACTCTTTGGAGTGCACAAAGGCCATCGCTGCGAATATGGTTGCTAATCTAACATGCGCCGGAGTGATAAATTCTACGGACAACAATATTTCAGGCAATGCGAAAGGAGCTATAAATTTGCCCAGTGGTTCAAAGATGTCATGGACTGTGTGAGAGTTAACTCGAAATAGAGTGTCACGTTCAGCCAGGCTTCAGAACAGAAACACAGGAGTAATGACTACGCGCACCCCATATTAAAGAAGGAATCTAGCCCAGTGTGTTTTCTACTATCGATTAGCTGAAATGATTACCGGCTTTAACAAACAATCAAGAACACGCGGGGGTGAGGTTGGGTGGGTGGGTGTATATTTACTTTAGTCATGAAAATCAGTAGTGGAGACTTTGATCTGGCCACTCTTACAGGCAAATTATTTGGGATCATTTATCATTTCATTTGTCACTAAAAGCAGAATTCAAATACGGACAGAAGTGGAGTTCAAGAGAAATACAAGCTGTTAACCACATAGATACTCTCAGAGTCCAATCTCAGTGTGATTATGTACAGCGTTCCAAGCATAGAAGCATGTGGCAGTGCCTAAGATGGGCGTTCGTTTTCAAAATAGTGAACGATATATTGAAGTAGTAGGCCATATGTCTGAGAAAATGTTCACGGGATTGACTCTCATCCATTTACACCATGCTGTGTTCATTGATATCTGAAAGGTGGTGGATATCTTCGTAAATACACACAAGCAGGCGAGGTGTGTGTATTGATTGATAAGGTAGGTAGTCAACAATACTGACGCGTTGCTACTCCCGCAAACAATACAAAACATTCACCATATCCTCGCCAGTTCTTGATATATCTGAACTCTTACAAAACATTCATCATATCCTCGCCAGTTCTCGATATATCTGAACTCTTATAAAACATTCATCATATCCTCGCCAGTTCTTGATATATCTGTACTCTTACAAAACATTCATCATATCTTCGCCAGTTTTTGATATATCTGAACTCTTATAAAACATTCACCATATCTTCGCCAGTTCTTGATATATCTGAACTCTTACAAAACATTCATCATATCCTCGCCTGTTCTTGATATATCTGAACTCTTACAAAACATTCATCATATCCTCGCCAGTTCTTGATATATCTGAACTCTTATAAAACATTCACCATATCTTCGCCAGTTCTTGATATATCTGAACTCTTACAAAACATTCATCATATCCTCGCCAGTTCCTGATATATCTGAACTCTTACAATACAAAACATTTATTATATCCTCGTCAGTCCTTGATATATCTGAACTCCTATAAAACATTCATCATATCCTCGCCAGCCCTTGATATATCTGTACTCTTACAAAACATTCATCATATCTTCGCCAGTTTTTGATATATCTGAACTCTTATAAAACATTCACCATATCTTCGCCAGTTCTTGATATATCTGAACTCTTACAAAACATTCATCATACCCTCGCCTGTTCTTGATATATCTGAACTCTTACAAAACATTCATCATATCCTCGCCAGTTCTTGATATATCTGAACTCTTATAAAACATTCACCATATCTTCGCCAGTTCTTGATATATCTGAACTCTTACAAAACATTCATCATATCCTCGCCTGTTCTTGATATATCTGAACTCTTACAAAACATTCACCATATCTTCGCCAGTTCTTGATATATCTGAACTCTTACAAAACATGCATCATATCCTCGCCAGTTCATGATATATCTGATCTCTTACAATACAAAACATTCACCATATCCTCGCCAGTTCTTGATATATCTGAACTCCTATAAAACATTCATCATATCTTCGCCAGCCCTTGATATATCTGTACTCTTACAAAACATTCATCATATCCTCGCCAGTTCTCGATATATCTGAACTCTTATAAAACATTCATCATATCTTCGCCAGTTCTTGATATATCTGAACTCTTATAAAACATTCACCATATCTTCGCCTGTTCTTGATATATCTGAACTCTTACAAAACATTCATCATATCCTCGTCTGTTCTTGATATATCTGAACTCTTACAAAACATTCATCATATCCTCGCCAGTTCTTGATATATATGTAATCTTGCAAAATATTCATCATATTCTCGCCAGTTCTTGATATATCGGAACTCTTATAAAACATTCATCATATCTTCATCAGTTCTTGATATCTCGGAACTCTTTTAAAACATTCATCATATCCTCGCCAGTCCGTGATATATCTGAACTCTTACAATGCGAACCATTCATCATATGTTCACCAGTTCTTGATATATCTGAACTCTTAAAAAGCATTCACCATATCCTTGCCAGTTCTTGATATATGTGACCTCTTATAAAACATTCATCATATCCTCGCCAGTCAGTGATATATCTGAACTCCTATAAAACATTCATCATATCCTCGCCAGTTCTTGATATATCTGAACTCTTACAAAACATTCATCATATCCTCACCAGTTCGTGATATATCTGAACTCTTGCAAAACATTCATCATATCCTCGCCAGTTCTTGATATATCTGAACTCTTACAAAACATTCATCATATCCTCGCCAGTTCTCGATATATCTGAGCTCTTACAAAACATTCATCGTATCTTCGCCAGTTCTTGATATATCTGAACTCCTATAAAACATTCACCATATCTTCGCCAGTTCTTCATATATCTGAACTCTTACAAAACATTCATCATATCCTCGCCAGTTCTCGATATATCTGAACTCTTACAAAACATTCATCATATCCTCGCCAGTTCTTGATATATCTGAACTCTTATAAAACACTCATCATATCTTCGCCAGTTCTTGATATATCTGAACTCTTACAAAACATTCATCATATTCTCGCCAGTTCTTGATATATCGGAACTCTTATAAAACATTCACCATATCTTCGCCAGTTCTTGATATATCTGAACTCTTACAAAACATTCATCATATCCTCGCCTGTTCTTGATATATCTAAACTCCTATAAAACATTCACCATATCTTCGCCAGTTCTTGATATATCTGAACTCTTACAAAACATTCATCATATTCTCGCCAGTTCTTCATATATCTGAACTCTTACAATACAAAACATTCATCATATGCTCACCCGTTCTTGATATATCTGAACTCTTAAAAAGTATTCACCATATCCTCGCCAGTTCCTGATTTATCTGAACTCTTACAAAACATTAACCATATCCTCACCAGTTCTTGATATATCTGAACTCTTCCTATAGAAATCATTCAGCACCTCTTGGTACGTCTATGTCTTAACTCTTATTTCTTCGACAATGAATACCCAGTTTGTTTCATTGGCCATTACTAACATTGCACTACTTGTCTGACAAAATTTATGAACCCTTTTTTTGTTCTCGTCCTGTCTTCAAAACACTCAGATTACTGTGATAATTATATATCAAATTAAACTAAACAAGCACACTCATATAGCTCTTAACCCTTTAATGTCTAGATTTGTTTTTAAAAAGTACAGCCATTTGCGTATCGCATGCCGCTTTGCAGACTAAGAGAACACTATTTCTGAAATTTTACCACTGGTAAATTTTCAAACGTATTCTGCTCATGGCCTGCAAATGGACAGTCCTCAAGAATACTGCAGATGCCTGTTTTGGCTCGCTTCTACTTGAAAAAGTTAATGCTCAGGAGATTGCTTCTCAGAGCATCTAATTTTCAAACTGTTATGAAAAGACAACTACAACAGCTATAATGTGCTACTTTTAGGCTTACACGCCCCCCCCCACCCTTCCCCGACCCCCAACCCCCACTATGGGTGGATCCGCCCTAGAAATGATAACTACCATTCAAGTTGCTGAACTTATTACATAAGACGATAACAGGCCGACTAACTAAATATCGTTCATCTTTCCATCCCTCAAAGCCAGTGAGCAGACGTCTTCTTAGTTCGCGCTACTTCAAACTGCAACCTAGGAAGGCTGTCACAGCGTCATCCGGTGCCGATTATCTGAAGGGGTGACACGTTTTTATATGTCCGTGGATTCCACAAATTTACAATTTGAGCGTCTAAAGATCAAGGCCACTTTTTCAAGCTGACAATTTTTCGCAAGAATTATTATTCACCGAAATCTAAAGATAGTGGACACGGAAGTCTTTATTCTAACCGTCGCTTATTGGAAGTTTTCCAGGCGTCTGGAGCATGAACAACATAGACACCAGCAACACCGCCACCGCCAGGATCACCACCACCACTAATGTAGTTTCACAGTTGTAAAATCACCACGTTGTTACCGACTATGACATTTTAATCTCCGGATGGGTGGACAGACAGAGTCTAATATACAGATTGTCTGACATTCGCAATAATATAGGCAATTCATATAACAAATTTGGTTGAATTTCTCCTAACGGATTAAGAGCAGATAGCCGGACGACCGAGTGCAATATCCCTAATAATTTCTTTCAAATAGTGGGGAATAACAACAGCAAAGGCTGCAGACTAGTCCCTATGACCGAATTAATTAAAGTCTTACCTTAAATCACGTATGTCAACCGATGTCTTTTTCACAAATTTTGTGTTGGCAGGTCGAAAACACTTGCCTATAAACGCTAATAGGTCTGTTGCTATGTCTTACTGAGAAAACCAGTCACTCATGTGTATGGATCTCCTGCTGATTATGTAAATATGTAACACGACTTGTTAAAGTATAGTCAGTTTGCTGGTTTACTGAACATGCGCAGTTGCTATGCCAAGTCGGACGCTAAATAGTTAATTATAGTTCGTTGGTATCCGGTTCCTCCATTAAATTACCATTGTTGAAAATTTGGAGTCTGGTACCAGTCTCCATTAACCATTTCCGTCGTCTGTTTTGATGGCCTACGAAAATGGGTTATTTTGTCCGCTAAGACGCCAAAAAGCGTCCATATGACATAAAGTGGGAAGAAATAGGGGCTTGGAAACATTGGCATACAATGAGAAAGCATAATTTCATCAAACCAACTTTATTTAGGGAAATATGTACACTTTTATATGCATTTATACGTAGGAAGCGATCGGTGACCGCCATTTTGAAATTTCGCACTAACCATCTGAACCGAGCTCGGGTGTTCGGTCGACTATAGTTGAACTAGTTAAAGGTAACCTAAAATGGCGCATACCTACTTAGTGACATTGCATAGGAAACCTATGACAATATGAAAATAGGCGTTGCCTATAAGCGAACCCAGACATCATTTATTGTTTAAATAAATAGAACGAATTTGTATATGGTCGTAATGTCATAAATACATATATCCATGTATAGTACATTTGAAACTAATTTTCCATCACGCTTTTGGGACGGCATTCTAAAAAATCCAGTCCACAATATTCACAACAATGGGCTTGTTAAGTGATGACGATTCAGATTCAGATTCAGATTATTTATTGGCACGAAATCTACATACATATAGACATAGCCATACATAGATAGTACATGCGATATACAGTTGACAATAAGTAAAATATACATGATATATACAATACACACACGCGCACGCACGCACGCACACACACATACATAAGATGACATCCACGAACTAAGGCTGATGGCTCTGTTATCAAATTAAGTGGTTATATTAATATATGACGTATTTCCGGGTTTTGCTCGATTGTTAAATACACAAAACAATGTTTTTGTTTAACCCTTTAATACTCATTTCAAACAAAAACGGCTTCTGCGGAGGTCTTGAGAAATGCCCATTTGCAGACCAAGAGAAGACTATTTTTGAAAATTTACCACTAGAATGACTGGCTCGATAACCGAGCCAGTCATTCCAGTGTCAAATTTTCAAAAATAGTCTTCTCTTGGTCTGCAAATGGACATTTTCTATGAGAAAATTGAGATTTTCCAGAACAAATTCGAGTGTTAAAATGTTAACAACCAATGATGACGTCATAAACACGTACTTATGATGTAATAAAGCAAGATACACACTTTCGGGTTTGCGAATCACGCGCAGTGACACCATACTTAACAAGCCCATACTTAGGTCAAGTTCGACTCCTAACCATAGTTAGCCATAGCTAACTAGAGTACCAGTCGAACTTCAAATAGTTAACTAGCTAGTCAACTATAGTCAACCGAGCACCCGACCTCGGTTCAGATGGTTAGTGCGATATTTGCGTAAATTTCAAAATGGCGGACACCGATCGCTTACCACGAATAAATGCATATAAAAGTGTAAATATTTCAATAAATGGGACTACTGCACTTTAAGGGCCGCCGTTAATGTAGGCTGGTACCCGACTCCTCATACCCTCGCTGACGATTCTCTGGCTCAGGATATGGGGGCCGGTAACGGCTGCCATCTTTGTACGCGATTTACGTACATGACGTCATTACACAGATAGGGGAAATCCATACGACAGCAGACGCTTCAAAGCGAAATGACAGCTATTTAACCCTTGTAACAACACCGCTTCGGGTATTAGTATGGTCTTATCTGACTCATTTCGTTACACAACATAACTAAAATGGAATTTTTCACTAAAGACTATTGCCCCAAATTAAAAAAGTCCCGCTATTAATCTAGATTATTTTCTTGAAGGATAGCAGTAGGCACACTTCCAAATTTTGTTACCAGTTTTCGTTCATCGCTTAGTACCACTAAATAGTTAGCTACTTCTAATAGTAGAAGGCCCAGGCTACATATTTACTTGTTATGTGACTCTTCTAGAGTTTATTTTACGGGAATACTTGTATAAATTGTATAAAGTATACTAGTATTTCCTTCAAAATCAGCTTGGCCTACCACTAAGGGTAGTGGGGAGGGTGGGTGGTATTGGGGTGAGGGTGGCTGATTGGTGGAGGCAAATGAAAATCGTTCCAGCAGGGGTGTTTCCTGCGAAACTTTGAAAATTTGATTCATTGATTACTTTCTGTATCATGATTCCAACACATTATGTTGAATATTTTGAAACTAAAATTACTGGAATTGTAGAGGCCGTCACAGCATCTTACAATAATATTATTTGTGTCCATGGATCATATGGTCACATTTCTGCACCATTGGGTTAATATAATTTGGATAATGAGGGCCACCCCAGAGCTCCCCCCCCCCCCACCACCCACATCCACCCCATGCAACATTCACTCCAGCCAAAGTATATAAGGCACCATGGAATGATGGATGCCCTTTTTAAAATCAGTTTCAATGCCATAATACATATAATAATGATTTATCTGATTTTCACCATTGACCAACCATTAAAACCATGATTGACGTTAACTCTCCAGGTAAATAACTATGATCTACACGTGAACCACCGATCCTGTGATCATGTAGGCCTTTGGATCAGTAACAGATAACTCATTTATTAATGGTAAATCCAGATTGATCCATTTGGATCACTTGTTTTTCACAAGTAGAAAATCTAAATATATAAAAAGGACTTACATTTACTGCTTACTTTATCAAATACCTGTAAACTGTAGCTGGTTTAACCTGTGAAAGGTTATTGTTGAAATTAAAGTTGTTGTTAATTATGTCAATATTTACATGTAAATTTAGTTTGAAAATACAAATATGTTGGCCTGAAATGTGCAAATTTGTGATTAACAGAAAAGTTACACAGAAATGTAAACATTTCGACAGTTAAATGAGAATCTGGTTTTGAAATAACAGAGATTTAAATGGAAATGTGAAGATTTTACAAAATTCAGGCTAGTATTATGAAAATTTAAGTCAGAAATATAAAAGCTTTCAGCCTGAAACAAGGGCATTTTGGTTTAAATGAGATTAATTTCAGGCCACACTTAAATTTTTGTTTATTTGGGGTAACCAAATTAATATTTTGGTTATGTATGCTTATATATCCAAAATATATTATATGGTTTAATACTACAAACAAACCATAATTTAAGAGTGGGCTCAGTGATCTTGAAAAATGATACCAGACTGCCATAGATCAAAGTAGACTTTGAAACCAAGAGGCACAATGGGCATGGTGGGCCTGTATCACTCTCCTAGGATATCAGTATCTGTATAAGAAACATTTAAAATTGGGTTTCAAACACAGATTATGAATGGAATCATGGAAATGTGTACTTAAATGCAGAAATTTGTGCTGAATTGCACACATTTCTTGCTGAAATTTGTAAATTTTGTGTTAAAAGCAAAAGTTTAGAGAAATATATAAGTTTTGACAGTTAATATGTGTATCTGGGCTCAAAATGTTAAATCTGTAATGGACCGTTTCGTCAAATATTAGCCAGTGTTTAAAATTTAACAAGAAATTAGAAAATTTTGACCAAAAATGAAAGAATATGTGTGAAAATGCAAAAATTTGGTACTGAAATCTGTGAATTTGGGATTATAAGCAAATGTTTACCAAGAAATCTATAGATTTTCACAGTTAATAAGAATATCTGGGTTCAAAATGCTAAAAGAAATTTCAAATGACCAGTAATCTGAGAATTTAAGCTGGAAATATGAAGAATCTGGTCAGAAACATGCAAAGTCTTGGACAGGATACAAGAAAGTTTGGACTAAAAAGCAGCTGCAAAATGCAAAAGTAAGACAATTTAGGCTGAAGATACACACATTTCTGTATGAAGAATTGATATCTATGTTCCAAATATGAACATTTTATCAGGAAACATGAATATTTTAGCTAAAAAATTTAAGAATTTACCGGTAGTCCCAAAATGGCAAAACTTTGATATGAAATGATGGCCACTGGCCAATAATGTCAAATTCCTATTCAACAGGCCTAAAACCTATATTATCGCCATGTTCACTGCGAAAATTCATCAACTAAGACAGCTGAGTCTAAACCCTTTAATGGTAATTAAGCCGGCAAAAACCAGCCCTTGTAGTGGTATTGGTATTTTCAAGAATTTATCACTGTAATACCTGTGTCAGTCATTCCAGTGTTAAAATTTCAAAGAATATTATTTCTTGGACTGCAAATGGGCATTCACTAAGTAAAATTGCAATTTTCTTAACCAATCCTAACCATTAACAGCAACAATTTGGACTTGAAATATGAAGATTTTTGCAAGAAATGCATAATTTTTATTTAGAAACATGAAAATCTTGGTACAAAGGCAGAACTATTACCATTGGCTGAAAATACAAACATGTCTGTACAAAGCATGGATATCTAAGTTCCAAATTGAAAATTTTGACATAAACTTGACCATTTAGGTTAGAAATGAAAGAATTTGTATCCAAAATAAGATAACTTCCATGCAAAACAAAAGAATTGATGATCATGGACACTGGCTCAAAGATAAAAATCTATATATCACTGTTTTCACTGTCAAGACCATCAACTACATGTAACAAAAGCTCAGCTGTGATTGGTCGATAACGTTGAGTTTGCTTTAGCTTAGCTGACTCTTCACACACATATATCTGGGAAAAACATTTACCAGTAGATCAATCTGGCCTAGTTTCTTAAGAATATATGTAAACGGTAAATTTTCTTAAATTTGAATGGTCACCAAGAATAACACATTCAGCCAGTAAGCTTTGCATGAAGTGGATGAAGGTGTGACTTAGTGATCCAAATAGGCAAGGGCCTCTATTCCAAACTCAGAATTTGCTACTGGTAGAATGGTTAACCCTAAGGAACCTACGAGCCGTCTAGACGGCGCGCAAAAAGCGTACAAATAAACCTACCAGCCGTCTGGACGGTTTTCAACAAGTTGACGTAGAGAACAAAGCGCCGTCCTTGACGGCTTTAAGAGCACCAGTTTTCGATCGCTAAATACACAAGCATTACGGGCGTTTTATCCAATCAAACGTAGCGTTACATTACGTCAGATGACTGAATTTTATAAATCCACTGTTGATTGGTCAGTTTGTTTACAAATTTCTACGGGAAAATATAAATAGTTTTCTGTGAATGAAATTCCTAGCGTAAAATCGTCAACGATAGCGTGTCGATTCCTTTATTTAACCGAGTACTCGATTCCTTGATGGCCGGAATCGCTTAGTGAGAATGTCTAACCTAATTTATAATTGCGTCGGTAAAATATTACATACAGCTGAATAGCTACACTTACGCCTACAAGATTTAAGGTGCATCCTTACATAGCTTGCCCATTAATACCATTATATCACACCCGTCATTTAGCTTCTAGTGAGATATTGTCGTGCGTCTACGGTCTAATTTCTGTTCCTCAATCATCTATCATGATACCGCATGTTACGGGGCCGCTACTGGGTCAATACGGGCCCGTAACATGCATTATTAAAGTAATGCGAGTCATGAGACATATTAGCTTGCTATTGCCATTTGAAATCACCTTTGTTGACTGTTCCAGTTTTATTTCCGTTTTCTATTGTTCTTTAATCTTGTAAATGTTTCTCCTCTTTTTTTCTTCAGGATCATATGGCTAATAGGACAGTTATCTGGTTGAGATTTCATGAAAATGATGATTCTGTAATTCTATCTTCTGCACTATTTTATTAACCCCTACCATTCTGTCAAAATTTTAAATTTTCAAATTAAATTAAAAGAACTGGTGTTCTTGTCTCAACAGATTTGGTGGAAGATGTTGCTGTCGTAGATAGCAACATCATCTACTAAACCAAAGTTGTTCAAAAATGTACAATAGTTTCTATTAGCAGAAGTAGAACAGTACCAGTTTTCCAGGCTATTGGCACATTAAAAGATAGAATATTGACATAAGAGTGGTAAGGGTTAAATCTGATGCGCTTGATGTAAATCTACTGTACCATTTTATTTGGAATCACTTATTGTATAAGCTGCCATTGTAAACTACATGTATGTCAAATACAGTTTCTTCTATGTAAGAATGTCATATTACTTAGTAGGACTGGTGATTAAATTGTTGAATATTTTGAGATCGATTGGACTGGAAGATGTTGCTGCATTAGGTGACAACATGTTCCAGTGGTAAAGCTTGCGTATTAAAGGGTTGAATACTGTATTATTTGTAAGCTATCAGTGTAAATATCAAATAAAGTTCACTCAAAGTGAGAGGGAGAGAGAGAATCTCATCTTAGGTAATCAGACTGGACTATGTATAGTAGATTTGTTGAATATATCGAGTCCAATTTGATTGGAAACTGGTGTTGTTTTGGACAACAATAGATTCCAATTAAATTTGTCAAAATATACTCAACAGATTGTTTCTTTAGATTGCAGGTACTTTTGATCTTTATTGCTATTCATTCCTGGATTATTACCCTTGCCCTAAGGGGAAAGAGGGTATTATGTGTGTGCATGCGTCCAGTATTGCATCTAAAAAACTACTGATCCGATTCGTTTAAAATTTTAACACAACAAGCCAATATAACCTAAACAAGGGTTTCCAGACTTTGGCTGTGATCTGTGTGATCATACATAAAGATTTAACAAATTTGGATATGACAAAAACGGTAGGGTGGTCTCGGCGGTGGTTTACAATCTATGATTACTCCTGTTCATAATGTTATTTATCAAGCATCAAGTCTTCGACAATGATGGTAAGTGAGTGATAACTAGATTGCTTGGTCGATGACGCATTATAGCAAATCCCCATGCTCACCACTTTGACCTCTTTACCCATCCCATCCCTGGGGGCGTATCCTCTGCACTCCATAATCACATACCAAATTTGTTTGAATTAGTTTCATTACACAGAGACTGGAGTGGATTGATTTGAAAAATCTGCATGTCATCAGAGGAAGTGATCTGTGAGAGGAGTTAAAATTAACATGAGCCAGAGGCTAGTAGAAATTGACCAGGGTTAATACAATGACCAGCCCAATGGTAACAATTTCATTTGTCAACCCTTTAATGGTCATGGTGGCCAATGAATGCCTCTGCTGTGATCTTAAGAAATGTTGATTAGCAGAGCAAGACTTTTTGAAAATTTACCACTAGAATGCTCGGTAATTGAGCCAGTCATTCCAGTTGTAAAATTTCAAAAATAGTCTTCCCTTGGTCTATATAGAAAATTTGAAGGGCTAAAGTAGAATCTAGTAATAACTAGTCCTATCTGAACGTAGTGGCTCATTTCGCTTAATTTCAATTCATGGAGAGGGTGTCAACTGGTGTGCGAGAGTGGTCCATGAAAAATCCAGAAATCTAGATAAATCTGGAAGACTCTAATCTCTGCTTACAATAAATTTCTTGACCTTTTAACCCCTTCTCCAACCCAAAGAAATAAATGTCAGGCAATCCACAATTATATGGGCAACCCACACACCAAATTTCTTTGAATTCCACACAACAGTTTGGGAGTAAAATATGAGACATTTTTTTTGGATATTTGAACTTTGGACCCCACCCCCTGACCTTCAGTGGGCAGGGCCAAATCTAAATGTTGTCTTGCAAAGCGCAATCATATGGGTAACCGCCATACCAAATTTTGTTGAAATCGACCCAACTGTTTGGGAGGAGATAGCATGATGGACATACAGATAAGTGGATGGAGGCAATTATATCCCCATTTTTTCAAAACATGGAGATAATGAATGGACTCGAGGAGACAAGGTAGGTATGGGGATAATGAATGGACACAAAGAGACAAGGTTGGTAGGTATAATTAATTCAGTCATCATACTAAAATGTAATTTTCTTTCGGATTGAGAAATTAGGCTACAACCATCATTTGCCATGCCACATTGTTTTCAGGACTTGTCACGAAAGGGTTAAACATAGTAAAAACTGGAATTGACAAAGGGAAGGACAGAGCAGAAATTTAGATTTTCTAATGGATAATTTTTTAGCTATGCCCCGCCCATCTCTACATAAGCTCCATCGATGATTTGCGCGTGTTGGGATCAGTTTATATACTTTGAATCCTGAATTCCAAATTTCATGGTAACCATAGATACCGCTAACTTGGTGAATATTTTGAAACCAATTTCAAGTACTTTGATTTGACTGAAAGCTGTTGCTGCCCAACTCACCAGGTCAGCAAAGGCAAACTAATTCTAAAATATTCACCAGCTTTCTTTTATAAATTTTAATTTTTTCCCATTAAAATGAGATATGGGCAATTCATCTCTTACCTTGATCTTGTGCACATTACATTGTGTAGATTTCACTCTGCTGTCGCTGCTACTCACATAACAAATTCAGTTGACGTTTTGCCCCTCCCCCATCAGCCTCTTCCGACCTGAGCAGTGTCACAGCCTAATGTATTAGGTTACCTCACATTCTACACCCATAGGGCCATGATATGGTAAATCACCAGATTTGGTTATATTCCTTTAACTTTGACAGTCTTCCATCAACCCTACCTACCCCCCCCCCTCCCTCTGGGAATGGAGCCTAGTGTAAATGGTGTCTCCCAATCCACAAGCATATCTGTAATTTACACAATAATTTTGATTGACTTCTACCAAAAGCTTTCTGAGGAGATGGATGGACAGACAGACAGATGGAGGCGATTGTAATATCCCTGCAGTTTTTTCAAAACGTGTAGGTATAATTAAGAGATTAAATTTAATTTATTGATATTTGATTCAAATCCCACCCAATCTCAAATGAAACATAGAGCTTATGTGAGATGCACATTAGCTGAGCCCTCAGGAATACGGTTGATAACAGTCGGCAGTCGATCCAGAACAGCCGCCGGCATAGCTGTCAGCCATTGATGTGTGTAGTAGCTGATCATGTTTCGAACGTACATCATCATGTTTTAGTTCAAATATACTGTTTCCATACAAAAATTAGATAATAGAGTAACACAGGTCATCAAATTTTTATTTTTTATAAAATCCATGTTAGTAAATCCATTAGGCGTAGCAGAAAAAACTGAGTCCGTTTAGAGTTTAGAAGCCATCGCCATCAGTCACCTGCAAAAACTAGGAAGGATAAATTAGAAATATCCAAATTCTAAAAGTGTTATAGTAAGACTTTAACAATCAAAGTTTTTCATGAAAATTTAAATTTTCTCATAGACAATGCCCATATACAGACCAAGACCAAGAGCAAGTCATTCCAGTGATACATTTTCAAAAATAATCTTACTTTGGTCGGAAAATGTACATTTTCCTCGACAACTGCA
This sequence comes from Chaetoderma sp. LZ-2023a, assembly GCA_034401795.1. NCBI lineage: Eukaryota > Metazoa > Mollusca > Caudofoveata > Chaetodermatida > Chaetodermatidae > Chaetoderma > Chaetoderma sp. LZ-2023a. The sequence continues at coordinate 4,586,388 of CM067363.1, forward strand.
GCAGTTTTGGTCTGACTCAAATGTTAAATGGTTAACAATATACATGTACGGCGCAAGGTCATAGGGATATATAGTCCGAGTCTGCTGTGACTCAACCCGTCCCAGTGACAGATATTTGGACAGACTGTCACAGACTGACAGTCTGTCCAAATATCTGTCACAGGGGCAGGTTGAGTCAGAGCAGACTCAGACTAAAGGATATACTGGTAAACATTATGACCCGACAATGGGTGTTATGGTCATACACCACCCTCAGTTTTTAGCGCATAAATGAAATGAATAATATAATAAATGGTGGGCATATATCGTTCAAGGAGGGAGTATGACTACTAGTTACTGGATTAACCTTTTCAATCGACAAGAGCGAATAATAAATTTGCTACGAATGTTTCAAAGTTCTGTTGATTATTTTGAAACTAATTAAACTGGCTAAGGCAGCACCAGCTTCACATTGGATTCAAAATATTCAACATCTTACATTTATAATGACTGTAAATGTGGAGTTCTGGAATTTCAGGTTCAAATGTGACAATTGTTTTTGATTTTGGGCACACAAGTTTATTTCAGGGCCCCGGTTCTCTATATCTTTGATCAGAGGATACTGGCCACGCAGTAAATGGTGATAGATTTGTAACCAGGGCAATAGTGAAATATTTGTTTGCTAAGGAATTATTAGTAACTTAAGTAAGTTCCAGTCATTAATGATTATTAGTAAATGTGCTGTTACTTGTAAGTTTTCAGTTACTCAATGACTAATTTAACCGAGAAAGTTATAGATTGTGTTAAGTGAGCAGCTGAACCAATAATATATAAATCAATTTCGTTTACCTCGGGTCGCGAAATCACAATAAGGTTATAGATAAACAATCCGATAATCTCAATCATCGATGCGTGTCTTTGTTTACAATTTCCGAGATACCTTACTCTTCAAATTACTAGCATTAATTAGGCCGAGTTGAGATGCGAAAGTTGTCAAATATATCGGCATCCCACTTCCCGATTGGCAATATCGTTAATCTAGTCATCTGTCTACTTTTTAGTTTGTGGCATACAAGAAATATGCATAGATTGACATATTTGAACACACGACTATTTTGAAAAACAGCTGATCGTGTCGCCATCTTGCCGGAAAAATTAATATTCATGTGTTCCCGACCAATCAGACGCATCAATCTTATAGCACGTGATACGGTGTTGCCAATAACGAATCAGAATCAGAATATTTTATTGGCATGAATCTACATACATATAGATATAACCAAACTTCAAGTGACGTGAAATATGTACATGACGGACAGAATATGAGTATATGAATATATAAAAATATATATGTATATAAATATGCAATCTATATTATTTACCAATTACAGAGCACTGGAAGTTACATTATCCTATTGAGCGTAGAGCGTATTTATCTCAAGAATATGGCTTGGTACTCCCAAAACGAAACGCAGTGGGTCCGTAGGTCTACTGAAGTCATGGATGGTTGAGAAATACTAATTAATTATTTTGGAGAAAACTGCTCACACTAACCCTTTTAACAACCAATGAAATGGTAAGTGGGTAACGGGTAATGAGCTTGGTACTCGTATATTAGATACGGGTACAATTCTACAAATTCCTGTCGTTCTCTCGCGATCTTTCACGATAAACGATTCCTATTTGGGACGCCGCTACAAAAAGATGTCCGATGCTATAGAATCTTAGCGTAAAACATTCGCGTTCGCTTTTTAAACGGCTGAGTGCACCCAGCAATGCTACATAGCATAAAATTTGCCATTTATTCGCTGTCAACGCTGAGAAACCCTGGTATGTGTTCGATTATGTATAAAGGAATTATTCAACATTGAATGAGGCCTCCCCCCAAAATCATGACCGGAATTTCCCGAAATTGTACGGTACCATGACATAATATAATTGTCATTTTCACATCTTATCGGATGAAAACCTTCACGAAACTTTGGTATCTGTTAGTTTTAATACCATTGTGATTAAATTTATCAATGGCATTTGTAAAATTTAAAAAAACTCCGATAAACTTTGCAAAAATAGACCAATGTATTTATCCTATAAGGTGTGGCCATTTTGAGAGGCACGTTGACTAACTAAAATATATTTTTTTCATACAAATTTTATATGTACTTAAAGGCATTTTATTGCCCTTTCTAATGATATATAGTTTTATATATAGTGATCTGTTACTTTGCCAAAAATAGTTAATATAGTTGGCATGGTAGCACTACGCCGCTATCACTCCACTACAGCTAACGGGCTAGGTTTCTAAGCAAGTTTCTAGCTTTTGGCTGTAGGGTTTCTAGCACTTTTTTTGTAAATTCTTGGTAGGGCCCAGAGGGTTAAAGGTTTTTCAAAAAATTTAACGACATGCAAACAAACATTGCCTATTGTTTTATTTATTGAGCTATTTAGACCAAATATATTGCCATAGAATAAGCTCATTTGGCCTCTCATGCTTTTCAGACCAGGTGAGCTAGAACTGAGATCTGCAGAAAACTAAATATTTTGAAAATAATTTGTCTGAAAGTGATTTACATGTAGGTCTTGTGGTTTGTGCAGCTATATCCTTAAATCAAATTCTTTCTTCTTCTTTTCGTTCGCTGGTCATACCGCCAGTCCTGTAAGTGACTATCGACATGATCATAAGCGTTAAGTACGTGGATCCATGGTTTATTAGTGCGCCGTGCGGCCTGGAACCTCCGTCTTCAGCACTCGAGGTTTCTGTCAGGGTTACCTCACCCTTACCTCCTTTAGTCGCCTCTTATGACACGCAGAGGATACGGAAGGTGTATTCTAAGCCCCACCTACAGGGCAAGTTTTAAATCAAATAATGTGACTGAATTAATAAAGAAGCGAGGAGTGTTTTGGTCTTGCTCACTCTGATTGCAAATAAATCTGCTTTTAAGAGAGATGATATGAAGATTGTAGAATATCTTGAAAATAAACTGATTGACAGGTCTTTGGAACTCTCTATGGAACAGCAGGTTTCAGTGAAATTGTTTTTAAAATAGTTTGCCTATTGAAATAGCATGCGCATACACTGTCATTGTCATACAGAGTGAAATTGAATATTGTTTCCACTGTTTTTATTAATTTTTTTTTTTTGCAGATGAGAGTCCTCACCTCAGATGGATATGTTACTAAATGTGAAACATGACCATGTCACCGAAGTCATTATTGTTTTGTGTGACAGCATTTTCTCATTGAGTATAGGGGTACAGCATGAAATATATTGCTCAGATTTCCTGACTTTCCAGCTGATCATTGAAATCTTATATAAAATTTTTCATTCCAGTGAATTAAGTTGTGATTTACTTCTTAAACAGCAGATTTTCTATCCCTACACTTTTAGAAAAAATGTTGGAATAATGAAATGGCACTTGTTTGTTCATTTACAGGCCACGATGAGACTATTTTTTTTGTAAAGTTTACCTCTGTAATGACTGATTCTGCTGTCGCACCAGCCAATCGATCAGTGTTTAACTTTAAAAAATAGTCTCTTGGTGTACAGAGCCATTTCTCAAGACCACTGCAGAAGCTATTTTGGCCCGGTTCGGTGATTAACAGGTATAGTCAAGTCATTAACTCATTCAAAACCCAAAAACCATACAACATATTCCTCATGGTAATACGAGGTTGTTGGTTGTACAAGGTACATGGACATTTTGAGCTGATAGATAGTAATACCAGTTTAACCCTCAATGTCTCAATTTCAAGACAATTATACAGGAATCCTGTTAAATATTTGTAATCTATGGCAGCAGCAGCTCAGTCAAATTGGTGTCAAAATACTCAATATAATATTAATTATTGTACATCATAAAGAATATCAGGCTAAACAAATTACTCTGGATGAAAAACATTATGTTGAATATTGTGTTTTAACTAGATTCAAGATTCTTTACTTTCATATAGATAAATAATTTAATAGTTCAAAACAGGCATCCACCAAAGACTAAGGCTATGTGGTGCTGGGCCCTTGACAAACTAGGTGAATGCACAGATTCCAATCAAATTAAGTCCAAAATATTCAACTGTACATTTTATCTTGTTTTGGAAAAAATATACGTTATTTCTGAGCCATATTGTACGTCCAACAGCGGGAAGTTGACATTTCCCGGAATCTTAGAACACGTTTACAGAAATGCATTTCAGCAGCTTGAATCTGACAATTCGCTACAGATACACAATTTTTCCAAACAATGTTTGTTTGCATTTCATAAGATGGACTAGACACTGAATAAGTGTCGTTTTACGCGATGTATTTCCGTATTCATAATCAGCTGATTAAAATGTAAACAGAGTTATTTTACATTCCACTCGTTTGTTTTGGGGTTCCCCGGGCTAAAAATTGACAACCAATAGAAATATTCGGTCTTACACGTATGCGACTTATCTACATTAGCCAATCAGCGCCGTGGACTCTGTAGCCGTTACCGGCTCCACTATTGCGATTATGAGCAATTGGAGTCGGGTACCAGCTTACCGTTAATGGCCACCAAAATCTCACAAAGTACCGCAAACAGCGTGATTCCCCCGAGATTTCAGTGGTTGCTAGGAATCCCTTTAACTCAGAGCTGATTGGTTACCGTCAATCACGTGTTCTGGGGAACCTTAATTACAACGTCAATAGCATTATATGTTTAGAACGTTTTGGAGAGGAGAGTAAGGAGTTTGATTGTGACGTCACTGACTTGCCAAATAGTATTACGTCATTGCATTATTACGTCATAAATGAATTGCTGGCTTATATCATTTGTGTTGAAAATTTGACAAAATAGTAAATTCAATAAATCTATCATTCCAAATATTTAAAGCACTGTGTGGATTCATTCCCGCGTTTTCTGGATCTAATAAAACGCATATATTTCAATGAAAGCAAAGCAAACATATCGCTACCAACACCATCTAATCATTTCTATATAAACCATGTTTGCTTGAATTTTGTACTATAAAATTATTAGGAAATACTGATCCTATTCTTGGAAAATCCTTAGCAACCATTAAAATCTCGTGAAATCTCACCACTAACGGTATTTCATGATATTTCAGCGGCCATTATCGGCGGCGCCTAAACTGCAGTCTAGCTACTGCACTTTAAGGGCCGCCGTTAATGGCCACCAAAACCTCACAAAGTACAGCAAACAGCGTGATTCCCCCGAGATTTCAGTGGTTGCTAGGAATCCCTTTAACTCAGAGCTGATTGGTTAACGTCAATCACGTGTTCTGGGGAACCTTAATTATAACGTCAATAGCATTTTATGCCATATGGGCGCTTTTTGACGTCTTAGCGGAAAAAATAACCCATTTTCGTAGCTCATTAAAACAGACGACAGAAGGGTAAATGGAGACTGGTACCCGGCTCCAAATTTTCTGCAATAGTAATTGAATATGGAACCGGATACCAGCGAACTATAGTCGACTAAAATCAAGTTCGACTGGGCATAGCAACTGCGCATGATCAGTAAACCATGAACCTGACTATGGTTAGCGAGTCGAACTTGACCTAGGTCTATTGTCAGCGATACACGCCGGCTCTGTTCTATATCTGTAATTCCAGCCACTGAAGTCAGGGTAAATATTCCTCTTCTTCTTCTGACATTCCTTTTGCGAGGTACCAACCTTAGCGCTCGTTGTCGGCAATCAAGTATAATATAGTCAAATTTAAAATTAAAACAGCAACTAAAGATCTTTCTATTAGTGTTCTGGCATCAACAGTTTGTTCATTCTTGCATTTAAAAGACAGTTCATATTAACAGCTCATACACTTACATGTACAGTGCAGATTGTGCCACAAGGTACCATCTGACGATAACGGGGAGACTGTGCCACAAGTTACATCTGATGATAAGGGATAGATTGTGCCATAAGATACCATCTAGCAGTATGGAGATTGAGCCATAGGTACATCTAACGATAAGGGGGAGATTGTGCCACAATGTACCATCTGACGATAAGGCGGAGATTGTATCATAAGGTACCATCTGACGATAATGGGGAGATTGTGTCATAAGGTACAAGCTGGCGATAAGGGGAAGATTGTGGCATAAGGTACCATCTGAAGATAAGGGGGAGATTGTGTCACAAGGTACCATCTGACGATAAGGGGGAGATTGTGACATAAGGTACCATCTAGCAGTATGGAGATTGAGCCATAGGTACATCTAACGATAAGGGGGAGATTGTGCCACAATGTACCATCTGACGATAAGGCGGAGATTGTATCATAAGGTACCATCTGACGATAATGGGGAGATTGTGTCATAAGGTACAAGCTGGCGATAAGGGGAAGATTGTGGCATAAGGTACCATCTGAAGATAAGGGGGAGATTGTGTCACAAGGTACCATCTGACGATAAGGGGGAGATTGTGACATAAGGTACCATCTGACAATAAGGCGGAGATTGTGTCACAAGGTACCATCTGACGATAAAATGGAGATTGTGCTATAAGATAGCATCTGGCAGTATGGAGATTGAGCCATAGGTACATCTAACGATAAGGGGGAGATTGTGCCACAATGTACCATCTGACGATAAGGCGGAGATTGTATCATAAGGTACCATCTGACGATAAGGGTGAGATTGTGTCACAAGGTACCATCTGACGATAAGGGGGAGATTGTGCCATAAGATTCCATCTGGCAGATTGTGTCACACGGTACAAGCTGACGATAAGGGGGAGATTGTATCACAAGGTCCCATCTGATGATAAGGGGGAGAGTGTGTCACAAGGTACCATCTGACGATAAGGGGGAGATTATGTCACAATTTACAAGCTGACGATAAGGAGGAGATTGTGTCATAAGGTACTATCTGGCGATAAGGAGTGATTATATCACAAGGTACATCTGACGATAAGTGGGAGATTGTGCCACAAGGTACCAGCTGATGATAAGGGAGGATCGTGCCATAAGGTACCATCTGACGGTAAGGGGCAGATTGTGCCATAGGTACCATCTGACGATAATGAGGAGATTGTGTCATAAGTTACCAGCTGATGATAAGGGGGGATTGTGCCATAAGGTACCATCTGACGATAAGGGGGAGACTGTGCCATAGGTACCATCTGACGATAATGAGGAGATTGTGTCATAAGGTACAAGCTGACGATAATGGGGAGATTGTGACATAAGGTACCATCTGACGATAAGGGGGAGATTGTGTCATAAGGTACCATCTGACGATAAGGGGCAGATTGTGCCATAAGATACCATCTGACAATAAGGGGGAGATTGTGTCACAAGGTACCATCTGATGATAAAAGGGAGATTGTGCTATAAGATACCATCTGGCAGTATGGAGATTGAGCCATAGGTACATCTGATGATAAGGGGGAGATTGTGTCATAGGTACCATCTGACGATAATGGGGAGATTGTGTCATAAGGTACAAGCTGGCGATAAGGGGAAGATTGTGCCATAAGGTACCATCTGACGATAAGGGGGAGATTGTGACATAAGGTACCATCTGACGATAAAATGGAGATTGGGCTATAAGATACCATCCAGCAGTATGGAGATTGAGCCATAGGCACATCTAACGATAAGGGGGAGATTGTGCCACAATGTACCATCTGACGATAAGGCAGAGATTGTGTCACAAGGTACCATCTGACGATAAGGGGGAGATTGTGCCATAAGATTCCATCTGGCAGATTGTGTCACACGGTACAAGCTGACGATAAGGGGGAGATTGTATCACAAGGTACCATCTGATGATAAGGGGGAGAGTGTGTCACAAGGTACCATCTGACGATAAGGGGGAGATTATGTCACAATTTACAAGCTGACGATAAGGAGGAGATTGTGTCATAAGGTACTATCTGGCGATAAGGACTGATTGTGTCACAAGGTACATCTGACGATAAGTGGGAGATTGTGCCACAAGGTAGCAACTGATGATAAGGGAGGATTGTGCCATAAGGTACCATCTGACGATAAGGGGCAGATTGTGCCATAGGTACCATCTGACGATAATGAGGAGATTGTGTCATAAGGTACAAGCTGACGATAAGGGGGAGATTGTGACATAAGGTACTATCTGACGATAAGTGGGAGATTGTGTCATAAGGTACCATCTGACGATAAGGGGCAGATTGTGCCATAAGATACCATCTGACAATAAGGGGGAGATTGTGTCACAAGGTACCATCTGATGATAAAAGGGAGATTGTGCTATAAGATACCATCTGGCAGTATGGAGATTGAGCCATAGGTACATCTGACGATAAGGGGGAGATTGTGACATAAGGTACCATCTGAAGATAAGGGGGGAGATTGTGTCATAAGGTACCATCTGACGATAAGGGGGAGATTGTGACATAAGGTCCCATCTGACGATAAAATGGAGATTGTGCTATAAGATACCATCTGGCAGTATGGAGATTGAGCCATAGGAACATCTGACGATAAGGGGGAGATTGTGTCATAGGTACCATCTGACGATAATGGGGAGATTGTGTCATAAGGTACAAGCTGGCGATAAGGGGAAGATTGTGCCATAAGGTACCATCTGAAGATAAGGGGGAGATTGTGTCACAAGGTACCATCTGACGATAAGGGGGAGATTGTGACATAAGGTACCATCTGACGATAAAATGGAGATTGTGCTATAAGATACCATCTGGCAGTATGGAGATTGAGCCATAGGTACATCTAACGATAAGGGGGAGATTGTGCCACAATGTACCATCTGACGATAAGGCAGAGATTGTATCATAAGGTACCATCTGACGATAAGGGTGAGATTGTGTCACAAGGTACCATCTGACGATAAGGGGGAGATTGTGCCATAAGATTCCATCTGGCAGATTGTGTCACACGGTACAAGCTGACGATAAGGGGGAGATTGTATCACAAGGTACCATCTGATGATAAGGGGGAGAGTGTGTCACAAGGTACCATCTGACGATAAGGGGGAGATTATGTCACAATTTACAAGCTGACGATAAGGAGGAGATTGTGTCATAAGGTACTATCTGGCGATAAGGAGTGATTGTGTCACAAGGTACATCTGACGATAAGTGGGAGATTGTGCCACAAGGTACCAGCTGATGATAAGGGAGGATTGTGCCATAAGGTACCATCTGACGATAAGGGGCAGATTGTGCCATAGGTACCATCTGACGATAATGAGGAGATTGTGTCATAAGTTACCAGCTGATGATAAGGGGGGATTGTGCCATAAGGTACCATCTGACGATAAGGGGGAGATTGTGCCATAGGTACCATCTGACGATAATGAGGAGATTGTGTCATAAGGTACAAGCTGACGATAAGGGGGAGATTGTGACATAAGGTACCATCTGACGATAAGGGGGAGATTGTGTCATAAGGTACCATCTGACGATAAGGGGCAGATTGTGCCATAAGATACCATCTGACAATAAGGGGGAGATTGTGTCACAAGGTACCATCTGATGATAAAAGGGAGATTGTGCTATAAGATACCATCTGGCAGTATGGAGATTGAGCCATAGTTTACATCTGACGATAAGGGGGAGATTGTGACATAAGGTACCATCTGAAGATAAGGTGGGAGATTGTGTCATAAGGTACCATCTGACGATAAGGGGGAGATTGTGCCACAAGGTACCAGCTGACGATAAGGGGGAGATTGTGACATAAGGTCCCATCTGACGATAAAATGGAGATTGTGTCACAAGGTACATCTGGCGATAAGGTGGAGATTGTGCCACAAGGTACCAGCTGATGATAAGGGGAGATTGTGCCATAAGGTACATCTGACGATAAGGGGGAGATTGTGCCACAATGTACAAGCTGACGATAAGGCGGAGATTGTATCATAATGTACCATCTGACTATAAGGGGGAGATTGTGCCATAAGATTCCATCGGGCAGATTGTGTCACAAGGCACAAACTGACGATAAGGGGGAGAGTGTGTCACAATATACAAGCTGACGATAAGGGGGAGATTGTATCACAAGGTACCATCTGATGATAAGGGGGAGATTGTGTCACAAGTTACCATCTGATGATAATGGGGCGATTATGTCACAATTTACAAGCTGACGATAAGGGGGAGATTGTGTCATAAGGTTCATCTGACGATAAGTGGGAGATTGTGCCACAAGGGAACCATCTGACGATAAGGGGGCGATTGTGTCACAAGGTACAGCTGCTGATAAGGGGGGAGATTGTGCTATAAGATACCATCTGGCAGTATGGAGATTGAGCCATAGGAACATCTGACGATAAAGGGGAGATTGTGTCACAAGGTAGATCTGGCGATAAGGTGGAGATTGTGCCACAAGGTACCAGCTGATGATAAGGGGAGATTGTGCCATAAGGTACCATCTGACGATAAGGCGGAGATTGTGTCATAGGTACCATCTGACGATAATGGGGAGATTGTGTCATAAGGTACAAGCTGACGATAAGGGAAAGATTGTGGCATAAGGTACCATCTGAAGATAAGGGGGAGATTGTGTCACAAGGTACCATCTGACGATAAGGGGGAGATCGTGACATAAGGTACAATCCGACAATAAGGCGGAGATTGTGTCACAAGGTACCATCTGACGATAAAATGGAGATTGTGCTATAAGATACCATCTGGCAGTATGGAGATTGAGCCATAGGTACATCTAACGATAAGGGGGAGATTGTGCCACAATGTACTATCTGACGATAAGGCAGAGATTGTATCATAAGGTACCATCTGACGATAAGGGTGAGATTGTGTCACAAGGTACCATCTGACGATAAGGGGGAGATTGTGCCATAAGATTCCATCTGGCAGATTGTGTCACACGGTAAAAGCTGACGATAAGGGGGAGATTGTATCACACGGTACCATCTGATGATAAGGGGGAGAGTGTGTCACAAGGTACCATCTGACGATAAGGGGGAGATTATGTCACAATTTACAAGCTGACGATAAGGAGGAGATTGTGTCATAAGGTACTATCTGGCGATAAGGAGTGATTGTGTCACAAGGTACATCTGACGATAATTGGGAGATTGTGCCACAAGGTACCAGCTGATGATAAGGGAGGATTGTGCCATAAGGTACCATCTGACGATAAGGGGCAGATTGTGCCATAGGTACCATCTGACGATAATGAGGAGATTGTGTCATAAGTTACCAGCTGATGATAAGGGGGGATTGTGCCATAAGGTACCATCTAACGATAAGGGGGGGATTGTGCCATAGGTACCATCTGACGATAATGAGGAGATTGTGTCATAAGGTACAAGCTGACGATAATGGGGAGATTGTGACATAAGGTACCATCTGACGATAAGGGGGAGATTGTGACATAAGGTACCATCTGACGATAAGGGGTGAGATTGTGTCATCAGGTACCATCTGACGATAAGGGGGAGATTGTGTCACAAGGTACCATCTGATGATAAAAGGGAGATTGTGCTATAAGATACCATCTGGCAGTATGGAGATTGAGCCATAGGTACATCTGACGATAAGGGGGAGATTGTGCCACAATGTACAAGCTGACGATAAGGCGGAGATTGTATCATAATGTACCATCTGACTATAAGGGGGAGATTGTGCCATAAGATTCCATCTGGCAGATTGTGTCACAAGGCACAAACTGACGATAAGGGGGAGATTGTGTCACAATATACAAGCTGCTGATAAGGGGGAGATTGTATCACAAGGTACCATCTGACGATAACGGGGAGACTGTGCCACAAGTTACATCTGATGATAAGGGAGAGATTGTGCCATAAGATACCATCTAGCAGTATGGAGATTGAGCCATAGGTACATCTAACGATAAGGGGGAGATTGTGCCACAATGTACCATCTGGCGATAAGGCGGAGATTGTTTCATAAGGTACCATCTGACGATAAGGATGAGATTGTGTCACAAGGTACCATCTAACGATAAGGGGGAGATTGTGCCATAAGATTCCATCTGGCAGATTGTGTCACACTGTACAAGCTGACGATAAGGGGGAGATTGTATCACGAGGTACCATCTGATGATAAGGGGGAGTGTGTCACAAGGTACCATCTGACGATAAGGGGGAGATTATGTCACAATTTACAAGCTGACGATAAGGAGGAGATTGTGTCATAAGGTACTATCTGGCGATAAGGGGTGATTATATCACAAGGTACATCTGACGATAAGTGGGAGATTGTGCCACAACGTACCAGCTGATGATAAGGGAGGATTGTGCCATAAGGTACCATCTGACGATAAGGGGCAGATTGTGCCATGGGTACCATCTGACGATAATGAGGAGATTGTGTCATAAGTTACCAGCTGATGATAAGGGGGGATTGTGCCATAAGGTACCATCTGACGATAAGGGGGAGATTGTGCCATAGGTACCATCTGACGATAATGAGGAGATTGTGTCATAAGGTACAAGCTGACGATAAGGGGGGGATTGTGACATAAGGTACCATCTGACGATAAGGGGGAGATTGTGTCATAAGGTACCATCTGACGATAAGGGGCAGATTGTGCCATAAGATACCATCTGACAATAAGGGGGAGATTGTGTCACAAGGTACCATCTGATGATAAAAGGGAGATTGTGCTATAAGATACCATCTGGCAGTATGGAGATTGAGCCATAGGTACATCTGACGATAAGGGGGAGATTGTGTCATAGGTACCATCTGACGATAATGGGGAGATTGTGTCATAAGGTACAAGCTGGCGATAAGGGGAAGATTGTGCCATAAGGTACCATCTGAAGATAAGGGGGAGATTGTGTCACAAGGTACCATCTGACGATAAGGGGGAGATTGTGACATAAGGTACCATCTGACAATAAGGCGGAAATTGTGTCACAAGGTACCATCTGACGATAAAATGGAAATTGTGCTATAAGATACCATCTGGCAGTATGGAGATTGAGCCATAGGTACATCTAACGATAAGGGGGAGATTGTGCCACAATGTACCATCTGACGATAAGGCAGAGATTGTATCATAAGGTACCATCTGACGATAAGGGTGAGATTGTGTCACAAGGTACCATCTGACGATAAGGGGGAGATTGTGCCATAAGATTCCATCTGGCAGATTGTGTCACACGGTACAAGCTGACGATAAGGGGGAGATTGTATCACAAGGTACCATCTGATGATAAGGGGGAGAGTGTGTCACAAGGTACCATCTGACGATAAGGGGGAGATTATGTCACAATTTACAAGCTGACGATAAGGAGGAGATTGTGTCATAAGGTACTATCTGGCGATAAGGAGTGATTGTGTCACAAGGTACATCTGACGATAAGTGGAAGATTGTGCCACAAGGTACCAGCTGATGATAAGGGAGGATTGTGCCATAAGGTACCATCTGACGATAAGGGGGAGATTGTGCCATAGGTACCATCTGACGATAAGGGGGAGATTGTGTCATAAGGTACAAGCTGACGATAAGGGGCAGATTGTGACATAAGGTACCATCTGACGATAAGGGGGAGATTGTGTCACAAGGTACCATCTGACGATAAGGGGCAGATTGTGCCATAAGATACCATCTGACAATAAGGGGGAGATTGTGACATAAGGTACCATCTGACGATAAAATGGAGATTGTGCTATAAGATACCATCTGGCAGTATGGAGATTGAGCCATAGGTACATCTGACGATAAGGGGGAGATTGTGCCACAATGTACAAGCTGACGATAAGGCGGAGATTTGTATCATAATGTACCATCTGACTATAAGGGGGAGATTGTGCCATAAGATTCCATCTGGCAGATTGTGTCACAAGGCACAAACTGACGATAAGCGGGAGATTGTGTCACAATATACAAGCTGACGATAAGGGGGAGATTGTATCACAAGGTACCATCTGATGATAAGGGGGAGATTGTGTCACAAGGTACCATCTGACGATAACGGGGAGACTGTGCCATAAGATTCCATCTGGCAGATTGTGTCACAAGGCACAAACTGACCATAAGGGGGAGATTGTGTCACAATATACAAGCTGACGATAAGGGGGAGATTGTATCACAAGATACCATCTGACGATAAGGGTGAGATTGTGTCACAAGGTACTATCTGACGATAAGGGGGAGATTGTGCCATAAGATTCCATCTGGCAGATTGTGTCACATGGTACAAGCTGCCGATAAGGGGGAGATTGTATCACATGGTACCATCTGATGATACGGGGGAGAGTGTGTCACAAGGTACCATCTGACGATAAGGGGGAGATTATGTCACAATTTACAAGCTGACGATAAGGAGGAGATTGTGTCATAAGGTACTATCTGGCGATAAGGAGTGATTATATCACACGGTACATCTGACGATAAGTGGGAGATTGTGCCACAACGTACCAGCAGATGATAAGGGAGGATTGTGCCATAAGGTACCATCTGACGATAAGGGGGCAGATTGTGCCATGGGTACCATCTGACGATAATGAGGAGATTGTGTCATAAGTTACCAGCTGATGATAAGGGGGGATTGTGCCATAAGGTACCATCTGACAATAAGGGGGAGATTGTGCCATAGGTACCATCTGACGATAATGAGGAGATTGTGTCATAAGGTACAAGCTGACGATACGAGGGGGATTGTGACATAAGGTACCATCTGACGATAAGGGGGAGATTGTGTCATAAGGTACCATCTGACGATAAGGGGCAGATTGTGCCATAAGATACCATCTGACAATAAGGGGGAGATTGTGTCACAAGGTACCATCTGATGATAAAAGGGAGATTGTGCTATAAGATACCATCTGGCAGTATGGAGATTGAGCCATAGGTACATCTGACGATAAGGGGGAGATTGTGTCATAGGTACCATCTGACGATAATTGGGAGATTGTGTCATAAGGTACAAGCTGGCGATAAGGGGAAGATTGTGCCATAAGGTACCTTCTGAGGGTAAGGGGGAGATTGTGTCACAAGGTACCATCTGACGATAAGGGGGAGATTGTGACATAAGGTACCATCTGACAATAAGGCGGAGATTGTGTCACAAGGTAACCTCTGACGATAAAATGGAGATTGTGCTATAAGATACCATCTGGCAGTATGGAGATTGAGCCATAGGTACATCTAACGATAAGGGGGAGATTGTGCCACAATGTACCATCTGACGATAAGGAAGAGATTGTATCATAAGGTACCATCTGACGATAAGGGTGAGATTGTGTCACAAGGTACCATCTGACGATAAGGGGGAGATTGTGCCATAAGATTCCATCTGGCAGATTGTGTCACACGGTACAAGCTGACGATAAGGGGGAGATTGTATCACAAGGTACCATCTGATGATAAGGGGGAGAGTGTGTCACAAGGTACCATCTGACGATAAGGGGGAGATTATGTCACAATTTACAAGCTGACGATAAGGAGGAGATTGTGTCATAAGGTACTATCTGGCGATAAGGAGTGATTGTGTCACAAGGTACATCTGACGATAAGTGGAAGATTGTGCCACAAGGTACCAGCTGATGATAAGGGAGGATTGTGCCATAAGGTACCATCTGACGATAAGGGGGAGATTGTGCCATAGGTACCATCTGACGATAATGAGGAGATTGTGTCATAAGGTACAAGTTGACGATAAGGGGGAGATTGTGACATAAGGTACCATCTGACGATAAGGGGGAGATTGTGTCATAAGGTACCATCTGACGATAAGGGGCAGATTGTGCCATAAGATACCATCTGACAATAAGTGGGAGATTGTGTCACAAGGTACCATCTGATGATAAAAGGGAGATTGTGCTATAAGATACCATCTGGCATTATGGAGATTGAGCCATAGGTACATCTGACGATAAGGGGGAGATTGTGACATAAGGTACCATCTGAAGATAAGGGGTGAGATTGTGTCATCAGGTACCATCTGACGATAAGGGGGAGATTGTGACATAAGGTACCATCTGACGATAAAATGGAGATTGTGCTATAAGATACCATCTGGCAGTATGGAGATTGAGCCATAGGTACATCTGACGATAAGGGGGAGATTGTGCCACAATGTACAAGCTGACGATAAGGCGGGGATTGTATCATAATGTACCATCTGACTATAAGGGGGAGATTGTGCTATAAGATTCCATCTGACAGATTGTGTCACAAGGCACAAACTGACGATAAGCGGGAGATTGTGTCACAATATACAAGCTGACGATAAGGGGGAGATGGTATCACAAGGTACCATCTGATGATAAGGGGGAGATTGTGTCACAAGATACCATCTGACGATAACGGGGAGACTGTGCCATAAGATTCTATCTGGCAGATTGTGTCACAAGGCACAAACTGACGATAAGGGGGAGATTGTGTCAGAATATACAAGCTGACGATAAGGGGGAGATTGTATCACAAGGTACCATCTGATGCTAAGGGGGAGAGTGTGTCACAAGGTACCATCTGACGATAAGGGGGAGATTATGTCACAATTTACAAGCTGACGATAAGGAGGAGATTGTGTCATAAGGTACTATCTGGCGATAAGGAGTGATTGTGTCACAAGGTACATCTGACGATAAGTGGAAGATTGTGCCACAAGGTACCAGCTGATGATAAGGGAGGATTGTGCCATAAGGTACCATCTGACGATAAGGGGCAGATTGTGCCATAGGTACCATCTGACGATAATGAGGAGATTGTTTCATAAGTTACCAGCTGATGATAAGGGGGGATTTTGCCATAAGGTACCATCTGACGATAAGGGGGAGATTGTGCCATAGGTACCATCTGACGGTAATGAGGAGATTGTGTCATAAGGTACAAGCTGACGATAAGGGGGAGATTGTGACATAAGGTACCATCTGACGATAAGGGGGAGATTGTGTCATAAGGTACCATCTGACGATAAGGGGCAGATTGTGCCATAAGATACCATCTGACAATAAGGGGGTGATTGTGTCACAAGGTACCATCTGATGATAAAAGGGAGATTGTGCTATAGGATACCATCTGGCAGTATGGCGATTGAGCCATAGGTACATCTGACGATAAGGGGGAGATTGTGCCACAATGTACAAGCTGACGATAAGGCGGAGATTGTATCATAATGTACCATCTGACTATAAGGGGGAGATTGTGCCATAAGATTCCATCTGGCAGATTGTGTCACAAGGCACAAACTGACGATAAGGGGGAGATTGTGTCACAATATAAAGCTGATGATAAGGGGGAGATTGTATCATAAGGTACCATCTGACGATAACGGGGAGACTGTGCCACAAGTTACATCTGATGATAAGGGAGAGATTGTGCCATAAGATACCATCTAGCAGTATGGAGATTGAGCCATAGGTACATCTAACGATAAGGGGGAGATTGTGCCACAATGTACCATCTGACGATAAGGCGGAGATTGTATCATAAGGTACCATCTGACGATAAGGGTGAGATTGTGTCACAAGGTACCATCTAACGATAAGGGGGAGATTGTGCCATAAGATTCCATCTGGCAGATTGTGTCACACGGTACAAGCTGACGATAAGGGGGAGATTATATCACAAGGTACCATCTGATGGTAAGGGGGAGAGTGTGTCACAAGGTACCATCTGACGATAAGGGGGAGATTATGTCACAATTTACAAGCTGACGATAAGGAGGAGATTGTGCCATAAGGTACTATCTGGCGATAAGGGGTGATTATATCACAAGGTACATCTGACGATAAGTGGGAGATTGTGCCACAACGTACCAGCTGATGATAAGGGAGGATTGTGCCATAAGGTACCATCTGACGATAAGGTGCAGATTGTGCCATGGGTACCATCTGACGATAATGAGGAGATTGTGTCATAAGTTACCAGCTGATGATAAGGGGGGATTGTGCCATAAGGTACCATCTGACGATAAGGGGGAGATTGTGCCATAGGTACCATCTGACGATAATGAGGAGATTGTGTCATAAGGTACAAGCTGACGATAAGGGGGAGATTGTGACATAAGGTACCATCTGACGATAAGGGGGAGATTGTGTCATAAGGTACCATCTGACGATAAGGCGCAGATTGTGCCATAAGATACCATCTGACAATAAGGGGGTGATTGTGTCACAAGGTACCATCTGATGATAAAAGGGAGATTGTGCTATAAGATACCATCTGGCAGTATGGAGATTGAGCCATAGGTACATCTGACGATAAGGGGGAGATTGTGCCACAATGTACAAGCTGACGATAAGGCGGAGATTGTATCATAATGTACCATCTGACTATAAGGGGGAGATTGTGCCATAAGATTCCATCTGGCAGATTGTGTCACAAGGCACAAACTGACGATAAGGGGGAGATTGTGTCACAATATACAAGCTGATGATAAGGGGGAGATTGTATCACAAGGTACCATCTGACGATAACGGGGAGACTGTGCCACAAGTTACATCTGATGATAAGGGAGAGATTGTGCCATAATATACCATCTAGCAGTATGGAGATTGAGCCATAGGTACATCTAACGATAAGGGGGAGATTGTGCCATAAGATTCCATCTGGCAGATTGTGTCACACGGTACAAGCTGACGATAAGGGGGAGATTGTATCACAAGGTACCATCTGATGATAAGGGGGAGAGTGTGTCACAAGGTACCATCTGACGATAAGGGGGAGATTATGTCACAATTTACAAGCTGACGATAAGGAGGAGATTGTGTCATAAGGTACTATCTGGCGATAAGGAGTGATTGTGTCACAAGGTACATCTGACGATAAGTGGAAGATTGTGCCACAAGGTACCAGCTGATGATAAGGGAGGATTGTGCCATAAGGTACCATCTGACGATAAGGGGGAGATTGTGCCATAGGTACCCTCTGACGATAATGAGACGATTGTGTCATAAGGTACAAGTTGACGATAAGGGGGAGATTGTGACATAAGGTACCATCTGACGATAAGGGGGAGATTGTGTCATAAGGTACCATCTGACGATAAGGGGCAGATTGTGCCATAAGATACCATCTGACAATAAGTGGGAGATTGTGTCACAAGGTACCATCTGATGATAAAAGGGAGATTGTGCTATAAGATACCATCTGGCATTATGGAGATTGAGCCATAGGTACATCTGACGATAAGTGGGAGATTGTGACATAAGGTACCATCTGAAGATAAGGGGTGAGATTGTGTCATCAGGTACCATCTGACGATAAGGGGGAGATTGTGACATAAGGTACCATCTGACGATAAAATGGAGATTGTGCTATAAGATACCATCTGGCAGTATGGAGATTGAGCCATAGGTACATCTGACGATAAGGGGGAGATTGTGCCACAATGTACAAGCTGACGATAAGGCGGAGATTGTATCATAATGTACCATCTGACTATAAGGGGGAGATTGTGCCATAAGATTCCATCTGGCAGATTGTGTCACAAGGCACAAACTGACGATAAGCGGGAGATTGTGTCACAATATACAAGCTGACGATAAGGGGGAGATGGTATCACAAGGTACCATCTGATGATAAGGGGGAGATTGTGTCACAAGGTACCATCTGACGATAACGGGGAGACTGTGCCATAAGATTCTATCTGGCAGATTGTGTCACAAGGCACAAACTGACGATAAGGGGGAGATTGTGTCACAATATACAAGCTGACGATAAGGGGGAGATTGTATCACAAGGTACCATCTGATGATAAGGGGGAGAGTGTGTCACAAAGTACCATCTGACGATAAGGGGGAGATTATGTCACAATTTACAAGCTGACGATAAGGAGGAGATTGTGTCATAAGGTACTATCTGGCGATAAGGAGTGATTGTGTCACAAGGTACATCTGACGATAAGTGGAAGATTGTGCCACAAGGTACCAGCTGATGATAAGGGAGGATTGTGCCATAAGGTACCATCTGACGATAAGGGGCAGATTGTGCCATAGGTACCATCTGACGATAATGAGGAGATTGTGTCATAAGTTACCAGCTGATGATAAGGGGGGATTTTGCCATAATGTACCATCTGACGATAAGGGGGAGATTGTGCCATAGGTACCATCTGACGATAATGAGGAGATTGTGTCATAAGGTACAAGCTGACGATAAGGGGGAGATTGTGACATAAGGTACCATCTGACGATAAGGGGCAGATTGTGCCATAAGATACCATCTGACAATAAGGGGGTGATTGTGTCACAAGGTACCATCTGATGATAAAAGGGAGATTGTGCTATAGGATACCATCTGGCAGTATGGCGATTGAGCCATAGGTACATCTGACGATAAGGGGGAGATTGTGCCACAATGTACAAGCTGACGATAAGGCGGAGATTGTATCATAATGTACCATCTGACTATAAGGGGGAGATTGTGCCATAAGATTCCATCTGGCAGATTGTGTCACAAGGCACAAACTGACGATAAGGGGGAGATTGTGTCACAATATACAAGCTGATGATAAGGGGGAGATTGTATCATAAGGTACCATCTGACGATAACGGGGAGACTGTGCCACAAGTTACATCTGATGATAAGGGAGAGATTGTGCCATAAGATACCATCTAGCAGTATGGAGATTGAGCCATAGGTACATCTAACGATAAGGGGGAGATTGTGCCACAATGTACCATCTGACGATAAGGCGGAGATTGTATCATAAGGTACCATCTGACGATAAGGGTGAGATTGTGTCACAAGGTACCATCTAACGATAAGGGGGAGATTGTGCCATAAGATTCCATCTGGCAGATTGTGTCACACGGTACAAGCTGACGATAAGGGGGAGATTGTATCACAAGGTACCATCTGATGATAAGGGGGAGAGTGTGTCACAAGGTACCATCTGACGATAAGGGGGAGATTATGTCACAATTTACAAGCTGACGATAAGGAGGAGATTGTGCCATAAGGTACTATCTGGCGATAAGGGGTGATTATATCACAAGGTACATCTGACGATAAGTGGGAGATTGTGCCACAACGTACCAGCTGATGATAAGGGAGGATTGTGCCATAAGGTACCATCTGACGATAAGGGGCAGATTGTGCCATGGGTACCATCTGACGATAATGAGGAGATTGTGTCATAAGTTACCAGCTGATGATAAGGGGGGATTGTGCCATAAGGTACCATCTGACGATAAGGGGGGGATTGTGCCATAGGTACCATCTGACGATAATGAGGAGATTGTGTCATAAGGTACAAGTTGACGATAAGGCGCAGATTGTGCCATAAGATACCATCTGACAATAAGGGGGTGATTGTGTCACAAGGTACCATCTGATGATAAAAGGGAGATTGTGCTATAAGATACCATCTGGCAGTATGGAGATTGAGCCATAGGTACATCTGACGATAAGGGGGAGATTGTGCCACAATGTACAAGCTGACGATAAGGCGGAGATTGTATCATAATGTACCATCTGACTATAAGGGGGAGATTGTGCCATAAGATTCCATCTGGCAGATTGTGTCACAAGGCACAAACTGACGATAAGGGGGAGATTGTGTCACAATATACAAGCTGATGATAAGGGGGAGATTGTATCACAAGGTACCATCTGACGATAACGGGGAGACTGTGCCACAAGTTACATCTGATGATAAGGGAGAGATTGTGCCATAAGATACCATCTAGCAGTATGGAGATTGAGCCATAGGTACATCTAACGATAAGGGGGAGATTGTGCCACAATGTACCATCTGGCGATAAGGTCAGAGATTGTTTCATAAGGTACCATCTGACGATAAGTGTGAGATTGTGTCACAAGGTACCATCTAACGATAAGGGGGAGATTGTGCCATAAGATTCCATCTGGCAGATTGTGTCACACGGTACAAGCTGACGATAAGGGGGAGATTGTATCACAAGGTACCATCTGATGATAAGGGGGAGAGTGTGTCACAAGGTACCATCTGACGATAAGGGGGAGATTATGTCACAATTTACAAGCTGACGATAAGGAGGAGATTGTGTCATAAGGTACTATCTGGCGATAAGGAGTGATTGTGTCACAAGGTACATCTGACGATAAGTGGAAGATTGTGCCACAAGGTACCAGCTGATGATAAGTGAGGATTGTGCCATAAGGTACCATCTGACGATAAGGGGGAGATTGTGCCATAGGTACCATCTGACGATAATGAGGAGATTGTGTCATAAGGTACAAGTTGACGATAAGGGGGAGATTGTGACATAAGGTACCATCTGACGATAAGGGGGAGATTGTGTCATAAGGTACCATCTGACGATAAGGGGGAGATTGTGTCATAAGGTACCATCTGACGATAAGGGGCAGATTGTGCCATAAGATACCATCTGACAATAAGTGGGAGATTGTGTCACAAGGTACCATCTGATGATAAAAGGGAGATTGTGCTATAAGATACCATCTGGCATTATGGAGATTGAGCCATAGGTACATCTGACGATAAGGGGGAGATTGTGACATAAGGTACCATCTGAAGATAAGGGGTGAGATTGTGTCATCAGGTACCATCTGACGATAAGGGGGAGATTGTGACATAAGGTACCATCTGACGATAAAATGGAGATTGTGCTATAAGATACCATCTGGCAGTATGGAGATTGAGCCATAGGTACATCTGACGATAAGGGGGAGATTGTGCCACAATGTACAAGCTGACGATAAGGCGGAGATTGTATCATAATGTACCATCTGACTATAAGGGGGAGATTGTGTCACAAGGTACCATCTGACGATAACGGGGAGACTGTGCCATAAGATTCTATCTGGCAGATTGTGTCACAAGGCACAAACTGACGATAAGGGAGAGATTGTGTCACAATATACAAGCTGACGATAAGGGGGAGATTGTATCACAAGGTACCATCTGATGATAAGGGGGAGAGTGTGTCACAAGGTACCATCTGACGATAAGGGGGAGATTATGTCACAATTTACAAGCTGACGATAAAGAGGAGATTGTGTCATAAGGTACTATCTGGCGATAAGGAGTGATTGTGTCACAAGGTACATCTGACGATAAGTGGAAGATTGTGCCACAAGGTACCAGCTGATGATAAGGGAGGATTGTGCCATAAGGTACCATCTGACGATAAGGGGCAGATTGTGCCATAGGTACCATCTGACGATAATGAGGAGATTGTGTCATAAGTTACCAGCTGATGATAAGGGGGGATTTTGCCCTAAGGTACCATCTGACGATAAGGGGGAGATTGTGCCATAGGTACCATCTGACGATAATGAGGAGATTGTGTCATAAGGTACAAGCTGACGATAAGGGGGAGATTGTGACATAAGGTACCATCTGACGATAAGGGGGAGATTGTGTCATAAGGTACCATCTGACGATAAGGGGCAGATTGTGCCATAAGATACCATCTGACAATAAGGGGGTGATTGTGTCACAAGGTACCATCTGATGATAAAAGGGAGATTGTGCTATAGGATACCATCTGGCAGTATGGAGATTGAGCCATAGGTACATCTGACGATAAGGGGGAGATTGTGCCACAATGTACAAGCTGACGATAAGGCGGAGATTGTATCATAATGTACCATCTGACTATAAGGGGGAGATTGTGCCATAAGATTCCATCTGGCAGATTGTGTCACAAGGCACAAACTGACGATAAGGGGGAGATTGTGTCACAATATACAAGCTGATGATAAGGGGGAGATTGTATCATAAGGTACCATCTGACGATAACGGGGAGACTGTGCCACAAGTTACATCTGATGATAAGGGAGAGATTGTGCCATAAGATACCATCTAGCAGTATGGAGATTGAGCCATAGGTACATCTAACGATAAGGGGGAGATTGTGCCACAATGTACCATCTGACGATAAGGCGGAGATTGTATCATAAGGTACCATCTGACGATAAGGGTCAGATTGTGTCACAAGGTACCATCTAACGATAAGGGGGAGATTGTGCCATAAGATTCCATCTGGCAGATTGTGTCACACGGTACAAGCTGACGATAAGGGGGAGATTGTATCACAAGGTACCATCTGATGATAAGGGGGAGAGTGTGTCACAAGGTACCATCTGACGATAAGGGGGAGATTATGTCACAATTTACAAGCTGACGATAAGGAGGAGATTGTGCCATAAGGTACTATCTGGCGATAAGGGGTGATTATATCACAAGGTACATCTGACGAT
This sequence comes from Chaetoderma sp. LZ-2023a, assembly GCA_034401795.1. Lineage (NCBI taxonomy): Eukaryota > Metazoa > Mollusca > Caudofoveata > Chaetodermatida > Chaetodermatidae > Chaetoderma > Chaetoderma sp. LZ-2023a. Next base: position 4,610,443 of record CM067363.1, read on the forward strand.
AAGTGGGAGATTGTGCCACAACGTACCAGCTGATGATAAGGGAGGATTGTGCCATAAGGTACCATCTGACGATAAGGGGCAGATTGTGCCATGGGTACCATCTGACGATAATGAGGAGATTGTGTCATAAGTTACCAGCTGATGATAAGGGGGGATTGTGCCATAAGGTACCATCTGACGATAAGGGGGAGATTGTGCCATAGGTACCATCTGACGATAATGAGGAGATTGTGTCATAAGGTACAAGCTGACGATAAGGGGGAGATTGTGACATAAGGTACCATCTGACGATAAGGTGGAGATTGTGTCATAAGGTACCATCTGACGATAAGGCGCATATTGTGCCATAAGATACCATCTGACAATAAGGGGGTGATTGTGTCACAAGGTACCATCTGATGATAAAAGGGAGATTGTGCTATAAGATACCATCTGGCAGTATGGAGATTGAGGCATAGGTACATCTGACGATAAGGGGGAGATTGTGCCACAATGTACAAGCTGACGATAAGGCGGAGATTGTATCATAATGTACCATCTGACTATAAGGGGGAGATTGTGCCATAAGATTCCATCTGGCAGATTGTGTCACAAGGCACAAACTGACGATAAGGGGGAGATTGTGTCACAATATACAAGCTGATGATAAGGGGGAGATTGTATCACAAGGTACCATCTGACGATAACGGGGAGACTGTGCCACAAGTTACATCTGATGATAAGGGAGAGATTGTGCCATAAGATACCATCTAGCAGTATGGAGATTGAGCCATAGGTACATCTAACGATAAGGGGGAGATTGTGCCACAATGTACCATCTGGCGATAAGGTCGGAGATTGTTTCATAAGGTACCATCTGACGATAAGTGTGAGATTGTGTCACAAGGTACCATCTAACGATAAGGGGGAGATTGTGCCATAAGATTCCATCTGGCAGATTGTGTCACACGGTACAAGCTGACGATAAGGGGGAGATTGTATCACAAGGTACCATCTGATGATAAGGGGGAGAGTGTGTCACAAGGTACCATCTGACGATAAGGGGGAGATTATGTCACAATTTACAAGCTGACGATAAGGAGGAGATTGTGTCATAAGGTACTATCTGGGGATAAGGAGTGATTGTGTCACAAGGTACATCTGACGATAAGTGGAAGATTGTGCCACAAGGTACCAGCTGATGATAAGGGAGGATTGTGCCATAAGGTACCATCTAACGATAAGGGGGAGATTGTGCCATAGGTACCATCTGACGATAATGAGGAGATTGTGTCATAAGGTACAAGTTGACGATAAGGGGGAGATTGTGACATAAGGTACCATCTGACGATAAGGGGGAGATTGTGTCATAAGGTACCATCTGACGATAAGGGGCAGATTGTGCCATAAGATACCATCTGACAACAAGTGGGAGATAGTGTCACAAGGTACCATCTGATGATAAAAGGGAGATTGTGCTATAAGATACCATCTGGCATTATGGAGATTGAGCCATAGGTACATCTGACGATAAGGGGGAGATTGTGACATAAGGTACCATCTGAAGATAAGGGGTGAGATTGTGTCATCAGGTACCATCTGACGATAAGGGGGAGATTGTGACATAAGGTACCATCTGACGATAAAATGGAGATTGTGCTATAAGATACCATCTGGCAGTATGGAGATTGAGCCATAGGTACATCTGACGATAAGGGGGAGATTGTGCCACAATGTACAAGCTGACGATAAGGCGGAGATTGTATCATAATGTACCATCTGACTATAAGGGGGAGATTGTGCCATAAGATTCCATCTGGCAGATTGTGTCACAAGGCACAAACTGACGATAAGCGGGAGATTGTGTCACAATATACAAGCTGACGATAAGGGGGAGATGATATCACAAGGTACCATCTGATGATAAGGGGGAGATTGTGTCACAAGGTACCATCTGACGATAACGGGGAGACTGTGCCATAAGATTCTATCTGGCAGATTGTGTCACAAGGCACAAACTGACGATAAGGGGGAGATTGTGTCACAATATACAAGCTGACGATAAGGGGGAGATTGTATCACAAGGTACCATCTGATGATAAGGGGGAGAGTGTGTCACAAGGTACCATCTGACAATAAGGGGGAGATTATGTCACAATTTACAAGCTGACGATAAGGAGGAGATTGTGTCATAAGGTACTATCTGGCGATAAGGAGTGATTGTGTCACAAGGTACATCTGACGATAAGTGGAAGATTGTGCCACAAGGTACCAGCTGATGATAAGGGAGGATTGTGCCATAAGGTACCATCTGACGATAAGGGGCAGATTGTGCCATAGGTACCATCTGACGATAATGAGGAGATTGTGTCATAAGTTACCAGCTGATGATAAGGGGGGATTTTGCCATAAGGTACCATCTGACGATAAGGGGGAGATTGTGCCATAGGTACCATCTGACGATAATGAGGAGATTGTGTCATAAGGTACAAGCTGACGATAAGGGGGAGATTGTGACATAAGGTACCATCTGACGATAAGGGGGAGATTGTGTCATAAGGTACCATCTGACGATAAGGGGCAGATTGTGCCATAAGATACCATCTGACAATAAGGGGGTGATTGTGTCACAAGGTACCATCTGATGATAAAAGGGAGATTGTGCTATAGGATACCATCTGGCAGTATGGAGATTGAGCCATAGGTACATCTGACGATAAGGGGGAGATTGTGCCACAATGTACAAGCTGACGATTAGGCGGAGATTGTATCATAATGTACCATCTGACTATAAGGGGGAGATTGTGCCATAAGATTCCATCTGGCAGATTGTGTCACAAGGCACAAACTGACGATAAGGGGGAGATTGTGTCACAATATACAAGCTGATGATAAGGGGGAGATTGTATCATAAGGTACCATCTGACGATAACGGGGAGACTGTGCCACAAGTTACATCTGATGATAAGGGAGAGATTGTGCCATAAGATACCATCTAGCAGTATGGAGATTGAGCCATAGGTACATCTAACGATAAGGGGGAGATTGTGCCACAATGTACCATCTGACGATAAGGCGGAGATTGTATCATAAGGTACCATCTGACGATAAGGGTGAGATTGTGTCACAAGGTATCATCTAACGATAAGGGGGAGATTGTGCCATAAGATTCCATCTGGCAGATTGTGTCACACGTACAAGCTGACGATAAGGGGGAGATTGTATCACAAGGTACCATCTGATGATTAGGGGGAGAGTGTGTCACAAGGTACCATCTGACGATAAGGGGGAGATTATGTCACAATTTACAAGCTGACGATAAGGAGGAGATTGTGCCATAAGGTACTATCTGGCGATAAGGGGTGATTATATCACAAGGTACATCTGACGATAAGTGGGAGATTGTGCCACAACGTACCAGCTGATGATAAGGGAGGATTGTGCCATAAGGTACCATCTGACGATAAGGGGCAGATTGTGCCATGGGTACCATCTGACGATAATGAGGAGATTGTGTCATAAGTTACCAGCTGATGATAAGGGGGGATTGTGCCATAAGGTACCATCTGACGATAAGGGGGAGATTGTGCCATAGGTACCATCTGACGATAATGAGGAGATTGTGTCATAAGGTACAAGCTGACGATAAGGGGGAGATTGTGACATAAGGTACCATCTGACGATAAGGGGGAGATTGTGTCATAAGGTACCATCTGACGATAAGGCGCAGATTGTGCCATAAGATACCATCTGACAATAAGGGGGTGATTGTGTCACAAGGTACCATCTGATGATAAAAGGGAGATTGTGCTATAAGATACCATCTGGCAGTATGGAGATTGAGCCATAGGTACATCTGACGATAAGGGGGAGATTGTGCCACAATGTACAAGCTGACGATGAGGCGGAGATTGTATCATAATGTACCATCTGACTATAAGGGGGAGATTGTGCCATAAGATTCCATCTGGCAGATTGTGTCACAAGGCACAAACTGACGATAAGGGGGAGATTGTGTCACAATATACAAGCTGATGATAAGGGGGAGATTGTATCACAAGGTACCATCTGACGATAACGGGGAGACTGTGCCACAAGTTACATCTGATGATAAGGGAGAGATTGTGCCATAAGATACCATCTAGCAGTATGGAGATTGAGCCATAGGTACATCTAACGATAAGGGGGAGATTGTGCCACAATGTACCATCTGGCGATAAGGTCGGAGATTGTTTCATAAGGTACCATCTGACGATAAGTGTGAGATTGTGTCACAAGGTACCATCTAACGATAAGGGGGAGATTGTGCCATAAGATTCCATCTGGCAGATTGTGTCACACGGTACAAGCTGACGATAAGGGGGAGATTGTATCACAAGGTACCATCTGATGATAAGGGGGAGAGTGTGTCACAAGGTACCATCTGACGATAAGGGGGAGATTATGTCACAATTTACAAGCTGACGATAAGGAGGAGATTGTGTCATAAGGTACTATCTGGTGATAAGGAGTGATTGTGTCACAAGGTACATCTGACGATAAGTGGAAGATTGTGCCACAAGGTACCAGCTGATGATAAGGGAGGATTGTGCCATACGGTACCATCTAACGATAAGGGGGAGATTGTGCCATAGGTACCATCTGACGATAATGAGGAGATTGTGTCATAAGGTACAAGTTGACGATAAGGGGGAGATTGTGACATAAGGTACCATCTGACGACAAGGGGGAGATTGTGTCATAAGGTACCATCTGACGATAAGGGGCAGATTGTGCCATAAGATACCATCTGACAACAAGTGGGAGATAGTGTCACAAGGTACCATCTGATGATAAAAGGGAGATTGTGCTATAAGATACCATCTGGCATTATGGAGATTGAGCCATAGGTACATCTGACGATAAGGGGGAGATTGTGACATAAGGTACCATCTGAAGATAAGGGGTGAGATTGTGTCATCAGGTACCATCTGACGATAAGGGGGAGATTGTGACATAAGGTACCATCTGACGATAAAATGGAGATTGTGCTAGAAGATACCATCTGGCAGTATGGAGATTGAGCCATAGGTACATCTGACGATAAGGGGGAGATTGTGCCACAATGTACAAGCTGACGATAAGGCGGAGATTGTATCATAATGTACCATCTGACTATAAGGGGGAGATTGTGCCATAAGATTCCATCTGGCAGATTGTGTCACAAGGCACAAACTGACGATAAGCGGGAGATTGTGTCACAATATACAAGCTGACGATAAGGGGGAGATGGTATCACAAGGTACCATCTGATGATAAGGGGGAGATTGTGTCACAAGGTACCATCTGACGATAACGGGGAGACTGTGCCATAAGATTCTATCTGGCAGATTGTGTCACAAGGCACAAACTGACGATAAGGGGGAGATTGTGTCACAATATACAAGCTGACGATAAGGGGGAGATTGTATCACAATGTAGCATCTGATGATAAGGGGGAGAGTGTGTCACAAGGTACCATCTGACGATAAGGGGGAGATTATGTCACAATTTACAAGCTGACGATAAGGAGGAGATTGTGTCATAAGGTACTATCTGGCGATAAGGAGTGATTGTGTCACAAGGTACATCTGACGATAAGTGGAAGATTGTGCCACAAGGTACCAGCTGATGATAAGGGAGGATTGTGCCATAAGGTACCATCTGACGATAAGGGGCAGATTGTGCCATAGGTACCATCTGACGATAATGAGGAGATTGTGTCATAAGTTACCAGCTGATGATAAGGGGGGATTTTGCCATAAGGTACCATCTGACGATAAGGGGGAGATTGTGCCATAGGTACCATCTGACGATAATGAGGAGATTGTGTCATAAGGTACAAGCTGACGATAAGGGGGAGATTGTGACATAAGGTACCATCTGACGATAAGGGGGAGATTGTGTCATAAGGTACCATCTGACGATAAGGCGCAGATTGTGCCATAAGATACCATCTGACAATAAGGGGGTGATTGTGTCACAAGGTACCATCTGATGATAAAAGGGAGATTGTGCTATAGGATACCATCTGGCAGTATGGAGATTGAGCCATAGGTACATCTGACGATAAGGGGGAGATTGTGCCACAATGTACAAGCTGACGATAAGGCGGAGATTGTATCATAATGTACCATCTGACTATAAGGGGGAGATTGTGCCATAAGATTCCATCTGGCAGATTGTGTCACAAGGCACAAACTGACGATAAGGGGGAGATTGTGTCACAATATACAAGCTGATGATAAGGGGGAGATTGTATCATAAGGTACCATCTGACGATAACGGGGAGACTGTGCCACAAGTTACATCTGATGATAAGGGAGAGATTGTGCCATAAGATACCATCTAGCAGTATGTAGATTGAGCCATAGGTACATCTAACGATAAGGGGGAGATTGTGACACAATGTACCATCTGGCGATAAGGTCGGAGATTGTTTCATAAGGTACCATCTGACGATAAGTGTGAGATTGTGTCACAAGGTACCATCTAACGATAAGGGGGAGATTGTGCCATAAGATTCCATCTGGCAGATTGTGTCACACGGTACAAGCTGACGATAAGGGGGAGATTGTATCACAAGGTACCATCTGATGATAAGGGGGAGAGTGTGTCACAAGGTACCATCTGACGATAAGGGGGAGATTATGTCACAATTTACAAGCAGACGATAAGGAGGAGATTGTGTCATAAGGTACTATCTGGCGATAAGGAGTGATTGTGTCACAAGGTACATCTGACGATAAGTGGAAGATTGTGCCACAAGGTACCAGCCGATGATAAGGGAGGATTGTGCCATAAGGTACCATCTGACGATAAGGGGGAGATTGTGCCATAGGTACCATCTGACGATAATGAGGAGATTGTGTCATAAGGTACAAGTTGACGATAAGGGGGAGATTGTGACATAAGGTACCATCTGACGATAAGGGGGAGATTGTGTCATAAGGTACCATCTGACGATAAGGGGCAGATTGTGCCATAAGATACCATCTGACAATAAGTGGGAGATTGTGTCACAAGGTACCATCTGATGATAAAAGGGAGATTGTGCTATAAGATACCATCTGGCATTATGGAGATTGAGCCATAGGTACATCTGACGATAAGGGGGAGATTGTGACATAAGGTACCATCTGAAGATAAGGGGTGAGATTGTGTCATCAGGTACCATCTGACGATAAGGGGGAGATTGTGACATCAGGTACCATCTGACGATAAAATGGAGATTGTGCTATAAGATACCATCTGGCAGTATGGAGATTGAGCCATAGGTACATCTGACGATAAGGGGGAGATTGTGCCACAATGTACAAGCTGACGATAAGGCGGAGATTGTATCATAATGTACCATCTGACTATAAGGGGGAGATTGTGCCATAAGATTACATCTGGCAGATTGTGTCACAAGGCACAAACTGACGATAAGCGGGAGATTGTGTCACAATATACAAGCTGACGATAAGGGGGAGATGGTATCACAAGGTACCATCTGATGATAAGGGGGAGATTGTGTCACAAGGTACCATCTGACGATAACGGGGAGACTGTGCCATAAGATTCTATCTGGCAGATTGTGTCACAAGGCACAAACTGACGATAAGGGGGAGATTGTGTCACAATATACAAGCTGCCGATAAGGGGGAGATTGTATCACAAGGTACCATCTGATGATAAGGGGGAGAGTGTGTCACAAGGTACCATCTGACGATAAGGGGGAGATTATGTCACAATTTACAAGCTGACGATAAGGAGGAGATTGTGTCATAAGGTACTATCCGGCGATAAGGAGTGATTGTGTCACAAGGTACATCTGACGATAAGTGGAAGATTGTGCCACAAGGTACCAGCTGATGATAAGGGAGGATTGTGCCATAAGGTACCATCTGACGATAAGGGGGAGATTGTGCCATAGGTACCATCTGACGATAATGGGAGATTGTGTCATAAGGTACAAGTTGACGATAAGGGGGAGATTATGACATAAGGTACCATCTGACGATAAGGGGGAGATTGTGTCATAAGGTACCATCTGACGATAAGGGGCAGATTGTGCCATAAGATACCATCTGACAATAAGTGAGAGATTGTGTCACAAGGTACCATCTGATGATAAAAGGGAGATTGTGCTATAAGATACCATCTGGCATTATGGAGATTGAGCCATAGGTACATCTGACGATAAGGGGGAGATTGTGACATAAGGTACCATCTGAAGATAAGGGGTGAGATTGTGTCATCAGGTACCATCTGACGATAAGGGGGAGATTGTGACATAAGATACCATCTGACAATAAGGGGGTGATTGTGTCACAAGGTACCATCTGATGATAAAAGGGAGATTGTGCTATAGGATACCATCTGGCAGTATGGAGATTGAGCCATAGGTACATCTGACGATAAGGGGGAGATTGTGCCACAATGTACAAGCTGACGATAAGGCGGAGAGTGTATCATAATGTACCATCTGACTATAAGGGGGAGATTGTGCCATAAGATTCCATCTGGCAGATTGTGTCACAAGGCACAAACTGACGATAAGGGTGAGATTGTGTCACAATATACAAGCTGATGATAAGGGGGAGATTGTATCATAAGGTACCATCTGACGATAACGGGGAGACTGTGCCACAAGTTACATCTGATGATAAGGGAGAGATTGTGCCATAAGATACCATCTAGCAGTATGGAGATTGAGCCATAGGTACATCTAACGATAAGGGGGAGATTGTGCCACAATGTACCATCTGACGATAAGGCGGAGATTGTATCATAAGGTACCATCTGACGATAAGGGTGAGATTGTGTCACAAGGTACCATCTAACGATAAGGGGGAGATTGTGCCATAAGATTCCATCTGGCAGATTGTGTCACACGGTACAAGCTGACGATAAGGGGGAGATTGTATCACAAGGTACCATCTGATGATAAGGGGGAGAGTGTGTCACAAGGTACCATCTGACGATAAGGGGGAGATTATGTCACAATTTACAAGCTGACGATAAGGAGGAGATTGTGCCATAAGGTACTATCTGGCGATAAGGGGTGATTATATCACAAGGTACATCTGACGATAAGTGGGAGATTGTGCCACAACGTACCAGCTGATGATAAGGGAGGATTGTGCCATAAGGTACCATCTGACGATAAGGGGCAGATTGTGCCATGGGTACCATCTGACGATAATGAGGAGATTGTGTCATAAGTTACCAGCTGATGATAAGGGGGGATTGTGCCATAAGGTACCTTCTGACGATAAGGGGGAGATTGTGCCATAGGTACCATCTGACGATAATGAGGAGATTGTGTCATAAGGTACAAGCTGACGATAAGGGGGAGATTGTGACATAAGGTACCATCTGACGATAAGGGGGAGATTGTGTCATAAGGTACCATCTGACGATAAGGCGCAGATTGTGCCATAAGATACCATCTGACAATAAGGGGGTGATTGTGTCACAAGGTACCATCTGATGATAAAAGGGAGATTGTGCTCTAAGATACCATCTGGCAGTATGGAGATTGAGCCATAGGTACATCTGACGATAAGGGGGAGATTGTGCCACAATGTACAAGCTGACGATAAGGCGGAGATTGTATCATAATGTACCATCTGACTATAAGGGGGAGATTGTGCCATAAGATTCCATCTGGCAGATTGTGTCACAAGGCACAAACTGACGATAAGGGGGAGATTGTGTCACAATATACAAGCTGATGATAAGGGGGAGATTGTATCACAAGGTACCATCTGACGATAACGGGGAGACTGTGCCACAAGTTACATCTGATGATAAGGGAGAGATTGTGCCATAAGATACCATCTAGCAGTATGGAGATTGAGCCATAGGTACATCTAACGATAAGGGGGAGATTGTGCCACAATGTACCATCTGGCGATAAGGTCGGAGATTGTTTCATAAGGTACCATCTGACGATAAGTGTGAGATTGTGTCACAAGGTACCATCTAACGATAAGGGGGAGATTGTGCCATAAGATTCCATCTGGCAGATTGTGTCACACGGTACAAGCTGACGATAAGGGGGAGATTGTATCACAAGGTACCATCTGATGATAAGGGGGAGAGTGTGTCACAAGGTACCATCTGACGATAAGGGGGAGATTATGTCACAATTTACAAGCTGACGATAAGGAGGAGATTGTGTCATAAGGTACTATGTGGCGATAAGGAGTGATTGTGTCACAAGGTACATCTGACGATAAGTGGAAGATTGTGCCACAAGGTACCAGCTGATGATAAGGGAGGATTGTGCCATAAGGTACCATCTGACGATAAGGGGGAGATTGTGCCATAGGTACCATCTGACGATAATGAGGAGATTGTGTCATAAGGTACAAGTTGACGATAAGGGGGAGATTGTGACATAAGGTACCATCTGACGATAAGGGGGAGATTGTGTCATAAGGTACCATCTGACGATAAGGGGCAGATTGTGCCATAAGATACCATCTGACAATAAGTGGGAGATTGTGTCACAAGGTACCATCTGATGATAAAAGGGAGATTGTGCTATAAGATACCATCTGGCATTATGGAGATTGAGCCATAGGTACATCTGACGATAAGGGGGAGATTGTGACATAAGGTACCATCTGAAGATAAGGGTTGAGATTGTGTCATCAGGTACCATCTGACGATAAGGGGGAGATTGTGACATAAGGTACCATCTGACGATAAAATGGAGATTGTGCTATAAGATACCATCTGGCAGTATGGAGATTGAGCCATAGGTACATCTGACGATAAGGGGGAGATTGTGCCACAATGTACAAGCTGACGATAAGGCGGAGATTGTATCATAATGTACCATCTGACTATAAGGGGGAGATTGTGCCATAAGATTACATCTGGCAGATTGTGTCACAAGGCACAAACTGACGATAAGCGGGAGATTGTGTCACAATATACAAGCTGACGATAAGGGGGAGATGGTATCACAAGGTACCATCTGATGATAAGGGGGAGATTGTGTCACAAGGTACCATCTGACGATAACGGGGAGACTGTGCCATAAGATTCTATCTGGCAGATTGTGTCACAAGGCACAAACTGACGTTAAGGGGGAGATTGTGTCACAATATACAAGCTGACGATAAGGGGGAGATTGTATCACAAGGTACCATCTGATGATAAGGGGGAGAGTGTGTCACAAGGTACCATCTGACGATAAGGGGGAGATTATGTCACAATTTACAAGCTGACGATAAGGAGGAGATTGTGTCATAAGGTACTATCTGGCGATAAGGAGTGATTGTGTCACAAGGTACATCTGACGATAAGTGGAAGATTGTGCCACAAGGTACCAGCTGATGATAAGGAAGGATTGTGCCATAAGGTATCATCTGACGATAAGGGGCAGATTGTGCCATAGGTACCATCTGACGATAATGAGGAGATTGTGTCATAAGTTACCAGCTGATGATAAGGGGGGATTTTGCCATAAGGTACCATCTGACGATAAGGGGGAGATTGTGCCATAGGTACCATCTGACGATAATGAGGAGATTGTGTCATAAGGTACAAGCTGACGATAAGGGGGAGATTGTGACATAAGGTACCATCTGACGATAAGGGGGAGATTGTGTCATAAGGTACCATCTGACGATAAGGGGCAGATTGTGCCATAAGATACCATCTGACAATAAGGGGGTGATTGTGTCACAAGGTACCATCTGATGATAAAAGGGAGATTGTGCTATAGGATACCATCTGGCAGTATGGAGATTGAGCCATAGGTACATCTGACGATAAGGGGGAGACTGTGCCACAATGTACAAGCTGACGATAAGGCGGAGATTGTATCATAATGTACCATCTGACTATAAGGGGGAGATTGTGCCATAAGATTCCATCTGGCAGATTGTGTCACAAGGCACAAACTGACGATAAGGGGGAGATTGTGTCACAATATACAAGCTGATGATAAGGGGGAGATTGTATCATAAGGTACCATCTGACGATAACGGGGAGACTGTGCCACAAGTTACATCTGATGATAAGGGAGAGATTGTGCCATAAGATACCATCTAGCAGTATGGAGATTGAGCCATAGGTACATCTAACGATAAGGGGGAGATTGTGCCACAATGTACCATCTGACGATAAGGCGGAGATTGTATCATAAGGTACCATCTGACGATAAGGGTGAGATTGTGTCACAAGGTACCATCTAACGATAAGGGGGAGATTGTGCCATAAGATTCCATCTGGCAGATTGTGTCACACGGTACAAGCTGATGATAAGGGGGAGATTGTATCACAAGGTACCATCTGATGATAAGGGGAGAGTGTGTCACAAGGTACCATCTGACGATAAGGGGGAGATTATGTCACAATTTACAAGCTGACGATAAGTAGGAGATTGTGCCATAAGGTACTATCTGGCGATAAGGGGTGATTATATCACAAGGTACATCTGACGATAAGTGGGAGATTGTGCCACAACGTACCAGCTGATGATAACGGAGGATTGTGCCATAAGGTACCATCTGACGATAAGGGGCAGATTGTGCCATGGGTACCATCTGACGATAATGAGGAGATTGTGTCATAAGTTACCAGCTGATGATAAGGGGGGATTGTGCCATAAGGTACCATCTGACGATAAGGGGGAGATTGTGCCATAGGTACCATCTGACGATAATGAGGAGATTGTGTCATAAGGTACAAGCTGACGATAAGGGGGAGATTGTGACATAAGGTACCATCTGACGATAAGGGGGAGATTGTGTCATAAGGTACCATCTGACGATAAGGCGCAGATTGTGCCATAAGATACCTTCTGACAATAAGGGGGTGATTGTGTCACAAGGTACCATCTGATGATAAAAGGGAGATTGTGCTATAAGATACCATCTGGCAGTATGGAGATTGAGCCATAGGTACATCTGACGATAAGGGGGAGATTGTGCCACAATGTACAAGCTGACGATAAGGCGGAGATTGTATCATAATGTACCATCTGACTATAAGGGGGAGATTGTGCCATAAGATTCCATCTGGCAGATTGTGTCACAAGGCACAAACTGACGATAAGGGGGAGATTGTGTCACAATATACAAGCTGATGATAAGGGGGAGATTGTATCACAAGGTACCATCTGACGATAACGGGGAGACTGTGCCACAAGTTACATCTGATGATAAGGGAGAGATTGTGCCATAAGATACCATCTAGCAGTATGGAGATTGAGCCATAGATACATCTAACGATAAGGGGGAGATTGTGCCACAATGTACCATCTGGCGATAAGGTCGGAGATTGTTTCATAGGGTACCATCTGACGATAAGTGTGAGATTGTGTCACAAGGTACCATCTAACGATAAGGGGGAGATTGTGCCATAAGATTCCATCTGGCAGATTGTGTCACACGGTACAAGCTGACGATAAGGGGGAGATTGTATCACAAGGTACCATCTGATGATAAGGGGGAGAGTGTGTCACAAGGTACCATCTGACGATAAGGGGGAGATTATGTCACAATTTACAAGCTGACGATAAGGAGGAGATTGTGTCATAAGGTACTATCTGGCGATAAGGAGTGATTGTGTCACAAGGTACATCTGACGATAAGTGGAAGATTGTGCCACAAGGTATCAGCTGATGATAAGGGAGGATTGTGCCATAAGGTACCATCTGATGATAAGGGGGAGATTGTGCCATAGGTACCATCTGACGATAATGAGGAGATTGTGTCATAAGGTACAACTTGACGATAAGGGGGAGATTGTGACATAAGGTACCATCTGACGATAAGGGGGAGATTGTGTCATAAGGTACCATCTGACGATAAGGGGCAGATTGTGCCATAAGATACCATCTGACAATAAGTGGGAGATTGTGTCACAAGGTACCATCTGATGATAAAAGGGAGATTGTGCTATAAGATACCATCTGGCATTATGGAGATTGAGCCATAGGTACATCTGACGATAAGGGGGAGATTGTGACATAAGGTACCATCTGAAGATAAGGGGTGAGATTGTGTCATCAGGTACCATCTGACGATAAGGGGGAGATTGTGACATAAGATACCATCTGACAATAAGGGGGTGATTGTGTCACAAGGTACCATCTGATGATAAAAGGGAGATTGTGCTATAGGATACATCTGGCAGTATGGAGATTGAGCCATAGGTACATCTGACGATAAGGGGGAGATTGTGCCACAATGTACAAGCTGACGATAAGGCGGAGATTGTATCATAATGTACCATCTGACTATAAGGGGGAGATTGTGCCATAAGATTCCATCTGGCAGATTGTGTCACAAGGCACAAACTGACGATAAGGGGGAGATTGTGTCACAATATACAAGCTGATGATAAGGGGGAGATTGTATCATAAGGTACCATCTGACGATAACGGGGAGACTGTGCCACAAGTTACATCTGATGATAAGGGAGAGATTGTGCCATAAGATACCATCTAGCAGTATGGAGATTGAGCCATAGGTACATCTAACGATAAGGGGGAGATTGTGCCACAATGTACCATCTGACGATAAGGCGGAGATTGTATCATAAGGTACCATCTGACGATAAGGGTGAGATTGTGTCACAAGGTACCATCTAACGATAAGGGGGAGATTGTGCCATAAGATTCCATCTGGCAGATTGTGTCACACGGTACAAGCTGACGATAAGGGGGAGATTGTATCACAAGGTACCATCTGATGATAAGGGGGAGAGTGTGTCACAAGGTACCATCTGACGATAAGGGGGAGATTATGTCACAATTTACAAGCTGACGATAAGGAGGAGATTGTGCCATAAGGTACTATCTGGCGATAAGGGGTGATTATATCACAAGGTACATCTGACGATAAGTGGGAGATTGTGCCACAACGTACCAGCTGATGATAAGGGAGGATTGTGCCATAAGGTACCATCTGACGATAAGGGGCAGATTGTGCCATGGGTACCATCTGACGATAATGAGGAGATTGTGTCATAAGTTACCAGCTGATGATAAGGGGGGATTGTGCCATAAGGTACCATCTGACGATAATGAGGAGATTGTGTCATAAGGTACAAGCTGACGATAAGGGGGAGATTGTGACATAAGGTACCATCTGACGATAAGGGGGAGATTGTGTCATAAGGTACCATCTGACGATAAGGCGCAGATTGTGCCATAAGATACCATCTGACAATAAGGGGGTGATTGTGTCACAAGGTACCATCTGATGATAAAAGGGAGATTGTGCTATAAGATACCATCTGGCAGTATGGAGATTGAGCCATAGGTACATCTGACGATAAGGGGGAGATTGTGCCACAATGTACAAGCTGACGATAAGGCGGAGATTGTATCATAATGTACCATCTGACTATAAGGGGGAGATTGTATCATAAGATTCCATCTGGCAGATTGTGTCACAAGGCACAAACTGACGATAAGGGGGAGATTGTGTCACAATATACAAGCTGACGATAAGGGGGAGATTGTATGACAAGGTACCATCTGATGATAAGGGGGAGATTGTGTCACAAGGTACCATCTGATGATAAGGTGGCGATTATGTCACAATTTACAAGCTGACGATAAGGGGGAGATTGTGTCATAAGGTACATCTGACGATAAGTGGGCGATTGTGCCACAAGGGAACCATCTGACGATAAGGGGGAGATTGTTCCACAAGGTACATCTGACGATAAGGGGGAGATTGTGCTATAGGATACCATCTGGCAGTATGGAGATTGAGCCATAGGAACATCTGGCGATAAATGGGAGATTGTGCAACAAGTACCAGCTGACGACAAGGGGGAGATTGTGCCATAAGGTACCATGTGACGACAATGGGGAGATTGTGTCATAAGGTACAAGTTGACGATAAGGGGAGGATTGTGACATAAGATACAATCTGACGATAATGAGGAGATTGTGTCATAAGGTACAAGCTGACGATAAGGGGGAGATTGTGACATAAGGTACCATCTGACGATAAGGGGGAGATTGTAGCACAAGGTACCATCTGGCGATAAGAGAGAGATTGTGCTATAAGATACCATCTGGCAGTATGGAGATTGAGCCATAGGTACGTCTGACGATAAAGGGGAGATTGTGCCATAAAGTACCATCTGGCGATAAGGGGGACATTGTGTCACAAGGTACCGTCTGATGATAAGGGTGAGATTGTGTCACAAGGTACCATCTGACGATAACGGTGAGATTGTGTCACAATGTACAAGCTCACGATAAGGTGGAGATTGTGCCATAAGGTACCATCTGACAATAAGGGGGAGATTGTGTCACAAGGTACCATCTGATGATAAGGGGGGAGATTGTGTCACAAGGTACCATCTGATGATAACGGGGGAGATTGTGTCACAAGGTACCATCTGACGATAAGGGGGAGATTGTGACATAAGGTACCATCTGACGATAAAGTGGAGATTGTGCTATAAGATACCATCTGGCAGTATGGAGATTGAGCCATAGGTACATCTGACGATAAAGGGGAGATTGTGCCACAATGTACAAGCTGACGATAAGGCGGAGATTGTATCATAATGTAACATCTGACTATAAGGGGGAGATTGTGCCATAAGATTCCATCTGGCAGATTGTGTCACAAGGCACAAACTGACGATAAGGGGGAGATTGTGTCACAATATACAAGCTGACGATAAGGGGGAGATTGTATCACAAGGTACCATATGATGATAAGGGGGAGATTGTGTCACAAGTTACCATCTGATGATAAGGGGGCGATTATGTCACAATTTACAAGCTGACGATAAGGGGGAGATTGTGTCATAAGGTACATCTGACGATAAGTGGGAGATTGTGCCACAAGGGAACCATCTGACGATAAGGGGGCGATTGTGCCACAAGGTATAGCTGACGATAAGGGGGAGATTGTGCTATAAGATACCATCTGGCAGTATGGAGATTGAGCCACAGGAACATCTGACGATAAAGGGGAGATTGTGTCACAAGGTACATCTGGCGATAAGGTGGAGATTGTGTCACAAGGTACCAGCTGATGATAAGGGGAGATTGTGCCATAAGGTACCATCTGACGATAAGGCGGAGATTGTGTCATAGGTACCATCTGACGATAATGGGGAGATTGTGTCAGAAGGTACAAGCTGACGATAAGGGGAAGATTGTGGCATAAGATAAGGTACCATCTGAAGATAAGGGGGAGATTGTGTCACAAGGTACCATCTGACGATAAGGGGGAGATTGTGACATAAGGTACAATCCGACAATAAGGCGGAGATTGTGTCACAAGGTACCATCTGACCATAAAATGGAGATTGTGCTATAAGATACCATCTGGCAGTATGGAGATTGAGCCATAGGTACATCTAACGATAAGGGGGAGATTGTTCCACAATGTACAAGCTGACGATAAGGCGGAGATTGTATCATAATGTACCATCTGACCATAAAATGGAGATTGTGCTATAAGATACCATCTGGCAGTATGGAGATTGAGCCATAGGTACATCTAACGATAAGGGGGAGATTGTTCCACAATGTACAAGCTGACGATAAGGCGGAGATTGTATCATAATGTACCATCTGACTATAAGGGGGAGATTGTGCCATAAGATTCCATCTGGCAGATTGTGTCACAAGGCACAAACTGACGATAAGGGGGAGATTGTGTCACAATATACAAGCTGACGATAAGGGGGCGATTATGTCACAATTTACAAGCTGACGATAAGGGAGAGATTGTGTCATAAGGTACATCTGACGATAAGTGGGAGATTGTGCTATAAGATACCATCTGGCAGTATGGAGATTGAGCCATAGGAACATCTGACGATAAAGGGGAGATTGTGCCATAAAGTACCATCTGGCGATAAGGGGGAGATTGTGCCACAAGTACCAGCTGACGACAAGGGGGAGATTGTGCCATAAGGTACCATCTGATGATAATGGGGAGATTGTGTCATAAGGTACAAGCTGATGATAAGGGGAGGATTGTGACATAAGGTACAATCTAACGATAATGAGGAGATTGTGTCATAAGGTACAAGCTGACGATAAGGGGGAGATTGTGACATAAGGTACCATCTGACGATAAGGGGGAGATTGTAGCACAAGGTACCATCTGACGATAAGGGGGAGAGTGTGCCATAAGATACCATCTAACAATAAGGCGGAGATTGTGTCACAAGGTAGCATCTGACAATAAAAGGGAGATTGTGCTATAATATACCATCTGGCAGTATGGAGATTGAGCCATAGGGACATCTGACGATAAGGGGGAGATTATGTCACAATTTACAAGCTGACGATAAGGGGGAGTTTGTGTCACAATGTACAAGCTGACGATAAGGGGGAGATTGTATCACAAGGTACCATCTGATGATAAGGGGGAGATTGTGTCACAAGGTACCATCTAATGATAAGGGGGCGATTATGTCACAATTTACAAGCTGACGATAAGGGGGAGATTGTGTCCTAAGCTACATCTGACGATAAGTGGGAGATTGTGCAACAAGGGAAACATCTTATGATAAGGGGGAGATTGTGTCACAAGGTACAACTGACGATAAGTGGGAGATTTTGATATAAGATACCATCTGGCAGTATGGAGATTGAGCCATAGGTACATCTGACGATAAGGGGGAGATTGTGCCACAAGTACCAGCTGACGACAAGGGGGAGATTGTGCCATAAGGTACCATCTGACAATAATGGAGAGATTGTGAAATAAGGTACAAGCTGACGATAAGGGGAAGATTGTGAAATAAGGTACAATCTGACGATAAGTAGGAGATTGTGTCACAAGGTACCATCTGACGATAAGGGGGAGATTGTGCCATAAGGTACCATCTGACAATAAGGCGGCGATTGTGTCACAATGTACCATCTGGCGATAAGAGAGAGATTGTGCTATAAGATACCATCTGGCAGTATGGAGATTGAGCCATAGGTACGTCTGACGATAAAGGGGAGATTGTGCCATAAAGTACCATCTGGCGATAAGGGGGACATTGTGTCACAAGGTACCGTCTGATGATAAGGGTGAGATTGTGTCACAAGGTACCATCTGACGATAACGGTGAGATTGTGTCACAATGTACAAGCTCACGATAAGGTGGAGATTGTGCCATAAGGTACCATCTGACAATAAGGGGGAGATTGTGTCACAAGGTACCATCTGATGATAAGGGGGGAGATTGTGTCACAAGGTACCATCTGATGATAACGGGGGAGATTGTGTCACAAGGTACCATCTGACGATAAGGGGGAGATTGTGACATAAGGTACCATCTGACGATAAAGTGGAGATTGTGCTATAAGATACCATCTGGCAGTATGGAGATTGAGCCATAGGTACATCTGACGATAAAGGGGAGATTGTGCCACAATGTACAAGCTGACGATAAGGCGGAGATTGTATCATAATGTAACATCTGACTATAAGGGGGAGATTGTGCCATAAGATTCCATCTGGCAGATTGTGTCACAAGGCACAAACTGACGATACGGGGGAGATTGTGTCACAATATACAAGCTGACGATAAGGGGGAGATTGTATCACAAGGTACCATCTGATGATAAGGGGGAGATTGTGTCACAAGTTACCATCTGATGATAAGGGGGCGATTATGTCACAATTTACAAGCTGACGATAAGGGGGAGATTGTGTCATAAGGTACATCTGACGATAAGTGGGAGATTGTGCCACAAGGGAACCATCTGACGATAAGGGGGCGATTGTGCCACAAGGTATAGCTGACGATAAGGGGGAGATTGTGCTATAAGATACCATCTGGCAGTATGGAGATTGAGCCACAGGAACATCTGACGATAAAGGGGAGATTGTGTCACAAGGTACAACTGGCGATAAGGTGGAGATTGTGTCACAAGGTACCAGCTGATGATAAGGGGAGATTGTGCCATAAGGTACCATCTGACGATAAGGCGGAGATTGTGTCATAGGTACCATCTGACGATAATGGGGAGATTGTGTCATAAGGTACAAGCTGACGATAAGGGGAAGATTGTGGCATAAGGTACCATCTGAAGATAAGGGGGAGATTGTGTCACAAGGTACCATCTGACGATAAGCGGGAGATTGTCACATAAGGTACAATCCGACAATAAGGCGGAGATTGTGTCACAAGGTACCATCTGACCATAAAATGGAGATTGTGCTATAAGATACCATCTGGCAGTATGGAGATTGAGCCATAGGTACATCTAACGATAAGGGGGAGATTGTTCCACAATGTACAAGCTGACGATAAGGCGGAGATTGTATCATAATGTACCATCTGACCATAAAATGGAGATTGTGCTATAAGATACCATCTGGCAGTATGGAGATTGAGCCATAGGGACATCTAACGATAATGGGGAGATTGTTCCACAATGTACAAGCTGACGATAAGGCAGAGATTGTATCATAATGTACCATCTGACTATAAGGGGGAGATTGTGCCATAAGATTCCATCTGGCAGATTGTGTCACAAGGCACAAACTGACGATAAGGGGGAGATTGTGTCACAATATACAAGCTGACGATAAGGGGGCGATTATGTCACAATTTACAAGCTGACGATAAGGGAGAGATTGTGTCATAAGGTACATCTGACGATAAGTGGGAGATTGTGCTATAAGATACCATCTGGCAGTATGGAGATTGAGCCATAGGAACATCTGACGATAAAGGGGAGATTGTGCCATAAAGTACCATCTGGCGATAAGGGGGAGATTGTGCCACAAGTACCAGCTGACGACAAGGGGGAGATTGTGCCATAAGGTACCATCTGACGACAATGGGGAGATTGTGTCATAAGGTACAAGCTGACGATAAGGGGAGGATTGTGACATAAGGTACAATCCGACAATAAGGCGGAGATTGTGTCACAAGGTACCATCTGACCATAAAATGGAGATTGTGCTATAAGATACCATCTGGCAGTATGGAGATTGAGCCATAGGTACATCTAACGATAAGGGGGAGATTGTTCCACAATGTACAAGCTGACGATAATGCGGAGATTGTATCATAATGTACCATCTGACTATAAGGGGGAGATTGTGCCATAAGATTCCATCTGGCAGATTGTGTCACAAGGCACAAACTGACGATAAGGGGGAGATTGTGTCACAATATACAAGCTGACGATAAGGGGGCGATTATGTCACAATTTACAAGCTGACGATAAGGGAGAGATTGTGTCATAAGGTACATCTGACGATAAGTGGGAGATTGTGCTATAAGATACCATCTGGCAGTATGGAGATTGAGCCATAGGAACATCTGACGATAAAGGGGAGATTGTGCCATAAAGTACCATCTGGCGATAAGGGGGAGATTGTGCCACAAGTACCAGCTGACGACAAGGGGGAGATTGTGCCATAAGGTACCATCTGACGACAATGGGGAGATTGTGTCATAAGGTACAAGCTGACGATAAGGGGAGGATTGTGACATAAGGTACAATCTGACGATAATGAGGAGATTGTGTCATAAGGTACAAGCTGACGATAAGGGGGAGATTGTGACATAAGGTACCATCTGACGATAAGGGGGAGATTGTAGCACAAGGTACCATCTGACGATAAGGGGGAGATTGTGCCATAAGATACCATCTAACAATAAGGCGGAGATTGTGTCACAAGGTACCATTTGACGATAAACGGGAGATTGTGCTATAAGATACCATCTGGCAGTATGGAGATTGAGCCATAGGTGCATCTGACGATAAGGGGGAGATTGTGCCACAATGTACAAGCTGACGATAAGGCGGAGATTGTATCATAAGGTACCATCTGACGATCAGGGTGAGATTGTGTCACAAGGTACCATCTGATTATAAGGGGGAGATTGTGCCATAAGATTCCATCTGGCAGATTGTGTCACAATGCACAAACTGACGATAAGGGGGAGATTGTGTCACAATATACAAGCTGACGATAAGGGGGAGATTGTATCACAAGGTACCATCAGATGATAAGGGGGGAGATTGTGTCACACGGTACCATCTGATGATAAGGGGGCGATTATGTCACAATTTACAAGCTGACGATAAAGGGGAGATTGTGTCATACGGTACATCTGACGATAAGTGGGCGATTGTGCCACAAGGGAACCATCTGACGATAAGGGGGAGATTGTGTCACAAGGTACAACTGACGATAAGTGGGAGATTTTGCTATAAGATACCATCTGGCAGTATGGAGATTGAGCCATAGGTACATCTGACGATAAGGGGGAGAGTGTGCCACAAGTACCAGCTGACGACAAGGGGGAGATTGTGCCATAAGGTACCATC
This sequence comes from Chaetoderma sp. LZ-2023a, assembly GCA_034401795.1. Taxonomy (NCBI): domain Eukaryota; kingdom Metazoa; phylum Mollusca; class Caudofoveata; order Chaetodermatida; family Chaetodermatidae; genus Chaetoderma; species Chaetoderma sp. LZ-2023a. Next base: position 4,632,725 of record CM067363.1, read on the forward strand.
TGACAATAATGGGGAGATTGTGAAATAAGGTACAAGCTGACGATAAGGGGAAGATTGTGAAATAAGGTACAATCTGACGATAAGTAGTTGATTGTGTCACAAGGTACCATCTGACGATAAGGGGGAGATTGTGCCATAAGGTACCATCTGACAATAAGGCGGCGATTGTGTCACAATGTACCATCTGGCGATAAGAGAGAGATTGTGCTATAAGATACCATCTGGCAGTATGGAGATTGAGCCATAGGTACGTCTGACGATAAAGGGGAGATTGTGCCATAAAGTACCATCTGGCGATAAGGGGGACATTGTGTCACAAGGTACCGTCTGATGATAAGGGTGAGATTGTGTCACAAGGTACCATCTGACGATAACGGTGAGATTGTGTCACAATGTACAAGCTCACGATAAGGTGGAGATTGTGCCATAAGGTACCATCTGACAATAAGGGGGAGATTGTGTCACAAGGTACCATCTGATGATAAGGGGGGAGATTGTGTCACAAGGTACCATCTGATGATAACGGGGGAGATTGTGTCACAAGGTACCATCTGACGATAAGGGGGAGATTGTGACATAAGGTACCATCTGACGATAAAGTGGAGATTGTGCTATAAGATACCATCTGGCAGTATGGAGATTGAGCCATAGGTACATCTGACGATAAAGGGGAGATTGTGCCACAATGTACAAGCTGACGATAAGGCGGAGATTGTATCATAATGTAACATCTGACTATAAGGGGGAGATTGTGCCATAAGATTCCATCTGGCAGATTGTGTCACAAGGCACAAACTGACGATACGGGGGAGATTGTGTCACAATATACAAGCTGACGATAAGGGGGAGATTGTATCACAAGGTACCATCTGATGATAAGGGGGAGATTGTGTCACAAGTTACCATCTGATGATAAGGGGGCGATTATGTCACAATTTACAAGCTGACGATAAGGGGGAGATTGTGTCATAAGGTACATCTGACGATAAGTGGGAGATTGTGCCACAAGGGAACCATCTGACGATAAGGGGGCGATTGTGCCACAAGGTATAGCTGACGATAAGGGGGAGATTGTGCTATAAGATACCATCTGGCAGTATGGAGATTGAGCCACAGGAACATCTGACGATAAAGGGGAGATTGTGTCACAAGGTACAACTGGCGATAAGGTGGAGATTGTGTCACAAGGTACCAGCTGATGATAAGGGGAGATTGTGCCATAAGGTACCATCTGACGATAAGGCGGAGATTGTGTCATAGGTACCATCTGACGATAATGGGGAGATTGTGTCATAAGGTACAAGCTGACGATAAGGGGAAGATTGTGGCATAAGGTACCATCTGAAGATAAGGGGGAGATTGTGTCACAAGGTACCATCTGACGATAAGCGGGAGATTGTGACATAAGGTACAATCCGACAATAAGGCGGAGATTGTGTCAGAAGGTACCATCTGACCATAAAATGGAGATTGTGCTATAAGATACCATCTGGCAGTATGGAGATTGAGCCATAGGTACATCTAACGATAAGGGGGAGATTGTTCCACAATGTACAAGCTGACGATAAGGCGGAGATTGTATCATAATGTACCATCTGACCATAAAATGGAGATTGTGCTATAAGATACCATCTGGCAGTATGGAGATTGAGCCATAGGTACATCTAACGATAATGGGGAGATTGTTCCACAATGTACAAGCTGACGATAAGGCGGAGATTGTATCATAATGTACCATCTGACTATAAGGGGGAGATTGTGCCATAAGATTCCATCTGGCAGATTGTGTCACAAGGCACAAACTGACGATAAGGGGGAGATTGTGTCACAATATACAAGCTGACGATAAGGGGGCGATTATGTCACAATTTACAAGCTGACGATAAGGGAGAGATTGTGTCATAAGGTACATCTGATGATAAGTGGGAGATTGTGCTATAAGATACCATCTGGCAGTATGGAGATTGAGCCATAGGAACATCTGACGATAAAGGGGAGATTGTGCCATAAAGTACCATCTGGCGATAAGGGGGAGATTGTGCCACAAGTACCAGCTGACGACAAGGGGGAGATTGTGCCATAAGGTACCATCTGACGACAATGGGGAGATTGTGTCATAAGGTACAAGCTGACGATAAGGGGAGGATTGTGACATAAGGTACAATCCGACAATAAGGCGGAGATTGTGTCACAAGGTACCATCTGACCATAAAATGGAGATTGTGCTATAAGATACCATCTGGCAGTATGGAGATTGAGCCATAGGTACATCTAACGATAAGGGGGAGATTGTTCCACAATGTACAAGCTGACGATAAGGCGGAGATTGTATCATAATGTACCATCTGACTATAAGGGGGAGATTGTGCCATAAGATTCCATCTGGCAGATTGTGTCACAAGGCACAAACTGACGATAAGGGGGAGATTGTGTCACAATATACAAGCTGACGATAAGGGGGCGATTATGTCACAATTTACAAGCTGACGATAAGGGAGAGATTGTGTCATAAGGTACATCTGACGATAAGTGGGAGATTGTGCTATAAGATACCATCTGGCAGTATGGAGATTGAGCCATAGGAACATCTGACGATAAAGGGGAGATTGTGCCATAAAGTACCATCTGGCGATAAGGGGGAGATTGTGCCACAAGTACCAGCTGACGACAAGGGGGAGATTGTGCCATAAGGTACCATCTGACGACAATGGGGAGATTGTGTCATAAGGTACAAGCTGACGATAAGGGGAGGATTGTGACATAAGGTACAATCTGACGATAATGAGGAGATTGTGTCATAAGGTACAAGCTGACGATAAGGGGGAGATTGTGACATAAGGTACCATCTGACGATAAGGGGGAGATTGTAGGACAAGGTACCATCTGACGATAAGGGGGAGATTGTGCCATAAGATACCATCTAACAATAAGGCGGAGATTGTGTCACAAGGTACCATCTGACGATAAAAGGGAGATTGTGCTATAAGATACCATCTGGCAGTATGGAGATTGAGCCATAGGTGCATCTGACGATAAGGGGGAGATTGTGCCACAATGTACAAGCTGACGATAAGGCGGAGATTGTATCATAAGGTACCATCTGACGATCAGGGTGAGATTGTGTCACAAGGTACCATCTGACTATAAGGGGGAGATTGTGCCATAAGATTCCATCTGGCAGATTGTCTCACAAGGCACAAACTGACGATAAGGGGGAGATTGTGTCACAATATACAAGCTGACGATAAGGGGGAGATTGTATGACAAGGTACCATCTGATGATAAGGGGGAGATTGTGTCACAAGGTACCATCTGATGATAAGGTTGCGATTATGTCACAATTTACAAGCTGACGATATGGGGGAGATTGTGTCATAAGGTACATCTGACGATAAGTGGGCGATTGTGCCACAAGGGAACCATCTGACGATAAGGGGGAGATTGTTCCACAAGGTACATCTGACGATAAGGGGGAGATTGTGTCACAAGGTACCATCTGATGATAAGGGGGAGATTGTGTCACAAGGTACCATCTAATGATAAGGGGGCGATTATGTCACAATTTACAAGCTGACGATAAGGGGGAGATTGTGTCCTAAGCTACATCTGACGATAAGTGGGAGATTGTGCAACAAGGGAAACATCTTATGATAAGGGGGAGATTGTGTCACAAGGTACAACTGACGATAAGTGGGAGATTTTGCTATAAGATTCCATCTGGCAGTATGGAGATTGAGCCATAGGTACATCTGACGATAAGGGGGAGATTGTGCCACAAATACCAGCTGACGACAAGGGGGAGATTGTGCCATAAGGTACCATCTGACAATAATGGGGAGATTGTGAAATAAGGTACAAGCTGACGATAAGGGGAAGATTGTGAAATAAGGTACAATCTGACGATAAGTAGGAGATTGTGTCACAAGGTACCATCTGACGATAAGGAGGAGATTGTGCCATAAGGTACCATCTGACAATAAGGCGGCGATTGTGTCACAATGTACCATCTGGCGATAAGAGAGAGATTGTGCTATAAGATACCATCTGGCAGTATGGAGATTGAGCCATAGGTACGTCTGACGATAAAGGGGAGATTGTGCCATAAAGTTCCATCTGGCGATAAGGGGGACATTGTGTCACAAGGTACCGTCTGATGATAAGGGTGAGATTGTGTCACAAGGTACCATCTGACGATAACGGTGATATTGTGTCACAATGTACAAGCTCACGATAAGGTGGAGATTGTGCCATAAGGTACCATCTGACAATAAGGGGGAGATTGTGTCACAAGGTACCATCTGATGATAAGGGGGGAGATTGTGTCACAAGGTACCATCTGATGATAACGGGGGAGATTGTGTCACAAGGTACCATCTGACGATAAGGGGGAGATTGTGACATAAGGTACCATCTGACGATAAAGTGGAGATTGTGCTATAAGATACCATCTGGCAGTATGGAGATTGAGCCATAGGTACATCTGACGATAAAGGGGAGATTGTGCCACAATGTACAAGCTGACGATAAGGCGGAGATTGTATCATAATGTAACATCTGACTATAAGGGGGAGATTGTGCCATAAGATTCCATCTGGCAGATTGTGTCACAAGGCACAAACTGACGATACGGGGGAGATTGTGTCACAATATACAAGCTGACGATAAGGGGGAGATTGTATCACAAGGTACCATCTGATGATAAGGGGGAGATTGTGTCACAAGTTACCATCTGATGATAAGGGGGCGATTATGTCACAATTTACAAGCTGACGATAAGGGGGAGATTGTGTCATAAGGTACATCTGACGATAAGTGGGAGATTGTGCCACAAGGGAACCATCTGACGATAAGGGGGCGATTGTGCCACAAGGTATAGCTGACGATAAGGGGGAGATTGTGCTATAAGATACCATCTGGCAGTATGGAGATTGAGCCACAGGAACATCTGACGATAAAGGGGAGATTGTGTCACAAGGTACAACTGGCGATAAGGTGGAGATTGTGTCACAAGGTACCAGCTGATGATAAGGGGAGATTGTGCCATAAGGTACCATCTGACGATAAGGCGGAGATTGTGTCATAGGTACCATCTGACGATAATGGGGAGATTGTGTCATAAGGTACAAGCTGACGATAAGGGGAAGATTGTGGCATAAGGTACCATCTGAAGATAAGGGGGAGATTGTGTCACAAGGTACCATCTGACGATAAGCGGGAGATTGTGACATAAGGTACAATCCGACAATAAGGCGGAGATTGTGTCACAAGGTACCATCTGACCATAAAATGGAGATTGTGCTATAAGATACCATCTGGCAGTATGGAGATTGAGCCATAGGTACATCTAACGATAAGGGAGAGATTGTTCCACAATGTACAAGCTGACGATAAGGCGGAGATTGTATCATAATGTACCATCTGACCATAAAATGGAGATTGTGCTATAAGATACCATCTGGCAGTATGGAGATTGAGCAATAGGTACATCTAACGATAATGGGGAGATTGTTCCACAATGTACAAGCTGACGATAAGGCGGAGATTGTATCATAATGTACCATCTGACTATAAGGGGGAGATTGTGCCATAAGATTCCATCTGGCAGATTGTGTCACAAGGCACAAACTGACGATAAGGGGGAGATTGTGTCACAATATACAAGCTGACGATAAGGGGGCGATTATGTCACAATTTACAAGCTGACGATAAGGGAGAGATTGTGTCATAAGGTACATCTGACGATAAGTGGGAGATTGTGCTATAAGATACCATCTGGCAGTATGGAGATTGAGCCATAGGAACATCTGACGATAAAGGGGAGATTGTGCCATAAAGTACCATCTGGCGATAAGGGGGAGATTGTGCCACAAGTACCAGCTGACGACAAGGGGGAGATTGTGCCATAAGGTACCATCTGACGACAATGGGGAGATTGTGTCATAAGGTACAAGCTGACGATAAGGGGAGGATTGTGACATAAGGTACAATCCGACAATAAGGCGGAGATTGTGTCACAAGGTACCATCTGACCATAAAATGGAGATTGTGCTATAAGATACCATCTGGCAGTATGGAGATTGAGCCATAGGTACATCTAACGATAAGGGGGAGATTGTTCCACAATGTACAAGCTGACGATAAGGCGGAGATTGTATCATAATGTACCATCTGACTATAAGGGGGAGATTGTGCCATAAGATTCCATCTGGCAGATTGTGTCACAAGGCACAAACTGACGATAAGGGGGAGATTGTGTCACAATATACAAGCTGACGATAAGGGGGCGATTATGTCACAATTTACAAGCTGACGATAAGGGAGAGATTGTGTCATAAGGTACATCTGACGATAAGTGGGAGATTGTGCTATAAGATACCATCTGGCAGTATGGAGATTGAGCCATAGGAACATCTGACGATAAAGGGGAGATTGTGCCATAAAGTACCATCTGGCGATAAGGGGGAGATTGTGCCACAAGTACCAGCTGACGACAAGGGGGAGATTTGCCATAAGGTACCATCTGACGACAATGGGTAGATTGTGTCATAAGGTACAAGCTGACGATAAGGGGAGGATTGTGACATAAGGTACAATCCGACAATAAGGCGGAGATTGTGTCACAAGGTACCATCTGACCATAAAATGGAGATTGTGCTATAAGATACCATCTGGCAGTATGGAGATTGAGCCATAGGTACATCTAACGATAAGGGGGAGATTGTTCCACAATGTACAAGCTGACGATAAGGCGGAGATTGTATCATAATGTACCATCTGACTATAAGGGGGAGATTGTGCCATAAGATTCCATCTGGCAGATTGTGTCACAAGGCACAAACTGACGATAAGGGGGAGATTGTGTCACAATATACAAGCTGACGATAAGGGGGCGATTATGTCACAATTTACAAGCTGACGATAAGGGAGAGATTGTGTCATAAGGTACATCTGACGATAAGTGGGAGATTGTGCTATAAGATACCATCTGGCAGTATGGAGATTGAGCCATAGGAACATCTGACGATAAAGGGGAGATTGTGCCATAAAGTACCATCTGGCGATAAGGGGGAGATTGTGCCTCAAGTACCAGCTGACGACAAGGGGGAGATTGTGCCATAAGGTACCATCTGACGACAATGGGGAGATTGTGTCATAAGGTACAAGCTGACGATAAGGGGAGGATTGTGACATAAGGTACAATCTGACGATAATGAGGAGATTGTGTCATAAGGTACAAGCTGACGATAAGGGGGAGATTGTGACATAAGGTACCATCTGACGATAAGGGGGAGATTGTAGGACAAGGTACCATCTGACGATAAGGGGGAGATTGTGCCATAAGATACCATCTAACAATAAGGCGGAGATTGTGTCACAAGGTACCATCTGACGATAAAAGGGAGATTGTGCTATAAGATACCATCTGGCAGTATGGAGATTGAGCCATAGGTGCATCTGACGATAAGGGGGAGATTGTGCCACAATGTACAAGCTGACGATAAGGCGGAGATTGTATCATAAGGTACCATCTGACGATCAGGGTGAGATTGTGTCACAAGGTACCATCTGACTATAAGGGGGAGATTGTGCCATAAGATTCCATCTGGCAGATTGTCTCACAAGGCACAAACTGACGATAAGGGGGAGATTGTGTCACAATATACAAGCTGACGATAAGGGGGAGATTGTATGACAAGGTACCATCTGATGATAAGGGGGAGATTGTGTCACAAGGTACCATCTGATGATAAGGTTGCGATTATGTCACAATTTACAAGCTGACGATAAGGGGGAGATTGTGTCATAAGGTACATCTGACGATAAGTGGGCGATTGTGCCACAAGGGAACCATCTGACGATAAGGGGGAGATTGTTCCACAAGGTACATCTGACGATAAGGGGGGGATTGTGTCACAAGGTACCATCTGATGATAAGGGGGAGATTGTGTCACAAGGTACCATCTAATGATAAGGGGGCGATTATGTCACAATTTACAAGCTGACGATAAGGGGGAGATTGTGTCCTAAGCTACATCTGACGATAAGTGGGAGATTGTGCAACAAGGGAAACATCTTATGATAAGGGGGAGATTGTGTCACAAGGTACAACTGACGATAAGTGGGAGATTTTGCTATAAGATTCCATCTGGCAGTATGGAGATTGAGCCATAGGTACATCTGACGATAAGGGGGAGATTGTGCCACAAGTACCAGCTGACGACAAGGGGGAGATTGTGCCATAAGGTACCATCTGACAATAATGGGGAGATTGTGAAATAAGGTACAAGCTGACGATAAGGGGAAGATTGTGAAATAAGGTACAATCTGACGATAAGTAGGAGATTGTGTCACAAGGTACCATCTGACGATAAGGGGGAGATTGTGCCATAAGGTACCATCTGACAATAAGGCGGCGATTGTGTCACAATGTACCATCTGGCGATAAGAGAGAGATTGTGCTATAAGATACCATCTGGCAGTATGGAGATTGAGCCATAGGTACGTCTGACGATAAAGGGGAGATTGTGCCATAAAGTACCATCTGGCGATAAGGGGGACATTGTGTCACAAGGTACCGTCTGATGATAAGGGTGAGATTGTGTCACAAGGTACCATCTGACGATAACGGTGATATTGTGTCACAATGTACAAGCTCACGATAAGGTGGAGATTGTGCCATAAGGTACCATCTGACAATAAGGGGGAGATTGTGTCACAAGGTACCATCTGATGATAAGGGGGGAGATTGTGTCACAAGGTACCATCTGATGATAACGGGGGAGATTGTGTCACAAGGTACCATCTGACGATAAGGGGGAGATTGTGACATAAGGTACCATCTGAGGATAAAGTGGAGATTGTGCTATAAGATACCATCTGGCAGTATGGAGATTGAGCCATAGGTACATCTGACGATAAAGGGGAGAGTGTGCCACAATGTACAAGCTGACGATAAGGCGGAGATTGTATCATAATGTAACATCTGACTATAAGGGGGAGATTGTGCCATAAGATTCCATCTGGCAGATTGTGTCACAAGGCACAAACTGACGATACGGGGGAGATTGTGTCACAATATACAAGCTGACGATAAGGGGGAGATTGTATCACAAGGTACCATCTGATGATAAGGGGGAGATTGTGTCACAAGTTACCATCTGATGATAAGGGGGCGATTATGTCACAATTTACAAGCTGACGATAAGGGGGAGATTGTGTCATAAGGTACATCTGACGATAAGTGGGAGATTGTGCCACAAGGGAACCATCTGACGATAAGGGGGCGATTGTGCCACAAGGTATAGCTGACGATAAGGGGGAGATTGTGCTATAAGATACCATCTGGCAGTATGGAGATTGAGCCACAGGAACATCTGACGATAAAGGGGAGATTGTGTCACAAGGTACAACTGGCGATAAGGTGGAGATTGTGTCACAAGGTACCAGCTGATGATAAGGGGAGATTGTGCCATAAGGTACCATCTGACGATAAGGCGGAGATTGTGTCATAGGTATCATCTGACGATAATGGGGAGATTGTGTCATAAGGTACAAGCTGACGATAAGGGGAAGATTGTGGCATAAGGTACCATCTGAAGATAAGGGGGAGATTGTGTCACAAGGTACCATCTGACGATAAGCGGGAGATTGTGACATAAGGTACAATCCGACAATAAGGCGGAGATTGTGTCACAAGGTACCATCTGACCATAAAATGGAGATTGTGCTATAAGATACCATCTGGCAGTATGGAGATTGAGCCATAGGTACATCTAACGATAAGGGAGAGATTGTTCCACAATGTACAAGCTGACGATAAGGCGGAGATTGTATCATAATGTACCATCTGACCATAAAATGGAGATTGTGCTATAAGATACCATCTGGCAGTATGGAGATTGAGCCATAGGTACATCTAACGATAATGGGGAGATTGTTCCACAATGTACAAGCTGACGATAAGGCGGAGATTGTATCATAATGTACCATCTGACTATAAGGGGGAGATTGTGCCATAAGATTCCATCTGGCAGATTGTGTCACAAGGCACAAACTGACGATAAGTGGGAGATTGTGTCACAATATACAAGCTGACGATAAGGGGGCGATTATGTCACAATTTACAAGCTGACGATAAGGGAGAGATTGTGTCATAAGGTACATCTGACGATAAGTGGGAGATTGTGCTATAAGATACCATCTGGCAGTATGGAGATTGAGCCATAGGAACATCTGACGATAAAGGGGAGATTGTGCCATAAAGTACCATCTGGCGATAAGGGGGAGATTGTGCCACAAGTACCAGCTGACGACAAGGGGGAGATTGTGCCATAAGGTACCATCTGACGACAATGGGGAGATTGTGTCATAAGGTACAAGCTGACGATAAGGGGAGGATTGTGACATAAGGTACAATCCGACAATAAGGCGGAGATTGTGTCACAAGGTACCATCTGACCATAAAATGGAGATTGTGCTATAAGATACCATCTGGCAGTATGGAGATTGAGCCATAGGTACATCTAACGATAAGGGGGAGATTGTTCCACAATGTACAAGCTGACGATAAGGCGGAGATTGTATCATAATGTACCATCTGACTATACGGGGGAGATTGTGCCATAAGATTCCATCTGGCAGATTGTGTCACAAGGCACAAACTGACGATAAGGGGGAGATTGTGTCACAATATACAAGCTGACGATAAGGGGGTGATTATGTCACAATTTACAAGCTGACGATAAGGGAGAGATTGTGTCATAAGGTACATCTGACGATAAGTGGGAGATTGTGCTATAAGATACCATCTGGCAGTATGGAGATTGAGCCATAGGAACATCTGACGATAAAGGGGAGATTGTGCCATAAAGTACCATCTGGCGATAAGGGGGAGATTGTGCCACAAGTACCAGCTGACGACAAGGGGGAGATTGTGCCATAAGGTACCATCTGACGACAATGGGGAGATTGTGTCATAAGGTACAAGCTGACGATAAGGGGAGGATTGTGACATAAGGTACAATCTGACGATAATGAGGAGATTGTGTCATAAGGTACAAGCTGACGATAAGGGGGAGATTGTGACATAAGGTACCATCTGACGATAAGGGGGAGATTGTAGGACAAGGTACCATCTGACGATAAGGGGGAGATTGTGCCATAAGATACCATCTAACAATAAGGCGGAGATTGTGTCACAAGGTACCATCTGACGATAAAAGGGAGATTGTGCTATAAGATACCATCTGGCAGTATGGAGATTGAGCCATAGGTGCAACTGACGATAAGGGGGAGATTGTGCCACAATGTACAAGCTGACGATAAGGCGGAGATTGTATCATAAGGTACCATCTGACGATCAGGGTGAGATTGTGTCACAAGGTACCATCTGACTATAAGGGGGAGATTGTGCCATAAGATTCCATCTGGCAGATTGTCTCACAAGGCACAAACTGACGATAAGGGGGAGATTGTGTCACAATATACAAGCTGACGATAAGGGGGAGATTGTATGACAAGGTACCATCTGATGATAAGGGGGAGATTGTGTCACAAGGTACCATCTGATGATAAGGTGGCGATTATGTCACAATTTACAAGCTGACGATAAGGGGGAGATTGTGTCATAAGGTACATCTGACGATAAGTGGGCGATTGTGCCACAAGGGAACCATCTGACGATAAGGGGGAGATTGTTCCACAAGGTACATCTGACGATAAGGGGGAGATTGTGCTATAGGATACCATCTGGCAGTATGGAGATTGAGCCATAGGAACATCTGGCGATAAATGGGAGATTGTGCCACAAGTACCAGCTGACGACAAGGGGGAGATTGTGCCATAAGGTACCATGTGACGACAATGGGGAGATTGTGTCATAAGGTACAAGTTGACGATAAGGGGAGGATTGTGACATAAGGTACAATCTGACGATAATGAGGAGATTGTGTCATAAGGTACAAGCTGACGATAAGGCGGAGATTGTGACATAAGGTACCATCTGACGATAAGGGAGAGATTGTAGCACAAGGTACCATCTGACGATAAGGGGAAATTGTGCCATAAGATACCATCTAACAATAAGGCGGAGATTGTGTCACAAGGTACCATCTGACGATAAAAGGGAGATTGTGCTATAAGATACCATCTGGCAGTATGGAGATTGAGCCATAGGTGCATCTGACGATAAGGGGGAGATTGTGCCACAATGTACAAGCTGACGATAAGGCGGAGATTGTATCATAAGGTACCAACTGACGATCAGGGTGAGATTAGGTCACAAGGTACCATCTGACTATAAGGGGGAGATTGTGCCATAAGATTCCATTTGGCAGATTGTGTCACAAGGCACAAACTGACGATAAGGGGGAGATTGTGTCACAATATACAAGCTGACGATAAGGGGGAGATTGTATGACAAGGTACCATCTGATGATAAGGGTGAGATTGTGTCACAAGGTACCATCTGATGATAAGGGGGCGATTATGTCACAATTTACAAGCTGACGATAAGGGGGAGATTGTGTCATAAGGTACATCTGACGATAAGTGGGCGATTGTGCCACAAGGGAACCATCTGACGATAAGGGGGAGATTGTTCCACAAGGTACATCTGACGATAAGGGGGAGATTGTGCTATAGGATACCATCTGGCAGTATGGAGATTGAGCCATAGGAACATCTGGCGATAAATGGGAGATTGTGCCACAAGTACCAGCTGACGACAAGGGGGAGATTGTGCCATAAGGTACCATCTGATGATAATGGGGAGATTGTGTCATAAGGTACAAGCTGATGATAAGGGGAGGATTGTGACATAAGGTACAATCTGACGATAATGAGGAGATTGTGTCATAAGGTACAAGCTGACGATAAGGGGGAGATTGTGACATAAGGTACCATCTGACGATAAGGGGAGATTGTAGCACAAGGTACCATCTGACGATAAGGGGGAGATTGTGCCATAAGATACCATCTAACAATGAGGCGGAGATTGTGTCACAAGGTACCATTTGACGATAAACGGGAGATTGTGCTATAAGATACCATCTGGCAGTATGGAGATTGAGCCATAGGTGCATCTGACGATAAGGGGGAGATTGTGCCACAATGTACAAGCTGACGATAAGGCGGAGATTGTATCATAAGGTACCATCTGACGATCAGGGTGAGATTGTGTCACAAGGTACCATCTGATTATAAGGGGGAGATTGTGCCATAAGATTCCATCTGGCAGATTGTGTCACAATGCACAAACTGACGATAAGGGGGAGATTGTGTCACAATATACAAGCTGACGATAAGGGGGAGATTGTATCACAAGGTACCATCTGATGATAAGGGGGGAGATTGTGTCACAAGGTACCATCTGATGATAAGGGGGCGATTATGTCACAATTTACAAGCTGACGATAAGGGGGAGATTGTGTCATAAGGTACATCTGACGATAAGTGGGCGATTGTGCCACAAGGGAACCATCTGACGATAAGGGGGAGATTGTGCCACAAGGTACATCTGACGATAAGGGGGAGATTGTGCTATAGGATACCATCTGGCAGTATGGAGATTGAGCCATAGGAACATCTGGCGATAAATGGGAGATTGTGCCACAAGTACCAGCTGACGACAAGGGGGAGATTGTGCCATAAGGTACCATCTGATGATAATGGGGAGATTGTGTCATAAGGTACAAGCTGATGATAAGGGGAGGATTGTGACATAAGGTACAATCTGACGATAATGAGGAGATTGTGTCATAAGGTACAAGCTGACGATAAGGGGGAGATTGTGACATAAGGTACCATCTGACGATAAGGGGAGATTGTAGCACAAGGTACCATCTGACGATAAGGGGGAGATTGTGCCATAAGATACCATCTAACAATGAGGCGGAGATTGTGTCACAAGGTACCATTTGACGATAAACGGGAGATTGTGCTATAAGATACCATCTGGCAGTATGGAGATTGAGCCATAGGTGCATCTGACGATAAGGGGGAGATTGTGCCACAATGTACAAGCTGACGATAAGGCGGAGATTGTATCATAAGGTACCATCTGACGATCAGGGTGAGATTGTGTCACAAGGTACCATCTGATTATAAGGGGGAGATTGTGCCATAAGATTCCATCTGGCAGATTGTGTCACAATGCACAAACTGACGATAAGGGGGAGATTGTGTCACAATATACAAGCTGACGATAAGGGGGAGATTGTATCACAAGGTACCATCTGATGATAAGGGGGGAGATTGTGTCACAAGGTACCATCTGATGATAAGGGGGCGATTATGTCACAATTTACAAGCTGACGATAAGGGGGAGATTGTGTCATAAGGTACATCTGACGATAAGTGCGCGATTGTGCCACAAGGGAACCATCTGACGATAAGGGGGAGATTGTGCCACAAGGTACATCTGACGATAAGGGGCAGATTGTGCTAGAGGATACCATCTGGCAGTATGGAGATTGAGCCATAGGAACATCTGGCGATAAATGGGGGATTGTGCCACAAGTACCAGCTGACGACAAGAGGGAGATTGTGCCATAAGGTACCATCTGACGATAATGGGGAGATTATGTCATGAGGTACAAGCTGATGTTAAGGGGAGGATTGTGACATAAGGTACAATCTGACGATAATGAGGAGATTGTGTCATAAGGTACAAGCTGACGATAAGGGGGAGATTGTGACATAAGGTACCATCTAACGATAATGGGGAGATTGTAGCACAAGGTACCATCTGACGATAAGGGGGAGAGTGTTCCATAAGATACCTTCTGACAATAAGGCGGAGATTGTGTCACAAGGTAGTATCTGACGATAAAATGGAGATTGTGCTATAATATACCATCTGGCAGTATGGAGATTGAGCCATAGGTACATCTGACGATAAGGGGGAGATTATGTCACAATTTACAATCTGACGATAAGGGGGAGATTGTGTCACAATGTACAAGCTGACGATAAGGGGGAGATTGTGTCCTAAGCTACATCTGACGATAAGTGGGAGATTGTGCAACAAGGGAAACTTCTTATGATAAGGGGGAGATTGTGTCATAAGCTACAACTGACGATAAGGGGGAGATTTTGCTATAAGATACCATCTGGCAGTATGGAGATTGACCCATAGGTACATCTGACGATAAGGGGGAGATTGTGCCACAAGTACCACCTGACGACAAGGGGGAGATTGTGCCATAAGGTGCCATCTGACAATAATCGGGAGATTGTGAAATAAGGTACAAGCTGACGATAAGGGGAAGATTGTGAAATAAGGTACAATCTGACGATAAAGAGGAGATTGTGTCACAAGGTACCATCTGACGATAAGGGGGAGATTGTGCCACAATGTACAAGCTGACGATAAGGCGGACATTGTGTCATAAGGTACCATCTGACGATAAGGGGGAGATTGTGTCACAATGTACCATCTGACGATAAGGGGGAGATTGTGCCATAAGAGTCCATCTGGCAGATTGTGTCACAAGGTACAAGCTGACGATAAGGGGGATATTGTGCTATAGGTTACTATGTGGCAGTATGGAGATTGAGCCATAGGAACATCTGGCGATAAATGGGAGATTGTGCCACAAGTACCAGCTGACGACAAGGGGGAGATTGTGCCATAAGGTACCATCTGACGATAAGGGGGAGATTGTGCTATAGGATACCATCTGGCAGTATGGAGATTGAGCCATAGGAACATCTGGCAATAAATGGGAGATTGTGCCACAAGTACCAGCTGACGACAAGCGGGAGATTGTGCCATAAGGTACCATCTGATGATAATGGGGAGATTGTGTCATAAGGTACAAGCTGATGATAAGGGGAGGATTGTGACATAAGGTACAATCTGACGATAATGAGGAGATTGTGACATAAGGTACCATCTGACGATAAGGGGGAGATTGTAGCACAAGGTACCATCTGACGATAAGGGGCAGATTGTGCCATAAGATAACATCTGACAATAAGGGGGAGATTGTGTCGCAAGGTACCATCTGATGATAAAAGGGAGATTGTGCTATAAGATACCATCTGGCAGTATGGAGATTGAGCCATAGGTACATCTGACGATAAGGGGGAGATTGTGACATAAGGTACCATCTGAAGATAAGGGGGGAGATTGTGTCATAAGGTACCATCTGACAATAATGGGGAGATTGTGAAATAAGGTACAAGCTGACGATAAGGGGAAGATTGTGAAATAAGGTACAATCTGACGATAAGGAGGAGATTGTGTCACAAGGTACCATCTGACGATAAGGGGGAGATTGTGTCACAAGGTACCATCTAATGATAAGGGGGCGATTATGTCACAATTTACAAGCTGACGATAAGGGGGAGATTGTGTCCTAAGCTACACCTGACGATAAGTGGGAGATTGTGCAACAAGGGAAACATCTTATGATAAGGGGGAGATTGTGTCACAAGGTACAACTGACGATAAGGGGGAGATTTTGCTATAAGATACCATCTGGCAGTATGGAGATTGAGCCATAGGTACATCTGACGATAAAGGGGAGATTGTGCCATAAAGTACCATCTGGCGATAAGGGGGACATTGTGTCACAAGGTACCGTCTGATGATAAGGCGGCGATTGTGTCACAATGTACCATCTGGCGATAAGAGAGAGATTGTGCTATGAGATACCATCTGGCAGTATGGAGATTGAGCCATAGGTACATCTGACGATAAAGGGGAGATTGTGCCATAAAGTACCATCTGGCGATAAGGGGGACATTGTGTCACAAGGTACCGTCTGATGATAAGGGTGAGATTGTGTCACAAGGTACCATCTGACGATAACGGTGAGATTGTGTCACAATGTACAAGCTCACGATAAGGTGGAGATTGTGCCATAAGGTACCATCTGACAATAAGTGGGAGATTGTGTCACAAGGTACCATCTGATGATAAGGGGGGAGATTGTGTCACAAGGTACCATCTGATGATAAGGGGGAGATTGTGTCACAAGGTACCATCTGACGATAAGGGTGAGATTGTGCCATAAGGGACAATCTGACGATAAGGGGGAGATTGTGCCACAATGTACAAGCTGCGGATAAGGCGGAGATTGTGTCATAAGGTACCATCTGACGATAAGGGTGAGATTGTGTCACAATGTACCATCTGACGATAAGGGGGAGATTGTGCCATAAGAGTCCATCTGGCAGATTGTATCACAAGGTACAAGCTGACGATAAGGGGGAGATTGTATCACAAGGTACCATCTGATGATAAGGGGGAGAGTGTGTCACAAGGTACCATCTGACGATAAGGGGGAGATTATGTCACAATTTACAAGCTGTCGATAAGGGGGAGATTGTGTCATAAGGTACTATCTGGCGATAAGGAGTGATTGTGTCACAAGGTACATCTGACGATAAGTGGGAGATTGTGCCACAAGGTACCAGCTGATGATAAGGGGGGGGGGGATTGTGCCATAAGGTACCATCTGACGATAAGGGGCAGATTGTGTCATAAGGTACCAGCTGATGATAAGGGGGGATTGTGCCATAAGGTACCATCTGACGATAAGGGGGAGATTGTGCCATAGGTACCGTCTGCCGATAATGAGGAGATTGTGTCATAAGGTACAAGCTGACGACAAGGGGGGAGATTGTGACATAAGGTACCATCTGACGATAAGGGGGAGATTGTGTCACAAAGTACCATCTGACGATAATGGTCAGATTGTCTCACAAGGTACCATCTGACGATAATGGGCAGATTGTGCTATAAGATACCATCTGGAAGTATGGAGATTGAGCCATAGGTACATTTGATGATAAGGGGGAGATTGTGCCACAATGTACAAGCTGGCGATAAGGCGGAGATTGTATCATAAGGTACCATCTGATGATAAGTGGGAGATTGTGTCACAAGGTACCATCTGATGATAAGGGGGTGATTATGTCACAATTTACAAGCTGCCGATAAGGGAGAGATTGTGCCATAAGATTCCATCTGGCAGAGTGTGTCACAAGGCACAAGCTGACGATAAGGGGGAGATTGTAGCACAATGTACAAGCTGACGATAAGGAGGATATTGTATCTCAAGGTACCATCTAATGATAAGGGGGAGATTGTGTCACAAGGTACCATCTGATGATAAGGGGGCTATTATGTCACAATTTACAATCTGACGATAACGGGGAGATTGTGTCATAAGGTACATCTGACGATAAGTGGGAGATTGTGCCACAAGGGAACCATCAGACGATAAGGGGGAGATTATGCCACAAGGTACCATCTGACGATAAGGGGGAGATTGTGTCACAAGGTACCATCTGAAAATAAAATGGAGATTGTGCTATAAGATACCATCTGGCAGTATGGAGATTGAGCCATAGGTACATCTGACGATAAGGGGTGAGATTGTGTCACAAGGTACCATCTGACGATAAGGAGGTGATTGTGCCATAAGATTCCATCTGGCAGATTGTGTCACAAGGTACAAGCTTACGATAAGGGGGAGATTATGTCACAAGGTACCATCTGACGATAAGGGGTGAGATTGTGTCACAAGGTACCATCTGACGGTAAGGGGGTGATTGTGCCATACGATTCCATCTGGCAGATTGTGTCACAAGGTACAAGCTGACGATAAGGGGGAGATTGTGTCACAAGGTACCATCTGACGATAAGGGGGAGATTATGTCACAATTTACAAGCTGATGATAAGGGGGAGATTGTGTCATAAGGTACTATCTGGCGATAAGGAGTGATTGTGTCACAAGGTACATCTGACGATAAGTGGGAGATTGTACCACAAGGTACCAGCTGATGATAAGAGGGGATTGTGCCATAAGGTTCCATCTGACGATAAGGCGGAAATTGTGCCATAGGTACCATCTGACGATAATGAGGAGATTGTGTCATAAGGTACCAGCTGATGACAAGGGGGAATTGTGCCATAAGGTACCATCTGACGGTAAGGGGGAGATTATGCCGTAGGTACCATCTGACGATTATGAGGAGATTGTGTCATAAGGTACAAGCTGACGATAAGGGGGAGATTGTGACATAAGGTACCATCTGACGATAAGGGGGAGATTGTGTCACAAGGTACCATCTGACGATAAGGGGCAGATTGTGCCATACGATACCATCTGACAATAAGGTGGAGATTGTGTCACAAGGTACCATCTGATGATAAAAGGGAGATTGTACTATAATATACCATCTGGCAGTATGGAGATTGAGCCATAGGTACATCTGACGATAAGGGGGAGATTATGTCACAATTTACAAGCTGACGATAAGGGGGAGATTGTGTCACAATGTACAAGCTGACGATAAGGGGGAGATTGTATCGCAAGGTACCATCTGATGATAAGGGGGAGATTGTGTCACAAGGTACCATCTAATGATAAGGGGGCGATTATGTCACAATTTACAAGCTGACGATAAGGGGAAGATTGTGTCCTAAGCTACATCTGACGATAAGTGGGAGATTGTGCAACAAGGGAAACATCTTACGATAAGGGGGAGATTGTGTCACAAGGTACAACTGACGATAAGGGGGAGATTTTGCTATAAGATACCATCTGGCAGTATGGAGATTGAGCCATAGGTACATCTGACGATAAGGGGGAGATTATGTCACAATTTACAAGCTGACGATAAGGGGGAGATTGTGTCACAATGTACAAGCTGACGATAAGGGGGAGATTGTATCGCAAGGTACCATCTGATGATAAGGGGGAGATTGTGTCACAAGGTACCATCTAATGATAAGGGGGCGATTATGTCACAATTTACAAGCTGACGATAAGGGGAAGATTGTGTCCTAAGCTACATCTGACGATAAGTGGGAGATTGTGCAACAAGGGAAACATCTTACGATAAGGGGGAGATTGTGTCACAAGGTACAACTGACGATAAGGGGGAGAGTTTGCTATAAGATACCATCTGGCAGTATGGAGATTGAGCCATAGGTACATCTGACGATAAGGGGGAGATTGTGCCACAAGTACCAGCTGACGACAAGGGGGAGATTGTGCCATAAGGTACCATCTGACAATAATGGGGAGATTGTGAAATAAGGTACAAGCTGACGATAAGGGGAAGATTGTGAAATAGGGTACAATCTGACGATAAGGAGGAGATTGTGTCACAAGGTACCATCTGACGATAAGGGGGAGATTGTGTCATAAGGTACTATCTGGCGATAAGGAGTGATTGTGTCACAAGGTACATCTGACGATAAGTGGGAGATTGTACCACAAGGTACCAGCTGATGATAAGAGGGGATTGTGCCATAAGGTTCCATCTGACGATAAGGCGGAAATTGTGCCATAGGTACCATCTGACGATAATGAGGAGATTGTGTCATAAGGTACCAGCTGATGACAAGGGGGAATTGTGCCATAAGGTACCATCTGACGGTAAGGGGGAGATTATGCCGTAGGTACCATCTGACGATTATGAGGAGATTGTGTCATAAGGTACAAGCTGACGATAAGGGGGAGATTGTGACATAAGGTACCATCTGACGATAAGGGGGAGATTGTGTCACAAGGTACCATCTGACGATAAGGGGCAGATTGTGCCATACGATACCATCTGACAATAAGGTGGAGATTGTGTCACAAGGTACCATCTGATGATAAAAGGGAGATTGTACTATAATATACCATCTGGCAGTATGGAGATTGAGCCATAGGTACATCTGACGATAAGGGGGAGATTATGTCACAATTTACAAGCTGACGATAAGGGGGAGATTGTGTCACAATGTACAAGCTGACGATAAGGGGGAGATTGTATCGCAAGGTACCATCTGATGATAAGGGGGAGATTGTGTCACAAGGTACCATCTAATGATAAGGGGGCGATTATGTCACAATTTACAAGCTGACGATAAGGGGAAGATTGTGTCCTAAGCTACATCTGACGATAAGTGGGAGATTGTGCAACAAGGGAAACATCTTACGATAAGGGGGAGATTGTGTCACAAGGTACAACTGACGATAAGGGGGAGATTTTGCTATAAGATACCATCTGGCAGTATGGAGATTGAGCCATAGGTACATCTGACGATAAGGGGGAGATTGTGCCACAAGTACCAGCTGACGACAAGGGGGAGATTGTGCCATAAGGTACCATCTGACAATAATGGGGAGATTGTGAAATAAGGTACAAGCTGACGATAAGGGGGAGATTGTGAAATAGGGTACAATCTGACGATAAGGAGGAGATTGTGTCACAAGGTACCATCTGACGATAAGGGGGAGATTGTGCCATAAGGTACCATCTAACAATAAGGCTGCGATTGTGTCACAATGTACCATCTGGCGATAAGAGAGAGATTGTGCTATAAGATACCATCTGGCAGTATGGAGATTGAGCCATAGGTACATCTGACGATAAAGGGGAGATTGTGCCATAAAGTACCATCTGGCGATAAGGGGGACATTGTGTCACAAGGTACCGTCTGATGATAAGGGTGAGATTGTGTCACAAGGTACCATCTGACGATAACGGTGAGATTGTG
The DNA here is from genome assembly GCA_034401795.1 of Chaetoderma sp. LZ-2023a. NCBI lineage: Eukaryota > Metazoa > Mollusca > Caudofoveata > Chaetodermatida > Chaetodermatidae > Chaetoderma > Chaetoderma sp. LZ-2023a. The sequence continues at coordinate 4,654,234 of CM067363.1, forward strand.
TCACAATGTACAAGCTCACGATAAGGTGGAGATTGTGCCATAAGGTACCATCTGACAATAAGGGGGAGATTGTGTCACAAGGTACCATCTGATGATAAGGGGGGAGATTGTGTCACAAGGTACCATCTGATGATAAGGGGGAGATTGTGTCTCAAGGTACCATCTGAAGATAAGGGTCAGATTGTGCCATAAGGGACCATCTGACGATAAGGGGAAGATTGTGCCACAATGTACAAGCTGACGATAAGGCGGAGATTGTGTCATAAGGTACCATCTGACGATAAGGGTGAGATTGTGTCACAATGTACCATCTGACGATAAGGGGGAGATTGTGCCATAAGAGTCCATCTGGCAGATTGTGTCACAAGGTACAAGCTGACGATAAGGGGGAGATTGTATCACAAGGTACCATCTGATGATAAGGGGGAGAGTGTGTCACAAGGTACCATCTGACGATAAGGGGGAGATTATGTCACAATTTACAAGCTGTCGATAAGGGGGAGATTGTGTCATAAGGTACTATCTGGCGATAAGGAGTGATTGTGTCACAAGGTACATCTGACGATAAGTGGGAGATTGTGCCACAAGGTACCAGCTGATGATAAGGGGGGGATTGTGCCATAAGGTACCATCTGACGATAAGGGGCAGATTGTGTCATAAGGTACCAGCTGATGATAAGGCGGGGGATTGTGCCATAAGGTACCATCTGACGATAAGGGGGAGATTGTGCCATAGGTACCGTCTGACGATAATGAGGAGATTGTGTCATAAGGTACAAGCTGACGACAAGGGGGAGATTGTGACATAAGGTACCATCTGACGATAAGGGGGAGATTGTGTCACAAGGTACCATCTGACGATAATGGGCAGATTGTCTCACAAGGTACCATCTGACGATAATGGGCAGATTGTGCCATAAGATACCATCTGACGATAAAAGGGAGATTGTGCTATAAGATACCATCTGGCAGTATGGAGATTGAGCCATAGGTACATTTGATGATAAGGGGGAGATTGTGCCACAATGTACAAGCTGGCGATAAGGCGGAGATTGTATCATAAGGTACCATCTGATGATAAGTGGGAGATTGTGTCACAAGGTACCATCTGATGATAAGGGGTGATTATGTCACAATTTACAAGCTGCCGATAAGGGGGAGACTGTGTCATCAGGTACCATGTGACGATAAGGAAGAGATTGTGCCATAAGATTCCATCTGGCAGAGTGTGTCACAAGGCACAAGCTGACGATAAAGGGGAGAGTGTAGCACAATGTACAAGCTGACGATAAGGGGGATATTGTATCACAAGGTACCATCTAATGATAAGGGGGAGATTGTGTCACAAGGTACCATCTGATGATAAGGGGGTGATTATGTCACAATTTACAATCTGACGATAACGGGGAGATTGTGTCATAAGGTACATCTGACGATAAGTGGGAGATTGTGCCACAAGGGAACCATCAGACGATAAGGGGGAGATTGTGCCACAAGGTACCATCTGACGATAAGGGGGAGATTGTGACATAAGGTCCCATCTGACAATAAGGCGGAGATTGTGTCACAAGGTACCATCTGACGATAAAATGGAGATTGTGCTATAAGATGCCATCTGGCAGTATGGAGATTGAGCCATAGGTACATCTGACGATAAGGGTGGGGGGGGGGGAGATTGTGCCACAATGTACACGCTGACGATAAGGCGGAGATTGTATCATAAGGTACCATCTGACGATAAGGGGTGAGATTGTGTCACAAGGTACCATCTGACGATAAGGGGGAGATTATGTCACAATTTACAAGCTGATGATAAGGGTGAGATTGTGTCATAAGGTACTCTCTGGCGATAAGGAGTGATTGTGTCACAACGTACATCTGACGATAAGTGGGAGATTGTACCACAAGGTACCAGCTGATGACAAGGGGGAATTGTGCCATAAGGTACCATCTGACGCTAAGGGGGGGATTGTGCCGTAGGTACCATCTGACGATTATGAGGAGATTGTGTCATAAGGTACAAGCTGACGATAAGGGGGAGATTGTGACATAAGGTACCATCTGACGATAAGGGGGAGATTGTGTCACAAGGTACCATCTGACGATAAGGGGCAGATTGTGCCATAAGATACCATCTGACAATAAGGCGGAGATTGTGTCACAAGGTACCATCTGATGATAAAAGGGAGATTGTGCTATAATATACCATCTGGCAGTATGGAGATTGAGCCATAGGTACATCTGATGATAAGGGGGAGATTGTGTCACAAGGTACCATCTAATGATAAGGGGGGGGGGGGATTATGTCACAATTTACAAGCTGACGATAAGGGGGAGATTGTGTCCTAAGCTACATCTGACGATAAGTGGGAGATTGTGCAACAAGGGAAACATCTTACGATAAGGGGGAGATTGTGTCACAAGGTACAACTGATGATAAGGGGCAGATTTTGCTATAAGATACCATCTGGCAGTATGGAGATTGAGCCATAGGTACATCTGACGATAAGGGGGAGATTGTGCCACAAGTACCAGCTGACGACAAGGGGGAGATTGTGCCATAAGGTACCATCTGACAATAATGGGGAGATTGTGAAATAAGGTACAAGCTGACGATAAGGGGAAGATTGTGAAATAAGGTACAATCTGACGATAAGGAGGAGATTGTTTCACAAGGTACCATCTGACGATAAGAGGGAGATTGTGCAATAAGGTACCATCTGACAATAAGGCGGAGATTGTGTCACAATGTACCATCTGGCGATAAGAGAGAGATTGTGCTATAAGATACCATCTGGCAGTATGGAGATTGAGCCATAGGTACATCTGACGATAAAGGGGTGATTGTGTCACAATGTACAAGCTCACGATAAGGTGGGGATTGTGCCATAAGGTACCATCTGACAATAAGGGGGAGATTCTGTCACAAGGTACCATCTGATGATAAGGGGGGAGATTGTGTCACAAGGTACCATCTGATGATAAGGGGGAGATTGTGTCACAAGGTACCATCTGACGATAAGGGTGAGATTTTGCCATAAGGGACCATCTGACGATAAGGGTGAGATTGTGTCACAATGTACCATCTGACGATAAGGGGGAGATTGTGCCATAAGAGTCCATCTGGCAGATTGTGTCACAAGGTACAAGCTGACGATAAGGGGGAGATTGTATCACAAGGTACCATCTGATGATAAGGGGGAGAGTGTGTCACAAGGTACCATCTGACGATAAGGGGGGGATTGTGCCATAAGGTACCATCTGACGATAAGGGGCAGATTGTGTCATAAGGTACCAGCTGACGATAAGGGGGAGATTGTGACATAAGGTACCATCTGACGATAAGGGGGAGATTGTAGGACAAGGTACCATCTGACGATAAGGGGGAGATTGTGCCATAAGATACCATCTAACAATAAGGCGGAGATTGTGTCACAAGGTACCATCTGACGATAAAAGGGAGATTGTGCTATAAGATACCATCTGGCAGTATGGAGATTGAGCCATAGGTGCATCTGACGATAAGGGGGAGATTGTGCCACAATGTACAAGCTGACGATAAGGCGGAGATTGTATCATAAGGTACCATCTGACGATCAGGGTGAGATTGTGTCACAAGGTACCATCTGACTATAAGGGGGAGATTGTGCCATAAGATTCCATCTGGCAGATTGTGTCACAAGGCACAAACTGACGATAAGGGGGAGATTGTGTCACAATATACAAGCTGACGATAAGGGGGAGATTGTATGACAAGGCACCATCTGATGATAAGGGGGAGATTGTGTCACAAGGTACCATCTGATGATAAGGTGGCGATTATGTCACAATTTACAAGCTGACGATAAGGGGGAGATTGTGTCATAAGGTACATCTGACGATAAGTGGGCGATTGTGCCACAAGGGAACCATCTGACGATAAGGGGGAGATTGTTCCACAAGGTACATCTGACGATAAGGGGGAGATTGTGCTATAGGTTACCATCTGGCAGTATGGAGATTGAGCCATAGGAACATCTGGCGATAAATGGGAGATTGTGCCACAAGTACCAGCTGACGACAAGGGGGAGATTGTGCCATAAGGTACCATGTGACGACAATGGGGAGATTGTGTCATAAGGTACAAGCTGACGATAAGGGGCGGATTGTGACATAAGGTACAATCTGACGATAAGGGGGAGATTGTAGCACAAGGTACCATCTGACGATAAGGGGAAATTGTGCCATAAGATACCATCTAACAATAAGGCGGAGATTGTGTCACAAGGTACCATCTGACGATAAAAGGGAGATTGTGCTATAAGATACCATCTGGCAGTATGGAGATTGAGCCATAGGTGCATCTGACGATAAGGGGGAGATTGTGCCACAATGTACAAGCTGACGATAAGGCGGAGATTGTATCATAAGGTACCATCTGACGATCAGGGTGAGATTGTGTCACAAGGTACCATCTGACTATAAGGGGGAGATTGTGCCATAAGATTCCATCTGGCAGATTGTGTCACAAGGCACAAACTGACGATAAGGGGGAGATTGTGTCACAATATGCAAGCTGACGATAAGGGGGAGATTGTATGACAAGGTACCATCTGATGATAAGGGGGAGATTGTGTCACAAGGTACCATCTGATGATAAGGGGGCGATTATGTCACAATTTACAAGCTGACGATAAGGGGGAGATTGTGTCATAAGGTACATCTGACGATAAGTGGGCGATTGTGCCACAAGGGAACCATCTGACGATAAGGGGGAGATTGTTCCACAAGGTACATCTGACGATAAGGGGGAGATTGTGCTATAGGATACCATCTGGCAGTCTGGAGATTGAGCCATAGGAACATCTGGCGATAAATGGGGGATTGTGCCACAAGTACCAGCTGACGACAAGGGGGAGATTGTGCCATAAGGTACCATCTGACGATAATGGGGAGATTGTGTCATAAGGTACAAGCTGATGATAAGGGGAGGATTGTGACATAAGGTAAAATCTGACGATAATGAGGAGATTGTGTCATAAGGTACAAGCTGACGATAAGGGGGAGATTGTGACATAAGGTACCATCTGACGATAAGGGGGAGATTGTAGCACAAGGTACCATCTGACGATAAGGGGAAGATTGTGCCATAAGATAACATCTGACAATAAGGGGGAGATTGTGTCACAAGGTAACATTTGACGATAAAAGGGAGATTGTGCTATAAGATACCATCTGGCAGTATGGAGATTGAGCCATAGGTGCATCTGACTATAAGGGGGAGATTGTGCCACAATGTATAAGCTGACGATAAGGCGGAGATTGTATCATAAGGTACCATCTGACGATCAGGGTGAGATTGTGTCACAAGGTACCATCTGACTATAAGGGGGAGATTGTGCCATAAGATTCCATCTGGCAGATTGTGTCACAAGGCACAAACTGACGATAAGGGGGAGATTGTGTCACAATATACAAGCTGACGATAAGGGGGAGATTGTATCACAAGGTACCATCTGATGATAAGGGGGAGATTGTGTCACAAGGTACCATCTGATGATAAGGGGGCGATTATGTCACAATTTACAAGCTGACGATAAGGGGGAGATTGTGTCATAAGGTACATCTGACGATAAGTGGGCGATTGTGCCACAAGGGAACCATCTGACGATAAGGGGGAGATTGTGCCACAAGGTACATCTGACGATAAGGGGGAGATTGTGCTATAGGATACCATCTGGCAGTATGGAGATTGAGCCATAGGAACATCTGGCGATAAATGGGAGATTGTGCCACAAGTACCAGCTGACGACAAGGGGGAGATTGTGCCATAAGGTACCATCTGATGATAATGGGGAGATTGTGTCATAAGGTACAAGCTGATGATAAGGGGAGGATTGTGACATAAGGTACAATCTGACGATAATGAGGAGATTGTGTCATAAGGTACAAGCTGACGATAAGAGGGAGATTGTGACATAAGGTACCATCTGACGATAAGGGGAGATTGTAGCACAAGGTACCATCTGACGATAAGGGGGAGATTGTGCCATAAGATACCATCTAACAATGAGGCGGAGATTGTGTCACAAGGTACCATTTGACGATAAACGGGAGATTGTGCTATAAGATACCATCTGGCAGTATGGAGATTGAGCCATAGGTGCATCTGACGATAAGGGGGAGATTGTGCCACAATGTACAAGCTGACGATAAGGCGGAGATTGTATCATAAGGTACCATCTGACGATCAGGGTGAGATTGTGTCACAAGGTACCATCTGATTATAAGGGGGAGATTGTGCCATAAGATTCCATCTGGCAGATTGTGTCACAATGCACAAACTGACGATAAGGGGGAGATTGTGTCACAATATACAAGCTGACGATAAGGGGGAGATTGTATCACAAGGTACCATCTGATGATAAGGGGGGAGATTGTGTCACAAGGTACCATCTGATGATAAGGGGGCGATTATGTCACAATTTACAAGCTGACGATAAGGGGGAGATTATGTCACAATTTACAATCTGACGATAAGGGGGAGATTGTGTCACAATGTACAAGCTGACGATAAGGGGGAGATTGTGTCCTAAGCTACATCTGACGATAAGTGGGAGATTGTGCAACAAGGGAAACTTCTTATGATAAGGGGGAGATTGTGTCATAAGCTACAACTGACGATAAGGGGGAGATTTTGCTATAAGATACCATCTGGCAGTATGGAGATTGAGCCATAGGTACATCTGACGATAAGGGGGAGATTGTGCCACAAGTACCACCTGACGACAAGGGGGAGATTGTGCCATAAGGTGCCATCTGACAATAATGGGGAGATTGTGAAATAAGGTACAAGCTGACGATAAGGGGAAGATTGTGAAATAAGGTACAATCTGACGATAAGGAGGAGATTGTGTCACAAGGTACCGTCTGACGATAAGGGGGAGATGGTGCCACAATGTACAAGCTGACGATAAGGCAGAGATTGTGTCATAAGGTACCATCTGACGATAAGGGGGAGATTGTGTCACAATGTACCATCTGACGATAAGGGGGAGATTGTGCCATAAGAGTCCATCTGGCAGATTGTGTCACAAGGTACAAGCTGACGATAAGGGGGAGATTGTGCTATAGGTTACTATCTGGCAGTATGGAGATTGAGCCATAGGAACATCTGGCGATAAATGGGAGATTGTGCCACAAGTACCAGCTGACGACAAGGGGGAGATTGTGCCATAAGGTACCATCTGACGATAAGGGGGAGATTGTGCTATAGGATACCATCTGGCAGTATGGAGATTGAGCCATAGGAACATCTGGCAATAAATGGGAGATTGTGCCACAAGTACCAGCTGACGACAAGCGGGAGATTGTGCCATAAGGTACCATCTGATGATAATGGGGAGATTGTGTCATAAGGTACAAGCTGATGATAAGGGGAGGATTGTGACATAAGGTACAATCTGACGATAATGAGGAGATTGTGACATAAGGTACCATCTGACGATAAGGGGGAGATTGTAGCACAAGGTACCATCTGACGATAAGGGGCAGATTGTGTCACAAGGTACAAGCTGACGATAAGGGGGAGATTGTATCACAAGGTACCATCTGATGATAAGGGGGAGAGTGTGTCACAAGGTACCATCTGACGATAAGGGGGAGATTATGTCACAATTTACAAGCTGTCGATAAGGGGGAGATTGTGTCATATGGTACTATCTGGCGATAAGGAGTGATTGTGTCACAAGGTACATCTGACGATAAGTGGGAGATTGTGCCACAAGGTACCAGCTGATGATAAGGGGGGGATTGTGCCATAAGGTACCATCTGACGATAAGGGGCAGATTGTGTCATAAGGTACCATCTGACGATAAGGGGGAGATTGTGCCATAGGTACCGTCTGACGATAATGAGGAGATTGTGTCATAAGGTACAAGCTGACGACAAGGGGGAGATTGTGACATAAGGTACCATCTGACGATAAGGGGGAGATTGTGTCACAAGGTACCATCTGACGATAATGGGCAGATTGTCTCACAAGGTACCATCTGACGATAATGGGCAGATTGTGCCATAAGATACCATCTGACGATAAAAGGGAGATTGTGCTATAAGATACCATCTGGCAGTATGGAGATTGAGCCATAGGTACATTTGATGATAAGGGGGAGATTGTGCCACAATGTACAAGCTGGCGATAAGGCGGATATTGTATCATAAGGTACCATCTGATGATAAGTGGGAGATTGTGTCACAAGGTACCATCTGATGATAAGGGGGTGATTATGTCACAATTTACAAGCTGCCAATAAGGGGGAGACTGTGTCATCAGGTACCATGTGACGATACGGGAGAGATTGTGCCATAAGATTCCATCTGGCAGAGTGTGTCACAAGGCACAAGCTGACGATAATGGGGAGATTGTAGCACAATGTACAAGCTGACGATAAGGGGGATATTGTATCACAAGGTACCATCTAATGATAAGGGGGAGATTGTGTCACAAGGTACCATCTGATGATAAGGGGGTGATTATGTCACAATTTACAATCTGACGATAACGGGGAGATTGTGTCATAAGGTACATCTGACGATAAGTGGGAGATTGTGCCACAAGGGAACCATCAGACGATAAGGGGGAGATTGTGCCACAAGGTACCATCTGACGATAAGGGGGAGATTGTGTCACAAGGTACCATCTGACGATAAAATGGAGATTGTGCTATAAGATACCATCTGGCAGTATGGAGATTGAGCCATAGGTACATCTGACGATAAGGGGGGAGATTGTGCCACAATGTACACGCTGACGATAAGGCGGAGATTGTATCATAAGGTACCATCTGACGATAAGGGGTGAGATTGTGTCACAAGGTACCATCTGACGGTAAGGGGGTGATTGTGCCATACGATTCCATCTGGCAGATTGTGTCACAAGGTACAAGCTGACGATAAGGGGGAGATTGTGTCACAAGGTACCATCTGACGATAAGGGGGAGATTATGTCACAATTTACAAGCTGATGATAAGGGGGAGATTGTGTCATAAGGTACTATCTGGCGATAAGGAGTGATTGTGTCACAAGGTACATCTGACGATAAGTGGGAGATTGTACCACAAGGTACCAGCTGATGATAAGGGGGGATTGTGCCATAAGGTACCATCTGACGATAAGGCGGAAATTGTGCCATAGGTACCATCTGACGATAATGAGGAGATTGTGTCATAAGGTACCAGCTGATGACAAGGGGGAATTGTGCCATAAGGTACCATCTGACGCTAAGGGGGGGGGGGGGGGGGGATTGTGCCGTAGGTACCATCTGACGATTATGAGGAGATTGTGTCATAAGGTACAAGCTGACGATAAGGGGGAGATTGTGACATAAGGTACCATCTGACGATAAGGGGGAGATTGTGTCACAAGGTACCATCTGACGATAAGGGGCAGATTGTGCCATAAGATACCATCTGACAATAAGGCGGAGATTGTGTCACAAGGTACCATCTGATGATAAAAGGGAGATTGTGCTATAATATACCATCTGGCAGTATGGAGATTGAGCCATAGGTACATCTGACGATAAGGGGGAGATTATGTCACAATTTACAAGCTCACGATAAGAGGGAGATTGTGTCACAATGTACAAGCTGACGATAAGGGGGAGATTGTATCACAAGGTACCATCTGATGATAAGGAGGAGATTGTGTCACAAGGTACCATCTAATGATAAGGGGGAGATTGTGTCACAAGGTACCATCTGATGATAAGGGGGTGATTATGTCACAATTTACAATCTGACGATAACGGGGAGATTGTGTCATAAGGTACATCTGACGATAAGTGGGAGATTGTGCCACAAGGGAACCATCAGACGATAAGGGGGAGATTGTGCCACAAGGTACCATCTGACGATAAGGGGGAGATTGTGTCACAAGGTACCATCTGACGATAAAATGGAGAGTGTGCTATAAGATACCATCTGGCAGTATGGAGATTGAGCCATAGGTACATCTGACGATAAGGGGGGAGATTGTGCCACAATGTACACGCTGACGATAAGGCGGAGATTGTATCATAAGGTACCATCTGACGATAAGGGGTGAGATTGTGTCACAAGGTACCATCTGACGATAAGGGGGAGATTATGTCACAATTTACAAGCTCACGATAAGAGGGAGATTGTGTCACAATGTACAAGCTGACGATAAGGGGGAGATTGTATCACAAGGTACCATCTGATGATAAGGGGGAGATTGTGTCACAAGGTACCATCCAATGATAAGGGGGGGGGGGGGATTATGTCACAATTTACAAGCTGACGATAAGGGGGAGATTGTGTCCTAAGCTACATCTGACGATAAGTGGGAGATTGTGCAATAAGGGAAACATCTTACGATAAGGGGGAGATTGTGTCACAAGGTACAACTGACGATAAGGGGGAGATTTTGCTATAAGATACCATCTGGCAGTATGGAGATTGAGCCATAGGTACATCTGACGATAAGGGGGAGATTGTGCCACAAGTACCAGCTGACGACAAGGGGGAGATTGTGCCATAAGGTACCATCTGACAATAATGGGGAGATTGTGAAATAAGGTACAAGCTGACGATAAGGGGAAGATTGTGAAATAAGGTACAATCTAACGATAAGGAGGAGATTGTGTCACAAGGTACCATCTGACGATAAGGGGGAGATTGTGCCATAAGGTACCATCTGACAATAAGGCGGAGATTGTGTCACAAGGTACCATCTGACGATAAGGGGGAGATTGTGCCATAAGGTACCATCTGACAATAAGGCGGAGATTGTGTCACAATGTACCATCTGGCGATAAGAGAGAGATTGTGCTATAAGATACCATCTGGCAGTATGGAGATTGAGCCATAGGTACATCTGACGATAAAGGGGAGATTGTGCTGGGACATTGTGTCACAAGGTACCGTCTGATGATAAGGGTGAGATTGTGTCACAATGTACAAGCTCACGATAAGGTGGGGATTGTGCCATAAGGTACCATCTGACAATAAGGGGGAGATTGTGTCACAAGGTACCATCTGATGATAAGGGGAGATTGTGTCACAAGGTACCATCTGACGATAAGGGTGAGATTGTGCCATAAGGGACCATCTGACGATAAGGGTGAGATTGTGTCACAATGTACCATCTGACGATAAGGGGGAGATTGTGCCATAAGAGTCCATCTGGCAGATTGTGTCACAAGCTACAAGCTGACGATAAGGGGGAGACTGTATCACAAGGTACCATCTGATGATAAGGGGGAGAGTGTGTCACAAGGTACCATCTGCCGATAAGGGGGAGATTATGTCACAATTTACAAGCTGTCGATAAGGGGGAGATTGTGTCATAAGGTACTATCTGGCGATAAGGAGTGATTGTGTCACAAGGTACATCTGACGAGAAGGGGGGGATTGTGCCATAAGGTACCATCTGACGATAAGGGGCAGATTGTGTCATAAGGTACCAGCTGATGATAAAGGGGGGATTGTGCCATAAGGTACCATCTGACGATAAGGGGGAGATTGTGCCATAGGTACCGTCTGACGATAATGAGGAGATTGTGTCATAAGGTGCAAGCTGGTGACAAAGGGGAGATTGTGACATAAGGTACCATCTGACGATAAGGGGGAGATTGTGTCACAAGCTACCATCTGACGATAAGGGGCAGATTGTGCCATGAGATACCATCTGACAATAAGGCGGAGATTGTGTCACAAGGTACCATCTGATGATAAAAGGGAGATTGTGCTATAATATACCATCTGGCAGTATGGAGATTGAGCCATAGGTACATCTGATGATAAGGGGGAGATTGTGTCACAAGGTACCATCTAATGATAAGGGGGGGGGGGGGGGGGATTATGTCACAATTTACAAGCTGACGATAAGGGGGAGATTGTGTCCTAAGCTACATCTGACGATAAGTGGGAGATTGTGCAACAAGGGAAACATCTTACGATAAGGGGGAGATTGTGTCACAAGGTACAACTGATGATAAGGGGGAGATTTTGCTATAAGATACCATCTGGCAGTATGGAGATTGAGCCATAGGTACATCTGACGATAAGGGGGAGATTGTGCCACAAGTACCAGCTGACGACAAGGGGGAGATTGTGCCATAAGGTACCATCTGACAATAATGGGGAGATTGTGACATAAGGTACAAGCTGACGATAAGGGGAAGATTGTGAAATAAGGTACAATCTGACGATAAGGAGGAGATTGTTTCACAAGGTACCATCTGACGATAAGAGGGAGATTGTGCAATAAGGTACCATCTGACAATAAGGCGGAGATTGTGTCACAATGTACCATCTGGCGATAAGAGAGAGATTGTGCTATAAGATACCATCTGGCAGTATGGAGATTGAGCCATAGGTACATCTGACGATAAAGGGGTGATTGTGTCACAATGTACAAGCTCACGATAAGGTGGGGATTGTGCCATAAGGTACCATCTGACAATAAGGGGGAGATTCTGTCACAAGGTACCATCTGATGATAAGGGGGGAGATTGTGTCACAAGGTACCATCTGATGATAAGGGGGAGATTGTGTCACAAGGTACCATCTGACGATAAGGGTGAGATTTTGCCATAAGGGACCATCTGACGATAAGGGTGAGATTGTGTCACAATGTACCATCTGACGATAAGGGGGAGATTGTGCCATAAGAGTCCATCTGGCAGATTGTGTCACAAGGTACAAGCTGACGATAAGGGGGAGATTGTATCACAAGGTACCATCTGATGATAAGGGGGAGAGTGTGTCACAAGGTACCATCTGACGATAAGGGGGAGATTATGTCACAATTTACAAGCTGTCGATAAGGGGGAGATCGTGTCATATGGTACTATCTGGCGATAAGGAGTGATTGTGTCACAAGGTACATCTGACGATAAGTGGGAGATTGTGCCACAAGGTACCAGCTGATGATAAGGGGGGGGGGATTGTGCCATAAGGTACCATCTGACGATAAGGGGCAGATTGTGTCATAAGGTACCAGCTGATGATAAAGGGGGCATTGTGCCATAAGGTACCATCTGACGATAAGGGGGAGATTGTGCCATAGGTACCATCTGACGATAATGAGGAGATTGTGTCATAAGGTACAAGCTGACGACAAGGGGGAGATTGTGACATAAGGTACCATCTGACGATAAGGGGGAGATTGTGTCACAAGGTACCATCTGACGATAATGGGCAGATTGTCTCACAAGGTACCATCTGACGATAATGGGCAGATTGTGCCATAAGATACCATCTGACGATAAAAGGGAGATTGTGCTATAAGATACCATCTGGCAGTATGGAGATTGAGCCATAGGTACATTTGATGATAAGGGGGAGATTGTGCCACAATGTACAAGCTGGCGATAAGGCGGATATTGTATCATAAGGTACCATCTGATGATAAGTGGGAGATTGTGTCACAAGGTACCATCTGATGATAAGGGGGTGATTATGTCACAATTTACAAGCTGCCAATAAGGGGGAGACTGTGTCATCAGGTACCATGTGACGATAAGGGAGAGATTGTGCCATAAGATTCCATCTGGCAGAGTGTGTCACAAGGCACAAGCTGACGATAATGGGGAGATTGTAGCACAATGTACAAGCTGACGATAAGGGGGATATTGTATCACAAGGTACCATCTAATGATAAGGGGGAGATTGTGTCACAAGGTACCATCTGATGATAAGGGGGTGATTATGTCACAATTTACAATCTGACGATAACGGGGAGATTGTGTCATAAGGTACATCTGACGATAAGTGGGAGATTGTGCCACAAGGGAACCATCAGACGATAAGGGGGAGATTGTGCCACAAGGTACCATCTGACGATAAGGGGGAGATTGTGTCACAAGGTACCATCTGACGATAAAATGGAGATTGTGCTATAAGATACCATCTGGCAGTATGGAGATTGAGCCATAGGTACATCTGACGATAAGGGGGGAGATTGTGCCACAATGTACACGCTGACGATAAGGCGGAGATTGTATCATAAGGTACCATCTGACGATAAGGGGTGAGATTGTGTCACAAGGTACCATCTGACGGTAAGGGGGTGATTGTGCCATACGATTCCATCTGGCAGATTGTGTCACAAGGTACAAGCTGACGATAAGGGGGAGATTGTGTCACAAGGTACCATCTGACGATAAGGGGGAGATTATGTCACAATTTACAAGCTGATGATAAGGGGGAGATTGTGTCATAAGGTACTATCTGGCGATAAGGAGTGATTGTGTCACAAGGTATATCTGACGATAAGTGGGAGATTGTACCACAAGGTACCAGCTGATGATAAGGGGGGATTGTGCCATAAGGTACCATCTGACGATAAGGCGAAAATTGTGCCATAGGTACCATCTGACGATTATGAGGAGATTGTGTCATAAGGTACAAGCTGACGATAAGGGGGAGATTGTGACATAAGGTACCATCTGACGATAAGGGGGAGATTGTGTCACAAGGTACCATCTGACGATAAGGGGCAGATTGTGCCATAAGATACCATCTGACAATAAGGCGGAGATTGTGTCACAAGGTACCATCTGATGATAAAAGGGAGATTGTGCTATAATATACCATCTGGCAGTATGGAGATTGAGCCATAGGTACATCTGACGATAAGGGGGAGATTATGTCACAATTTACAAGCTCACGATAAGAGGGAGATTGTGTCACAATGTACAAGCTGACGATAAGGGGGAGATTGTATCACAAGGTACCATCTGATGATAAGGGGGAGATTGTGTCACAAGGTACCATCTAATGATAAGGGGGAGATTGTGTCACAAGGTACCATCTGATGATAAGGGGGTGATTATGTCACAATTTACAATCTGACGATAACGGGGAGATTGTGTCATAAGGTACATCTGACGATAAGTGGGAGATTGTGCCACAAGGGAACCATCAGACGATAAGGGGGAGATTGTGCCACAAGGTACCATCTGACGATAAGGGGGAGATTGTGTCACAAGGTACCATCTGACGATAAAATGGAGATTGTGCTATAAGATACCATCTGGCAGTATGGAGATTGAGCCATAGGTACATCTGACGATAAGGGGGGAGATTGTGCCACAATGTACACGCTGACGATAAGGCGGAGATTGTATCATAAGGTACCATCTGACGATAAGGGGTGAGATTGTGTCACAAGGTACCATCTGACGGTAAGGGGGTGATTGTGCCATACGATTCCATCTGGCAGATTGTGTCACAAGGTACAAGCTGACGATAAGGGGGAGATTGTGTCACAAGGTACCATCTGACGATAAGGGGGAGATTATGTCACAATTTACAAGCTGATGATAAGGGGGAGATTGTGTCATAAGGTACTATCTGGCGATAAGGAGTGATTGTGTCACAAGGTACATCTGACGATTAGTGGGAGATTGTACCACAAGGTACCAGCTGATGATAAGGGGGGATTGTGCCATAAGGTACCATCTGACGATAAGGCGGAAATTGTGCCATAGGTACCATCTGACGATAATGAGGAGATTGTGTCATAAGGTACCAGCTGATGACAAGGGGGAATTGTGCCATAAGGTACCATCTGACGCTAAGGGGGGGATTGTGCCGTAGGTACCATCTGACGATTATGAGGAGATTGTGTCATAAGGTACAAGCTGACGATAAGGGGGAGATTGTGACATAAGGTACCATCTGACGATAAGGGGGAGATTGTGTCACAAGGTACCATCTGACGATAAGGGGCAGATTGTGCCATAAGATACCATCTGACAATAAGCCGGAGATTGTGTCACAAGGTACCATCTGATGATAAAAGGGAGATTGTGCTATAATATACCATCTGGCAGTATGGAGATTGAGCCATAGGTACATCTGACGATAAGGGGGAGATTATGTCACAATTTACAAGCTCACGATAAGAGGGAGATTGTGTCACAATGTACAAGCTGACGATAAGGGGGAGATTGTATCACAAGGTACCATCTGATGATAAGGGGGAGATTGTGTCACAAGGTACTATCTAATGATAAGAGGGCGATTATGTCACAATTTATAAGCTGACGATAAGGGGGAGATTGTGTCCTAAGCTACATCTGACGATAAGTGGGAGATTGTGCAACAAGGGAAACATCTTACGATAAGGGGGAGATTGTGTCACAAGGTACAACTGACGATAAGAGGGATATTGTATCACAAGGTACCATCTAATGATAAGGGGGAGATTGTGTCACAAGGTACCATCTGATGATAAGGGGGTGATTATGTCACAATTTACAATCTGACGATAACGGGGAGATTGTGTCATAAGGTACATCTGACGATAAGTGGGAGATTGTGCCACAAGGGAACCATCAGACGATAAGGGGGAGATTGTGCCACAAGGTACCATCTGACGATAATGGGGAGATTGTGACATACGGTCCCATCTGACAATAAGGCGGAGATTGTGTCACAAGGTACCATCTGACGATAAAATGGAGATTGTGCTATAAGATGCCATCTGGCAGTATGGAGATTGAGCCATAGGTACATCTGACGATAAGGGGGAGATTGTATCATAAGGTACCATCTGACGATAAGGGGTGAGATTGTGTCACAAGGTACCATCTGACGATAAGGGGGTGATTGTGCCATAAGATTCCATCTGTCAGATTGTGTCACAAGGTACAAGCTGACGATAAGGGGGAGATTGTGTCACAAGGTACCATCTGACGATAAGGGGGAGATTATGTCACAATTTACAAGCTGATGATAAGGGGGAGATTGTGTCATAAGGTACTCTCTGGCGATAAGGAGTGATTGTGTCACAAGGTACATCTGACAATAAGTGGGAGATTGTACCACAAGGTACCAGCTGATGATAAGGGGGGATTGTGCCATAAGGTACCATCTGACGATAAGGCGGAAATTGTGCCATAGGTACCATCTGACGATAATGAGGAGATTGTGTCATAAGGTACCAGCTGATGACAAGGGGGAATTGTGCCATAAGTTACCATCTGACGATAAGGGGGAGATTGTGCCGTAGGTACCATCTGACGATTATGAGGAGATTGTGTCATAAGCTACAAGCTGACGATAAGGGGGAGATTGTGACATAAGGTACCATATGACGATAAGGGGGAGATTGTGTCACAAGGTACCATCTGACGATAAGGGGCGGATTGTGCCATAAGATACCATCTGACAATAAGGCGGAGATTGTGTCACAAGGTACCATCTGATGATAAAAGGGAGATTGTGCTATAATATACCATCTGGCAGTATGGAGATTGAGCCCTAGGTACATCTCACGATAAGGGGGAGATTATGTCACAATTTACAAGCTGACGATAAGGGGGAGATTGTATCACAAGGTACCATCTGATGATAAGGGGGAGATTGTGTCACAAGGTACCATCCAATGATAAGGGGGGGGGGGGGGGGGATTATGTCACAATTTACAAGCTGACGATAAGGGGGAGATTGTGTCCTAAGCTACATCTGACGATAAGTGGGAGATTGTGCAACAAGGGAAACATCTTACGATAAGGGGGAGATTGTGTCACAAGGTACAACTGACGATAAGGGGGAGATTTTGCTATAAGATACCATCTGGCAGTATGGAGATTGAGCCATAGGTACATCTGACGATAAGGGGGAGATTGTGCCACAAGTACCAGCTGACGACAAGGGGGAGATTGTGCCATAAGGTACCATCTGACAATAATGGGGAGATTGTGAAATAAGGTACAAGCTGACGATAAGGGGAAGATTGTGAAATAAGGTACAATCTGACGATAAGGAGGAGATTGTGTCACAAGGTACCATCTGACGATAAGGGGGAGATTGTGCCATAAGGTACCATCTGACAATAAGGCGGAGATTGTGTCACAATGTACCATCTGGCGATAAGAGAGAGATTGTGCTATAAGATACCATCTGGCAGTATGGAGATTGAGCCATAGGTACATCTGACGATAAAGCGGAGATTGTGCTGGGACATTGTGTCACAAGGTACCGTCTGATGATAAGGGTGAGATTGTGTCACAATGTACAAGCTCACGATAAGGTGGGGATTGTGCCATAAGGTACCATCTGACAATAAGGGGGAGATTGTGTCACAAGGTACCATCTGATGATAAGGGGGAGATTGTGTCACAAGGTACCATCTGACGATAAGGGTGAGATTGTGCCATAAGGGACCATCTGACGATAAGGGTGAGATTGTGTCACAATGTACCATCTGACGATAAGGGGGAGATTGTGCCATAAGAGTCCATCTGGCAGATTGTGTCACAAGGTACAAGCTGACGATAAGGGGGAGATTGTATCACAAGGTACCATCTGATGATAAGGGGGAGAGTGTGTCACAAGGTACCATCTGCCGATAAGGGGGAGATTATGTCACAATTTACAAGCTGTCGATAAGGGGGAGATTGTGTCATAAGGTACTAGCTGGCGATAAGGAGTGATTGTGTCACAAGGTACATCTGACGATAAGGGGGGGGGGGGGATTGTGCCATAAGGTACCATCTGACGATAAGGGGGAGATTGTGCCATAGGTACCGTCTGACGATAATGAGGAGATTGTGTCATAAGGTGCAAGCTGACGACAAGGGGGAGATTGTGACATAAGGTACCATCTTACGATAAGGGGGAGATTGTGTCACAAGGTACCATCTGACGATAATGGGCAGATTGTCTCACAAGGTACCATCTGACGATAATGGGCAGATTGTGCCATAAGATACCATCTGACGATAAAAGGGAGATTGTGCTATAAGATACCATCTGGCAGTATGGAGATTGAGCCATAGGTACATTTGATGATAAGGGGGAGATTGTGCCACAATGTACAATCTGGCGATAAGGCGGAGATTGTATCATAAGGTACCATCTGATGATAAGTGGGAGATTGTGTCACAAGGTACCATCTGATGATAAGGGGGTGATTATGTCACAATTTACAAGCTGCCGATAAGGGGGAGACTGTGTCATCAGGTACCATGTGACGATAAGGGAGAGATTGTGCCATAAGATTCCATCTGGCAGAGTGTGTCACAAGGCACAAGCTGACGATAAGGGGGAGATTGTAGCACAATGTACAAGCTGACGATAAGGGGGATATTGTGTCACAAGGTACCATCTGATGATAAGGGGGCGATTATGTCACAATTTACAATCTGACGATAACGGGGAGATTGTGTCATAAGGTACATCTGACGATAAGTGGGAGATTGTGCCACAAGGGAACCATCAGACGATAAGGGGGAGATTGTGCCACAAGGTGCATCTGACGATAAGGGGGAGATTGTGCAATAAGATACCATCTGGCAGTATGGAGATTGAACCATAGGTACATCTGACGATAAAGGGGAGATTGTGCCAGAAAGTACCATCTGGCGATAAGGGGGAGATTGTGCCACAAGTACCAGCTGACGACAAGGGGGAGATTGAGCCATAGGTACATCTGACGATAAAGGGGAGATTGTGTCATAAGGTACAAGCTGACGATAAGGGAAAGATTGTGACATACGGTACAATCTGACGATAAGGGGGAGATTGTGCCATAAGGTACCATCTGACAGTAAGGCGGAGATTGTGTCACAAGGTACCATCTGACGATAAGAGAGAGATTGTGCTATAAGATACCATCTGGCAGTATGGAGATTGAGCTATAGGTACATCTGGCGATAAAGGGGAGATTGTGCCATA